>JAWWEU010000082.1:1502335-1563324 GCA_035583155.1 Acropternis orthonyx
TGCCCACCACCCTCTGGGGGAAGGGCCTTTCCCTGAGATCCATCCCAAACACCCTCTGGGGGAAGAGCCTTTCCCTGGGATCCATCCCAAACACCCTCTGGGGGAAGGGCCTTTCCCTGAGATCCATCCCAACCCCCTGACACAGCTCCAGCCATTCCTGGATCCTGGATCTCCCAGGGCAGAGAACATCCCGATTAAAAGCAAAAGGTGACCTGGCCCTTCACATTCAAGGTGCTGCTGCTTTGTAGGAGCTCTGGGCACCTCGAGGTGTGGCAGAGCTTAAGCACCAGAACTCAAACCTCAGCATTTGCAATCCCATCCCCATCGGCATCGTCGTCACAGGCGTCGCCAATCCCATCCCTGTCCGCGTCCTCCTGCCCGGAGTTGGGGACAGTCACGCAGTTATCCTGGAAGGAGAGCACAAAGGGCCTGCTGGGAATGTCACCCACCCTGAGTCCCAAGGGTATCCCCAGCCCCCAAGGCGTGCCCTCAGCCCGGGACTGGCCAGAATTCCCGGATTTCCCGAGGAGCCCGGGCGGGCCCATCTCACCTTGCGGCATTTCTTGTCGGAGCACCGTTGCTTCTCGTCGGGGACTCCGTCGATGTCCGTGTCCTTCCCACACACATAGCCATTCCCTGCCCAGCCCACGAGGCACTGCGAGGCAGCACACATGCCACATGAGGCTGAGCTGAGTCCCCTCATGGCCACAGCCCTCCAAAAGGGAAGGTTTTCCGTGCAACTGGCCCACAACGCGGCAAATCTGGGTGTAAAATGCTCTACAGGCCTGGCAGAACCATTTCTGGTGTAAAGAGCCTTTGAAATAGCTCAGATCCAAAGCCTCTGCTGGTTCCTGAGGCTGTAAGTGCAGGGGCAGAGGCAGAACTTGGCTCTGAGGTCACTCAACGGGGCTTGTCCCTGCTCAGCTCTGGGGAACGCTCCATGAACAGCAAATCTGTAGCACGTGGGGCAAAAACAAAGCCCCAACCAACCAGGAGAGGGTCTGAGGTGCCAGGGGCGCTCCAGGGAGCACTGGAGGAGCTGTGGCTGGAGCTCAGATGCTAGGAAAGGGCTTGGGTTGTTTTGGGAATGCAGGTTCTCCAGGAGAGGGCAGTGGCAGACCCTGGAGAGCGAGCAGGGGTGGAGGGAAAAGGGAGGGGCAGAGCCCGGTGACAGGGAGGGTTGGGAACATGCCCCAGTCTCAGGGGGGTTGGGACCAGACTCCCAATCTCAGGACGGTGGAACCAGACCCCGGTAGTGGGGAGGTTGGAATCTGATCCCAGTTGCAGGAGGGTCAGACCAGACCCCAACTGGAGTGGGTCAGAGCAGACCCCAGTCATGGGGGGGGGGGGGGCGGGGGGGGTTGACCAGACAGCCAGTCATGGGTAGGTTGGGGCCAGACCCCAATTACAGGAGGGTTGGAGCCAACCCCAATCTCGGGAGGGCAGGACCAGCCCCCTGTTGCTGGAGGGTGGGATGAGACCCCAACTGTGAGGGTGTCAGCCCAGACCCCAATCTCGGGGAGGGAGGGATGGACCAGACCTCATTCACAGGAGGGTGGAACCAGACCCCGGCTGTGGCAGGGTTGGACCTGACCCCAAACCTCAATCACAGGATGGCGGGACCAGACCCCAGGCACAGGGAGGTTGGGATCAGCCCCCAGTGTCAGGGCTCAGCCCTCACCTGGCAGGACAGGGACCCGTCCCTCTCCACGATGCACTCGGCCTTCTCGTGGCAGGGGCTGATCTCCCCGTTGGGGCACCGGCGCGCCGTCTGGCTCCGGCACCCGCTCACCTGATCCCCCACAAAGCCAGGCTTACAGGCCCCACATTTGTAGGATCCCTGCAGGAAAAAGCAAGGAGGAATTAACATCAAACCACTGCTGTGCCCCTTCCTCAGCCCTGGATTGTGCCAGGGAACAGAGGCCCTGAAACCTGGGAAGGGAGATCCATGAGGGTCTCCACTAATGTCAGAGAGTCAGGGAATACCAGACTGGATTGGGTTGGAAGGACCACAAGCCCATCCAGTGTCACCCCCTGCCATGGGCAGGGACACCTCCCACCGTCCCAGGTTGCTCCAGCCTGGCCTTGGACACTCCCAGGGATGGGGCAGCCCCAGCTTCTCTGGGAAATCCATCCCAACCCCTCCCCACCCTCCCAGGGAGGAATTCCTTCCCAATATCCCATCTGTCCATGGGAAGCCATTCCCTGTGTCCTGCCCCTCCATCCCTTGTCCCAAGTCCCTCCCCAAGCTCTCCTGGAGCCCCTTTAGGCACCGGAAAGTCTCCCTGAGGTCTCCCTGGATCCTTCCCTTCTCCATGTGACCCCCCAGCTGTCCCAGCCTGGCTCCAGCACTGGGAGCAGCTCCGTATTTACCCGTGTGTTGATGCAGATGGAGTTTGGGACACAGTTCCTGGCGGCGCCCGTCTCGCACTCGTTGATGTCGGTGCACACCTGCCCAGGAGGAGCCAAACACACGTTACCATCACCCTCCAGCAGCCCCCACAGCAGATCCCACGGGTTGGGCATCACCAGGTGCAGAAGCAAAGCCCTGGCACACCTTACTAGCCCAGGGCTAGTAAGTTTTCCTCCTGACAAGCTTGAGGCAGATCCCAGCAATGCTCCTGACCCCAGGCAAGCTGTTCCCCCTCTCCAGGGATTTCAGCCTGGCAAAATCACCTCGCTCTGAGCTGAGCTGCCAGGGGCTCCTGACTGTGGAAGGATAGCAGGGGCTCCATGGAGCAGGGAGGTCCCTGGCTCTGCCCTGGGACCAAATAACCCACCCCACGTGCAGCCCTGAGAGGGGCAGTGTGTTCCTCCAGAGCACAGCAAGCCCAGGCTGTTGGGGTTCAGGCTTCAATCTGTCTGGAGCTGTCAGGGAAGCTGGGAGGGGGTGGCAGTAGCTGCATGAACTCTTCTGTGTCCTAGCAGGAAGGGTTCCCCACAGAATGTTCTGTCCAGCCTCAGGTGAGGTCTTGGAGTGGAGGTGGTTTTTTGGGGCTGAGGTGTCAGGACATCCTGGGCACGTCTCTCCTCTCCCTGCATCCATCTTCCCACCAATACATGGGGAATCATGGAATCACACACTGCTTTGGGCTGGAAGGGATCTTAAAGGGCAGGGATACCTTCCACTAGCCCAGGTTGCTCAGAGCTCCATCCTGGGGCACTTCCAGGGATGGAGCAGCCACAGCTTCTCCGTGAATTCCATTCCAGGGCCTCCCCTCCGTACACAAGAAACATCCTCTCGCGTTTCCCTCCCATTTCTTTGAGACCTCTGAATCCCAGAGGGGAGAGAGAGCCCGACTTACTGAAGGACACAGAACTCTTTCTGGGCCTTACCTGTTTGTTGGCCCTGGCATAAGCCAGTCCAACCCCTTCCAGGAGCTGCCCGGTGAAGCCGGGCGGGCAGGGGTCGCAGCGGAAGCCGGGGGTGGTGTTAATGCACTGGACTTTCGGGAAGCAGGGGTTTGCGTTGCACTGAAACAAGAGAGAGGTGGTGCAGCACCGTGAGGGGGCCTGGGGAGCTCCAAAGCTGGGGCAGGTCCACCTGGTGGGCTTTCAGCTCTAAAGGGTGAGGCAAAAATGCAACAGAAGCTCCCGGCGTTCCTCGCCCACGGAAAACGCGGCGTCCCCACCTCGGGATTCCCCCAGGAAGAGCAGACAAGTCAAACAAAGCAACTTTCGGGACTGATCCTTCTCAGGTGGCATCAGTGGCTCAGGCAGGGGCTGGCCTGGCGTCACACTTTGCTTCCTGGAATCCTCTGAGTCCAGAGAACTGGACATTTCCTTACACTGGTGGAATTTCAGCTCCTGGAGGAATCGCAAGACTTTTCCTTATAACCGCAAGACAAACCTGTAACACTCCAAGACAGTTGTTTGTTGCCACTCTGGGAACCCACTGTCTTTCCAGAATTGCTGGGAAGGCTTTACTTACTCCAGCACTTCAGGGTTTTCCCTGAATTCCTGCTCTCTGTACTGGCAGATGCATCACGTGAATGCAGTGGTTCCCATATTTTGGACCAACGGGTTATTTTCAATCCCTGAATCTCTCCCTGACCCTTCAGCAGGTTTTTTAACTTGAAATGCAGTCGAGAAGATATGGCTCTGCTTGGTGGAATAATCCAGGAGCTTAGGAATATGGTTTGGGAACCACAGGAGTCTTCTGGACACACAGAATTAATGGGTGAGTAGAGCTTCGATGGAATGCCACAATTCCTAAAAAACCACACAGTATCTGCCCAGTGAGGTTTGATTTAAGGGCAGAGAGAAAGCGATCCAAGCAGTGTGGGGAGATTTCCTGTTTGGGAAGGACCTGATTCTATTCCACACAATATAAATCTTATCTCTAACAGCTCCTCAGCTCAGAGGATTGTGAGGCTGGAGGAGACTGCCCTGGTCTTCCAAACCCACCCTCCTGTGTGGCACAAACCAAAGGATTCATTTTAGGAAGGAATTAGGAAGGAATTCCAAGCTGGACTGGCTCCGAGATCCAGAACCCCTTCCGGCAAAAGGCTATTTCTGTGGAATTCCAGCTCCTGGAGGAACAGTGGGCCTTTCCCCTTATAACCCAGGGGGCAAACCTGTGACACCCCAGGAGAACTGAGGCTGCAGCCCGTGTTTTACCTCGTTGATGTCCGTGCAGTGGGTGCCGTTGCCGGAGTAGCCGGCGGGGCAGGGCCCGCAGCGGAAGCCGGTGCCGGTCTCGGTGCAGGGCACTCCCGGGAAACAGGGGTTGGGGAGGCATCTGTTGAACTGTGTCACGGTGATGACTGGCCCTGTCACCTCGGTGTGCATCCCTGGGGGACAAGAGGGGTGGTGAGGGCAGAGCTGGCGCTGCCAGAGGTGTCCCACACGGGACATCCCTCCCCGTCCTTGCCGAGGGGTGAGCAGCTGGAGCTCTGTTCTTCAAATGGGTAAGGATCATGGAATCGTGGTTCAGCTTGGGAGGGACCTTAAAGATCATCAGAGCAGACGAAAAATAAACAAGAAGCCCCAGAAGTCACAGAACTGTGGGATGGTTTGCGTTGGAAGGACCTTAAAGATCATCTCATCCCGCCCCTGACCTTCCACTGTCCCAGATTGCTCCAACCTGGCCTTGGACACTTCCAAGACTTAAACTCCCAGTCCAGAACTCAGGCTGTGCCACTCTCCTGCTGGTGTGGAGTTCTCTGCCAGGTTCCTGCCTCTCTCTGTGCTGTGGGCTCAGACATTTGGCTGCAGCAGAGCCCCCAGGGCCCTGCACTGGGGGACTAACTGGGCTGGCGGCCAAGCTGCTGCTGCAGGAGCCACGTCGGGCAGGTTTGCAGCAGGAACACTCAGAACACGCTCCCTGTTCTCTCCCCAGGGCTGGGAATCCTCCCCTGGGCCTGGCAGGTGAGAAATCAACCTGTCACCCAGACACTCGGCACTTCCAGGCTGGGCTACAGCACTGGAGTGGGAATTCTAATCCATTAGGAAAGTTGCTGCTGCTGTTCAGAGGCACTGACAGCACAGCCAGCCTGTCCCACAGCAAGTTTTGGGCCAAATGCCAGGTTTGTGTCCTCATCCTCATGACCTGACCCCCAGCACAAGAAAACAAAGCTGGATAGGATGGAGAACTTCAATCCTTCAAGGCTGTGAAGAAACCTCCCCAGAATCCTGATTTGTCACAATCTCCCTCACCCACAGGGACAAGGACACTTTTTGCTCCTGTTTTCCCCAACTTCAAAGCTCAGCATAAAAAAAAAAAGCTGAAATAAAAGAACAAAAAACACTCTGCCAGCAGCAAAATCCTCGCTACAGAAACAAGATCTCCCCTGACCATGCTTCTCTTTCTGAGAAATAAGAGACAAGCTGCTGCGAGTGATGCTGCTCAGGGCTCACATCCTGCAGGAAGGAGCACGGGAGGACACACAGAAAGCAGAACAGCAAGTGAGGAAGGCAGAAAATCAAGTAACAGAGAGAAAGTTCAGGACAGTTTTATGAGCAAATTATTAAAGCAATTGCAGGGGATGAATGTGTTTCTGTCCTGCAGGTCCCAGAAGCTTTGGTTAATCTCTTTTCCAGCAGAAGCACAATCCCTCCAAAGGCAGGAATGGCTCTTGCTCCACCCTCTGTGTTCCAGCTAATGGAGCATCTCCAAGACCTGAGTGTTCTCCTGCAGCCCCAGCCCAGGGAAACACATTTCCTGGGGAGCACAGGGCACCGTTTAGATGGGAAAATTGATGACCCTGTTTCCTGAATTCCCTGCAAACAACCTCCCTGCTTGGATGGTGGCAGCACTGGGGATGTTCTCTTCCACTTGTAGCTCAGGAGGAGGCAGAGCCATCCCAGGGGATCCCCGGGGTGTTCCCCCCTGGGTAATTCCATCCAGCTCGGGGGTCTCTAGCACAGGATGGATGTGGAGCTGCTGGGGAGTCTGGAGGCACCAAGGGGGATAAAAGGGTTGGAGCAGCTCTGCTGGGAGGAAAGGCTGGGAGAATTGGGATTGTCCTGGAGAAGCTTCAGGGTCACCTAATTGTGGCCTTCCAGGACCTGAAGGGGCTGACAAGGAATATTCTGGAGTGCCAGGACAATGAGGAATGGCTTCCCACTGGCAGAGGGCAGGGATAGGTGGGATATTGGGGAGGAATTATTGACTGGGAGGGTGGGCAGGCCCTGGCAGAGGTTGCCCAGAGAAGCTGGGGCTGATCCATCCCTGGGAGTGTCCAAGGCCAGGTTGGAGCAACCTGGGCCAGTGGAAGGTGTCCCTGCTGTGGTCCCTCCAACCCAAGCCATTCCATGATCCCATGAATGCTGGGGGTTTGAAGCCGCTTCTGCCAGGGGGTCATGGCTTCAGCTGCCCTTGAGCCATCAGAGGTGCAGGGAGCAGCAGTCCCTGGGCACAGGGAATACAAAAGCATCCCAAACCCTGAGTTCTCCCTGTGACACTCGGGATCCCTGTGACTCCAGCTGTTTCCTCTGGGGGGGTGGTCACTGCTGGGGTTTTCCTACTTGTTTGGACACAAAGGCATGGAGGGTTTGGGGGAGGCAGCTGAACACAGGGCCCAGCTCAGTAACTCACCACAGGCATCGCACTCCATGACTGTGTTCTTCAGGAATGTTATCTCCTTGATCTGGAAGCAAACAAGAACCACCACTTAGCCAAAGGCTGGGGCTTTGCTCCCACGCAGCCCAAGAGCCCCAGTGGCAGCAGACAGGGGTGGCTGAGGCTGCACAGCACTGACAAACACATCCCTCCTGCTCCAAGGGCTGCTGCTGCACTTTCTGGGAGCTGGGCTGGTCTGTGTCCCTGTGAAGTCACTCCCTCTGTGGTGTTTCCACACTTGATAACACTGTCCTATCACAGGGGGCAGGAAACACTTGACCTGAGTAAACAGAAACAAGTGTCTTAGAGAAAGAGAAATAAATTTGTGTTCTCTGCCCTAGGGGATGCTGAGCCAGCAATTCTGGAGAGTAAAGGCAGGAGGAGGTTCCCATGAGAGCCTTTCCCGCAGATCTGTGAACAGCCCCTGGCACTGCTTGGGCCATTCTTTGGCCCTCATGCCATGAGGATATTTAGAATCTCTTTCTGAAATTCCCTCCAGACCTCCTCTGGGCTCTTATTGAACATATTCCTACATGGAGCTGTGCCAGGGTGTTTGGGATGGATCTCAGGGAAAGGCTCTTCCCCCCGAGGGTGTTTGGGATGGATCTCAGGGAAAGGCTCTTCCCCCAGAGGGTGGTTGGGATGGATCTCAGGGAAAGGCCCTTCCCCCAGAGGGTGGTGGGCACTGCCCAGGCTCCCCAGGGCAGTGGGCACGGCCCCGAGGCTGCCAGAGCTCCAGGAGGGTTTGGACGATGGGACAGGGACAGGGGGGGATTGTTGGGGTTCCTGAGTTGGGCTGGATGATCCTTGGGGATCCCTCCCAGCTCAGGATATTCTGTGATTGCAGGATTCCTTCAGCACTGGGATCTTCTGTCGGATGGGCAGAGTGAGGAGGTTGCTCCTTTGGTGCAGGGGGAACAGGGCACAGGCCCAGAGTGTCAGTGTCCAGCTGTGACTCTCCAGCACCTCAGACAGCAATTCCAGCAGAATCCTGTCCTGAAAACCCTTCCTGGCTCTCCAGGACCAGCTTTTCCCTCCTGGGAACTTGGTGTTCCCAAAAGCTTCTCTCTGCAGCTCCCAGGTTTAGGAGAAGCTTCCCCACTATGTTTGATTCTCTTCCCTCCAGCATGTCCTGAGGTCATGGAATAATTCCTGCAGAGGTGGATCCAACCCAGATGCCCAGAGCAGAGAATTCAGGGCACTGCCAGTGGAATCAGTGGTTACTCTGTGCCAAGGATCCTCCAGCCTTTAGCTCTGGAGGATTTAGAACCCATTCCTGAAATTCCCTCTGGACTCCCTCTGATCTGGAGGAATCCCTCTGATTCTGGAGAGTCAACCTGACCTTGCACTGCTTTTGTCGCACCCTCACTACCAACATCCCAAGATGCCGAACGAAGGAAAAGCAAGTTTTAGCAAATCTTCACACAGCTGAAGAAATTCTGACCTGCCACCTCGTTTCCCCAGCGGGGAAAATCAGGTTTGCCTCCTGAGGGTGAGCTTTGGGATGGCGCTGTACAGCAAAAGGCCACGGATTAAAAAACAAATATAAAGTAAAAAGGTGGCAAGAGGGGAAAAAACAACCAGAAAAGCTGGAAGGGAACACTGGAAATCATTGCTGGAGGTGCCAGGAGCTGAGCCTGCCCTGATTCCTCGTAAACAGAGGGTATTTATGCAGCAGCCTGGAATGTGAGAGGAGCTCAGGGCAGCAGATGTTTTTGTGGATTAGAGGCCGCCCAGTTTGTGCTGCCATTCCAGTTCCCTGGCACGGGAATCCCTCGGCTCCCACAGGGAATGCAGGCAGAATGGAACCTTTTTCTACACCAGGCAAAGCACCATCTCCTCAGTAAAATGGGAGAAGGATCTCAGCACCCAAGAAGTTCCAAACTCCCGGAGCCAGCAAGGCTTAGGATTAAAACAACAAGAGGAAAGAGTGAATACAGAGCTTGTTTAGACTCCATGGGACTTCCCTTTCCAGGGCCCTAATGGATGGCTGAAAGGGCTCTTCCATCTTCCAAGTTTGGACTCTCCACTGATTCCCTGAGCCCACAAAACCAAGGGAAAAGTGACTTGTTTTTCCAGTGAAATCCAGTTAAATCCATGTGTGTGTGTGTGTCCCTATTTAAAGGTTCTGTGCCCACGTTTGCTGCGTTTCTGCAGACACAGGGCTCGGAGTCCAGTTTTTTCAAGCTGAGTTTTCAACTTCAGGGTTTTTTTGGGTTTTTTTGTGTTTTTTTCACCTGAAGCTTTTCCAGCTTAAGTTTTTCAGCTGAAGCTTTTTCAGCCTGAAGTTTCTCCAAACTTCATCTCAGTTACAGACCTGAGGGGAGAACCACCTTGGCTGTGGTTTGCAGCAAAACAATCTACTACTGGTGGTCTCACAGCAGAGGCAGCTCCCCAATTCCAGGCAAGGCAGAGCATTCCAAGGTCTCTCTCCTGCAGAACATCAGGAATCAGGTGCCTTTCTCACCTACCTGCTGTTTCAAGAGCTCTCGAACCTCCGCCAGCACACGGTTGGTTTCTCTCATCTCTTCCAGCATTTCTGGCCCAACTTCACCTCCTAAAAAAACCCAGAGTGTTGGGAAAAGCACAGAAGAGCCCTCAGTTGTGTAAACCGACTGATATTAACAACTTAACGTTCAAGATACAGACTCCACACCAGCCTCTGCCAGTTCCTAAAGGGAGTTTTGCTGGAATTAAGAGAGACTTGACTAATGGGTGGCATTTTGCTTTGATAACTTGACAATCAGCAGTGTCTGGGAGGGAGGGAGGGAGGGAGGGAGGGAAGGAGGGAGGGAGGGGAGAGCCCTGGGAGCTGCTCCCCTGGCACAGGCCCTGCAGTTCACACTTGGGAAGGATTTTGCTGCCAAAAGAAGCGAGTGGATAACTCCGTGCCGTGGGAGCTGCTGGGAAGGGGCTCCCCTAAAGCCAAACTCTCGGCTGAGCCTCTCCCAGATGTGCTGCCCTTTCCACTGGCTGTGGCAAAGGGGCACATCTGCCGCTGCCTCACCTGTTCTCAAGGTACTGAGAGGTTTCTTGGCCAAGGCGGGTTCTTTCCTTTCAAACTGCCGTGTTGGATCTTTGGGATACAAAGGACACACGTGCTCACCATGGAACGTTGCAAACCTGCCCTGATGGACACAGCATGTCCATCACCTCACAGGGTACCTCCACAGGGGTTTTTTCCCTCCCATCCCTGGATTCCAGCCTTGCCAAGTCCTTTGAGACGGGGTTTAAAGTCTAGTCTGTGCTCGAGAATGAATGGATGGATGGAGCTCATTGTTTCTGGGATGAGGCAATTTGTGAGGAAACTTGAAATGTGAAGAACAAAGTTCAATTCAGGTTTTCTCCTGAAATCCCACTGTCCAATTCCTCCTCATCCATGGGAATGTACAACCTCATTTCTCCAGGTTTTTTTTCTAGCATTTCTCTATTTTTTTTCCCCCTTGATTTATCAATCCTCTGACATAAATCACACCTTGCCTGCAGGGAAGAGCGAAACAGGAATGTCTCCTGTGTGTGTCTAGGGGAAATCAGCTGGAGTTTGGGGTCTGCATCCCTGAGCACAGGGAATTTTCCAGCTCCAAGGGCAGTTGTGAGCCACTGATTTAGTAAAATCCCTCATTCTCATGTGACAAACGAGCCTGAAAACCTTGTGGGTCTTCCCTGTACGGAACCAAAAGGACTTGGTGAATATTTGTAACCTCTCCAATACTTTTTTGGTTTGGGAACTGACTTGAAAAGTGCCACAAACGTGTCATTCTTAGAGAGAAAGAGCGAATTGAAGAGATGGTTCTTAATTTATTGAAAACGAGGGGCTTGTTCGGGATTCCTGACTTCAAACAGAGGGTTTGGCTCAGCTCTGCAGAAGAGGCTTTGGGCAGCTTCCGTTATTCCTGGGAAGAATTTTCCATCCCTCGTGGCAAGAGGGAATTTAAAATCCAAGTTTGGGGGTTTCAAAATGCAAATTCACAATAATGACTCCCCGGCTCCCGGAGCGATTTCCAGAGGAAAGCTCTGCACTTGCAGGCTTTTCCATGGCTGGGAATCCTTCCCCAGGGACTGGTCCTGTCCCCACAGCCTGATGGATCCCCCAGATCCTCTCTGAGCTGAGAATTCCCCAACCAAACTGGAACTTCTACATTCCTAGAATTCAGGGATTCCCCGAGCACAAGAAAAGAGAATACCCAAGGGTCCCGTGGCAGGACATTCTGTTATGATCTGGTTTTTCAGCTTAAATCTGTGAAATGCAAAGTGCCTCTTGCAGGTCATGGCAAAACCCAAGAAAATTTCCAGAAGAAATAATTTTTCCTTAAAAAACTTCACTGCTCAGGAGGGAAATGGGGAAAAACCCGAGCCTGTGCATTTACACAGTTAAAGCCTCAAGCTCCTTATGAACCCCCCAAATCCATGAATATCGTGGAAGTGTCCCTTCCTCCTCATTCCCTCCTGCAAACACACACATTTCAGAGGAGCCCAGAAAGCACACAAGCCCAGAAAATCAAATTCACTTACCTATCCTTCTCTGCTGACATGAGGACAAAGGACAGGAGAGGCAGAGGAGGAAAACTACGGCCAGAGCTGGAATCATCTTGGAGTCTCGGAGCAGTGTGGGTGCAGGAGCTGCTCCTGCAGGGAATTCAGAACCTGCAGGTTTGCCTCTGCTCCCCATTAGTGGCTGTGGTTTGCTATTTATGAAGCTGCATTCCTTCCTCTGAAGTTCCTACTCGGATGCTGGATGAGGGTGGACGTCATTCCTGGCTGCTCCTCCGCAGAGAACGTTACAAAAGTAAACAATATGAGAAACTCATCAGGAGAGGAGTTTAATTTCTCTTTTTTTTATTATTTTTTCTTATTATTTTTTTTTTAGACCAGCTCACACCAAAATAGGTCAGAAAATTCCAGAATTAAAGGGATTCTTTTTGGATTTTCCTCCTTGCTCACGGACACAGGACAGAGGGATGATTCACAAAACTGCTCACAAAAGCAGCTGGACTTCACCAGAATTCCAGAAAAGGCTTTTTAAACTCCCCAGAGGCGGTTTCACCACTCACACCTGGGGGAGAGTTACTGCCTTATCCTGCAGCTCCAGAGAGGAGCTCCCACATCCTATTCCAGAGGGACTGGGCACATCCCTGGAGGTTGATGTTTCTTATCCCCCCTCCCAGCCCTGCCTAAAGGAAGGTGAAGTTTCCACCAGAAGACACAGAGGGGATTGAGAAATCCATTGGGAGCAGCCAAAGAAAAGCTGCCCAAAGAAAACCTCCAAGCTATTCCCTCAAGGAAGGTCCAGGTTAAACTGTTACCTGGGGAAAAGGGTGTTCTGGAGACCAGGTAAATTCTTGCTCACACCTCTGATTGTGAAACCCACCCTGTGTTGATCCCACAACACCCCTGGGACAAGTCAGGAAAGCCCCAGGAAACAGTAGCTCAGTCTTTAAAGTGTTGGGAGTATCAGAATTCTTGGGTATTGACATAAAGAAGTTTTTTCTCCCCCTCATTTTGACCTCAGACCTCCCGTGTTCAGGAAAACCTTCCCAGCCCTGTGGGCTCTGAGGGAAGGGGGTGCATTGAACACACACGTTCACCAGAGCAAATATCCTAAATATCCTTAGTTTTGTGCTACAGGGATGGTGCAGCAGATGGAGTTCACACTTCCCTGCACTGAGCAAACTGTATCCTGAGAATAAAGTGCCGCCTTGGTGGCATTTCTGTGGCACAGGAGCCCTCTCCTGCCACACCCAGCAAGGGACTGTGTCCACCCCCTGGTAAATCAGCCTGGAGGGTTTGGGAACTTGGGGGGCAGCTCCAGGAGTTCAGCTTTTAGCATTTCTGGAGCCTTCTGGCCGAATCAAACCCCTGTCAAATTATAATGTGATGCTCTGGGAAATCTTACTTATCGTTTGTGTTTTCTAGCCAACAAATGGGGGAGCGAGTGACAAATGCCCCGTCACACGCCCCTCAGAGGCCAAGTCTCACCCAGAGATGGGAGAGTTGATGTCCATCCAGCTTGTGTTGGAAGCTGCTGCTGTCAAGAGGAGCCAGAGGCATCCAGACTTTGCAGACTCTCCATGCAGGACCCTCCAAGGAAGCCCATCAGCCCCTGTTATGGCAGAGGAGAGTTCTGAGGAAAAGCACATTAGTTCAGCAGAGATTGATGGGCTGCTGCTATCAAGGAAAGTTCCTGCCAACTATCCAGAAGGAAATCTGGGGGAGGGGGGTTTGGCTTTTCAACTGGGGAGAGGTCATAAAACTTCAGAAAGAGAGAGATGCAACTCCCATGGAATGAAGGCTGGACAGGGGTCACTTGTGGAGGGACAGGAGTGGAAATCCTCAGCCTGCAAACGAGGGAATGCAGAGAGGGGGAACCAGGGAATGGGTTGGGTTGGTTGCTGCCCCTCTACAAAGTTCAGCACCTTTTCCTGAGCACTTTCAGCTGCCCAGAATCTCCTTTGATAATCCTGGAGATCACATTCTATGGAGAACTCACCATGTTTTCTAACATGTCTATTACTTAACATCCAAATTAACTCATCTAAAGCACATCATTGAGAAGTCAGATCATTTTCCCTGGGGTTTTTGCTGTGGACTGAAGCAACTCAAATAATTGATATTAAAGAGAATTAAATCTTCTGCCTATTCAGGGCTTTTTTTTTTTTTAACCTCCTTCTGAAAGCCCAAAGCCATTTCTGTTTAGGCTGCAGCAGTTCCTGGGATCAAAACACCCATCCGGAGGCAAAGGGAACTGGTTCCTACAGAGCTGCTGGGGCTGAGCAAGACACGGTGGCTCCACCGGGTGAGCTCATTCCCACCTTTATTTTCCTTGGATTCCTTTTCTGCCTTTCTAAATTCAGAAGTGAAATCCCTTAAATCACTCAACATGCAGGAGCAGGTCAGAAAGTGTTTGGTCCTGGCTCAGTTGTTTCAAAAGGACAAATTCAGGAGCTGATATATCTGAACTTGTTGTTATCTGATGGGGAAACATCTCCCAGATTTGTCAATAGCATTTTTAAAGCTTTAATGATGTAAAAAACGAAGTGAGGAGCAAACAGTGTTTATTTGGGCTTCAGTGTGAAGGTGTTTTTGCCTCTGGGCAGTGCCAGGTTCGTTACACCTTTTTCCCCTGCCTGGAGTTGACATCACAAACGAAAGCAGGGCACAAACAAACAACAAAAGGAAAAGCTCTCGCTGGTTTAAAAGTTTAAATATTTTCCATCTCTGTGTTTTTAACTGGCCTTTGCCAAGTGAAGGACAAAAGTCAGAAGAAGGAAAAAGTTATTTTTCAGTCTTGGAAGGTCAAGTTCTAAAAATAAGTGAAAAACATCTACCACCCTGTGAGATGGGACGTGAAGGGTTTTACAAGGGTTCTTATGTATTTGTGGTTGTAGAAAATTAAATTATGTACAAGATATAAGGAAAGATTTCCAAAAGCATCTCTTCCTTTTCCTCCCAATCCATGTTAATGGCTCTTCACGAAGGCTTCTCTTCCCTGTTCCCTTCCCATCCCTGGGAGTGCCCAAGGCCAGGCTGGAGCACCCCGGGCTGGTGGGAGGTGTCCCTGCCCATGGCAGGGGGTGGCACTGGGTGGGCTTCGAGGTCCTTCCAACCCAACCCATTCCAGGATTCCACGAACTGGAGTCGAACCAACCCGACCCATTTCCATTCTCCTTTCAGGAGCAGATCAATAAGAAGCCGCCCTGCAGAGAAGTCAGAATTTCACAGCAGTTTCTTTTCAGTTGCAATTCCTTTGGTTGCTGCTGCAAATTCCCAAAATACGCCCTGGGAAAAGAACCAGACGCTGGAGTTTGGGGCCTGGCTGCCAGCAGGATCCTCAGCCTCGTCCTACCTTCCTCTGTGCTTCCCAGACAAAACAAATTCCTGCTCTCAGGACTCTGAAAAACAGGGTTTCACAGCTTGATTATGTACAAACACTTCTTTCATCCGTTGCTAAAACACAAGCCCAACAAACAGGACTCCAAATGATCTACTTGGAGCTCCTTGCAGTGCTGAGGTGACAACGTTTAGGTGCGACTGGGAAACAATAGCACCAGTTCTTCGGGGCAGACAGGTTCGTTATTTGATAGAAACACCCAGAGTGATGCAAATATTCCAAATAAAGCCATCAGTCAGTGGGAAGAGCGGCCCCGTCCCCTCCATCCATGGAATAATCCATTCCAGGTTGTGGTTTGCTGCATGTTTGAGGAGTTACAGCTTGTTGCAGTCTGGGCTGTGTCTCTAGCTCTGAATTCCTCTGGAAATCAAGGCACTGGAGACCTTTTATAAACAATGGGTTTTGTTCATTTCATCAGTGGCAAACTGCAGTGACAGGGAATCCAGGCTGGATGTGGCTCTTTGCTAAGTTTGTTACTCATTCCTCCTGCTGTTTTCTTCCCTAAGGATGGAGTTTGACTCATGTCACTAAAACCTAAAATAAATTCAAATAGAAGTCACACAACACCGGGCCACAACCACATCACACAGCCACTGGCACCTCGTGACAGGGACACTGCCCAGGAGGAAGCCACTTCCTCACACCACAGACACTGAGACCTTCCTTCAGGTGAGATTAGAGCTCCAGCAGATCCCACTTTCCTGCTTATTCCTCCAAAACTATTAGAAAGTTGATGATTTTTGTACTTACCGGGCACGAAAAGCTGAATTTTAAGAGAACATCCGTTTTCACCCCGAGTATTTCCTTGGAGTTTCATTCTTTGAATGCAACAAAACACAAACACCGTAATGTCAGTGCACAAAAACAGCTGCAAAATCTTCCTGAGGGGAAAGGCCCAGAGATGGTTTCCCAAGTCTGAGGGAGGAATCCCACCAAAAAGACCCAGATTCCAATTTATTTATCCTCAGCTCCTTCCCCACAACCAAAAATAGTCACCAGAACCAGCATGACCCAAGAGGGGCTTTCCATTATTGAACAGCAAACACAACAAAGGCACGTTTAGTGAGTTGTGGGGGTTTGGAAGTCCTGGATGGGCAGAGGGATGAGCAGCTGTGCTGGGAGGAAAGGGTGGGAGAGTTGGGATTGTCCAGCCTGGAGGAGAGAAGCTTTGGGGTGACCTCACTGTGGCATTCCAGTGCCTGAAGGGGCCAACAGGAAAGATGGAGAGGGGCTGTTTTACCTCTCACTGTCTCTAAGGAGACTCCCCCCAGGATAACCAGCCCGGGAACTCACTTTTTAGCCCCCCTTTTCTCTCCTGAGGAAGGAAGAACCCTCTGTCCAGCCATGGAGCTGAGTCCCTCAGAGGCTCAGCAGCTCGTGCTGGGTCACACCACGCAAGTCAGTCGAGCCTGGAAGGCCAAAGCTCGTGCCAGCACTGGAATAACTAAACCATCCCTCTCCTCTGGAGGAGGGGAATCTTCATTCACGAACACTGGCAGAGAAAGACACTAAAAAAAGCAAAGGATGTGCACATTCATCTGAAATAAGTGATACTCCACATTGTCTGAAGTGGCTGATCCTCCTGGAAGCGACATTCCCTGCCCACGTTGGCTGGGAGAAGGACACACGGCGGACGTAGGAGCTCTGAGGAGCACCAGGGAGAGGAGCTGAGCTCCTGAAGGAGGAGGAAACACCAAACAGCTGTAGCTCTGCAACAAATGGGCTTTAAACTGACACAGGGGAGGTTCAGATGGGATATTGGGAAGGAATTATGGACTGGGAGGGTGAGGAGACGCTGGAATGGATTTCCCAGAGAAGCTGTGGCTGCCCCATCCCTGAAGTGTCCGGGTTGGACAGGGCTTGGAGCAACCTGGGCTAGTGGAGGTGTCCCTGCCCATGGCAGGGGGTGGCACTGGATGAAGTTTAGGGTCCTTCCAACCCAAACCAGTCTGGGATTCCGGGATTCCGTGAACTAAGAAGTCTCTGAGTGCACAGGAAGAGCGGGTGAGATCCTGAACTTCAGCAGAATGCAGCTCACAGACTCTCCTGGTGGTCTCCAGTGGGATTTGGTCACCAGTAGCTCCATCCGGGGAGTCTCCTCAGGAACGGCAGGACATGAGTGCCAAAGCCCCCAATCCAGGTCCAAAGTCTATCCAAAAGCAGGGATACAAGATCACCTTGGACACTGTCCTTTATCTAAAATACAGTCCAGAACCTCCCAATGGTTTGCTGAGTTCTGATCATCTACTTTCTGCCTCTAGAAAGGTCTTAGCACTGTCAAATATTCCACGCTCCTGGGTCCCACACCGAAGATCCGACCCCTTCCAAAATGCCTGAGTTGTTGTGTCAGCACGATCCCGTCTGAGGAGAACTGAAGACACCTGGAACCAATATGGGTTTTACAAAACCGAGGGCAGGAGGCCAAAGGAAGGTCCCACAAACTCCAGATCAGCCCCTGGTCGGCCTCTTTGAAGGCTGGCAAAGGCAAACAGTGACAAACCAGAGGGGCATGTTGGGATTTGGGCAGAGCCGTGTCTCATCCTTGCCATCCTCTCCAGCAGCTCCTGTAACGAGCCTTACAGATGGGGGTGGAAATGCTGCCAGAGCTCCCTCTCCTCACCATCACCCTGCTCCAAACTATTCCCCAGCACATGTCGTAATCCCACACCCAGGAGGGTCGTTAAAGCCTCACAGGAAACGTTGCACATTTTTTCCTTTGCTATTCATGCCCTTTTCTATCAGGGACAATAAAGATTTCCAATGCTGGGTTAAGCTCCTTTGCAACAATGAGCTCCTATTGCTCCAGGAGCCAGCAGGAGCCCAGACATTGAGGAAACTGGGAATAATTAACTGGAATTGCACTGGGGGGGGGGAAAAAAAGGAGAAGCCTGAAGGCTGTTTTGACCAAGAGAGATGCGAACTGATGTGATGGTTAAGCCATCACGGCTTGCTGGGAATTATTGTTGGGAGTGTCATTAGTGTTCAGAGCAGGCAGGTTTTCCCAGTAAAAGGGCTTTGGCTGTGGTCTTCCTTTCTGGATTTTGCTCCTAAAAAACACCTCCCAGAGTCCTAATGACAATAACACAGATTCACTGCCTGCCTTCCCTCTGCACCAAGTCACTTCCCAAAACTCTTCGGGGTGGCAAAGCTTAAAATCCAAAAGATTCCCTAAGAAGACTGGTTTTTCTCTTCCCCTAAATGATGTATATAATTGATCTCTGTGGTCAGACCTTCTAATTCTGTAATCCAGGGGTCTTTGGGAAGAGTGTAAACAGGAATTGGCTCATTCCAGCCAGGACTGGAAGTGCTCAGGGCTCTGAGATCACACGTGTAGGTGGGCAGACAGCACGTCCACGCTTTAATAGCTTTGGGACCTCTCTTAGGGAGCATTGACTTGGTTTTGAACATGGACCAAGACTTGTTAACTCCAAAGGAACATCTGGCATCGACCCCTGGACAGGCAGAACTCTGAAGCTGAGGGAATCTCCCCACTGATGTTGGCTGCACATGGCTGGCTCAGCAGCTCCACAGAAATGCACATTTTGGGTATGAATAATGACATTTGAGTGTCACTTACGCAGAACTGACCCAGAGGAGGGTTCGCTGTCCTCAGACTGGCCACCAGCTGGCACAGGCCTGCAGCCCGGTGACATCCAGCTTCAAAACAAGATCAACACTTCCGTCCTTCCTTTCAGCGAGGAAGATCCCAAAGAACTTGACGATATTCCTGCCTGAGACCACCAGAACGTCGACACCTCCGGGACAGAGAGCGCTGCCAAATCCACAAGAGAGGGCAGGAAAAAAGGGAAACATGTGGCTTGGGACTCCAGAGACAGCCTTGTTGTTCAGGGAGAGCCAAGGAACGGAGCCTTCGTCCACGGGAGACAGAGCTGGGCTTTCTGTGGCCACATCCCAAGGAGACACAGAGAAAGTCTGGCCTTCCCAGCTCCTGCCCTGCACGTCTGGAGTGGTGAGTTGCCTTCCCCAGGAGTTCTAATAACTTCAGACAGACCACAAAGCTGGCCTTTCTCTGGGAATCTCAAGGGAATACCGGGAGATTTTCCATGCCACAGGTTTATATTAAGCAAACCTGTTCAGGTCTCCTGAACACACACAGCAAAAAGCCATAGCTTTTAAATAAGTGTTGATTCAAGATTAATGACAGTTCTCTTGACGCTTCCTCTCACTCCCTGAAACAGGGGCTGTTTTCCCCCTCCCAGTTGCCCTCTCCATAGTAATTAACTCCCCAGCTGACATTAAAAAACCCCCAAACCCAGAAGGAAGATATCCAGGGGGATTGAACAGCTGGAAAGAAGCAATAAGGTCTTTTCAGGACACCAGTGATCAAAGAGGTGCTCTGTAAAAATGAGCTTGGCAGCCAGCTGTTGGCAGGAGACACGAACCTTTTCCCTGCTGCAAATTAGATTTAACTTGTACAAAGAGAAGAAAGGATCAATCACTCTGCAATAATCCCCCTTCTCCAAAGTCAACTCTTCAAAATACCAAATGGGTCAAAGAAAGGGGGGGGTGGGGTGGGGGAATCAATTCCTAAATGCAGTACTCTCTGTCTCATCTCAGGAAGAGGCTGCACACTTAAATTCAGTTTTAATACGAGTCATTTAACAGTTGTGTGCAGAAATATGTCTTTTTCTTATACAAGGGAAACGGGGAAAAAAGCCTTTCTGACTGACAGTGAAAATTCTCCAGGGTAGGTGCTTTTTTCTGCTGCTGTGGAGTGAGGAGATTCATGGAGGGCACAAAGAACAGAGGGATAAAGCAAGCACCAGCAAGTTGTCAAGGTTGCTCTCTAAAGTGCTCTTGTTATCCGTATGTAAAATGAGACTCTTGAATAAGAAAATGGGTCTCTTGTTATAAAAGAGCCTTAATATTCCCCCAAAATCATCCCTCCTCTTACGGGGGTGGGGGAGCAGAGTGTTGTCTCAACCTCTTTTGCTTATCCCCCACTTCAACTCATCTTAGAGCTCAAGCAAACAAGGATGAACCTTCTTCCTGGAACTGCCTTTCCTGCCTTCACTGACTGTTCCCAAAAGCTGGACCACAACAGGCTCCCAGCTCCTCAGGGACGAGCAGAGAGTGACAAACCTTCCCGTGTGCCCCTTCCAGGGTTTGCCTGAGGCATTCCATGGAATAATTAGGGCTGTCCTGGGACGAATAGACAGGGATGTTCTGAGGCTCTGGGGATGGGGAAGGACAGGGGTGGTCCTCAGGAGAAGGAGCACTCGGTGTCTCTGCAAAGAGAGGCCTCCTCTGGTGTGAAGCTGATTTTTCAAGCAGATATAAGAGCCCAGAGCCCTGTTGGGGAACAGCATTAAACCCTCAGCTCTTCTCCTGCAAAGGGGCTCCTCACCCAGCCCTGAGATGTCACACAGTGCTGAAGGACCTGGGCTCCCTCCTCCAGCCTGAGAGAAGCTTATTAACCAGGTGCAAGTCGAAATAATCAATTAAGGAGGCCAAATTAAACAGCTGCACTGGTGGAACTGCTCCTTTCACCAACCCTATGGCTTGTGGAAATGAGCCACTGGCTCCTAAATCCACTGATTTCCTGGCTCCCAGCCCCTCAGCTCCTCTTATCACCCATCTCTGTTCACACACAGCTTTTATTTTCTAAGCTTTGAGACATTACAGACCACTGGCTGTGTCCAAAAATGGTGCTTCTTTGGACATCGTTTATGAAGTCAGAGGAAAATTCAACATCATCCAGGCTATGGGTTGTTTTGGGGATTTTTTTTTCACCCCTAGAGAAATGGAAAAACGGCATGTACACGCTCACAAGGGGTGGGAAGCTCTCCAGAAGGACGGAGGCTGGAGATTAATCCAAACCTCTGGAGTTTTCAAGAAAATATCAGCCCAGAAATCTCACAGGAATGAACTGGCTCTGGAGAGTTCTGGCAATGCCTTCTCCTGACCCCACCCAAAGCTGAAAAACAGCCACAAAAAAGCAAATCTAGTGTTTTTCACAATATTTTTCAGGATCATGGTCTGTGTAAAGATCTAAAGTCAGTCCTTGCTTCACCTAAACTGCTCTTGCCATCCACAGATTGCAAGGGCAAGATTTAGCCTAACTGTGATGGTCACAGATGAGTTTTAATTCCACATGGAAAGGAGAGAAGTTTGATCCTCTGTATTTTCATAATGTCCCTTCAATAAAGCCCGATTTTGGCCAGCACAGCAGTCAGGATCTTCCATTAACCTTTCCTCAAGCCAGGACACGTTGGGTGTGAGTGACACCAAGTTCCTGAGACCACGAGAGCCAGAAAATACCCATCAGGAGAGCGGAATCCAAGAGCTGCCTTGTCTCTCCTGGACATCTTTTCAGCCTTTGAAGGCTTTCTGCACAAGCCATTCCACCTTCCAACACTTCTTCCAGGAAAGCAAACACAATTCCAGGAACCCCAGGCCTCAGGTGAATAAAAAGGGATGACAAAAGCAACACTGTCCTGGCAAAGCAGTCGAAACGCTGAGTCTCTGCACACAAAGGCAGCAAAGGCTCCTGTGAGGGCCAATATTTCCCTAGGAAATCAAACCTCAACGCATGGCTTGGAGAGGAGAACTTCTGGAAGGAGCAAGGAACATGCCTAACCCTGAACACTCAGCAAAATCTGATCTCACAGCCTGAGATCACTCGCTGGCTCCGAGGCGCAGCTGGGAGTTGCTCCCAACACAGCGGGAAGAGAAGTTGTTTCTGGAGAGATCCAAGTTCCACTTCTAAATCTCCTCATAAAACAGGAGCTTTGGCCATGGAGTGCTGCAGGTGCCCCTTCCATTGCTTTTCTTTCCTTCCTTTTCTTTCCGCCCCCCCGCCCCCAGCTGAGGTTTGTGGTGGCCTCTAGTGGAACAGGGAACAAATGGGATGAAAAGGACAAAATGTGCAGGGCATGTGCAGGTTTATATAAACCCAACCAGGCCTTCAGCTATTTATGGCTGAATTTGTGGGAATTCATTTAAAACTGTACGTAAAGGGCTGTTCCTGCAGCCCATCCTGAGGGTGATCCATCACTTCAGAACATTTGCAGCACCAGGAGCCATCCACACAAAGGAAAAATGACACCAGCACATTTTACATGATGGTTTTGATGTTCCCTGCTGCTCATCAAGTCCACAGGAACAACATCCCTTGGTTTGTTTGAGCCTTTTGGCCTCCTCAGTGAAGGAGGTGGATGCAGGTTTTAACTGGAGTTGGTCTGAGGTGCTCAGGATCACTCTGGGATCACATGGATCACTCTGGAATCACAGGGATCCCTCTGGGATCACACCAATCTTTCAGGCTATTCCAGTGCTCCATCTGTCCCAAGATTTGGCTTCTGACAAGACACATGGACTGATCAAGACACATGGTTTGTCTGGAGTTGTAACACCTTCCTCCCCTCCTTTTCCTAGTAACCCCTCATGCTCATGGAGGATTCCAGGTTATTTATCTGCCTCTCCTCAGGATCATTCCCCTGTGGTTTTCCACCATGACCTTGCATGCTTTGGACTTTGCACAGGCTCTTTATTACTCTGTGCTGTAGAAGTTCTTCCTCATCTTGGCTGGTGGCCCCGGGTTGCTCTTGCTCCAGAGGAATTCATTGCCCAATGTTCAACATTACTTTTTTGGTTTGAATGACATCATTCCTGAGGTGCTATTTAGACTTATTGCTCTCCAGACCTTCTCCCTGTCCCTTTTGCAATCATCTCTTCCAGCAAAGTCATACACTCCTGGTGCCAGCTGGGTGGCCTAAAGTTTGAGTGTCTTGTCTGAGGTTGGAATGTCACTTCCACGCCAGAACTTCCCAGAGCACCTTTGCTCTGTCCTCATCCTATGGCTGAAAAAAGGCCCGTAGGATCCAGTTCAGCAATTCTTTTCCTTAATAACACTTGCTAACAACTACATGAAAAATAGTCCTGTGTCCTGGGCCTCCTCCACATGACATAAAGCTCATGGATTTCTGGACCAGGGTTGGGAAACCGTTCGCAAACTTCTGTTTGCTCATAAATCAAGCCCAGTAATTACCTTTTTAGTGAAAACAGCCCCAGTTTGCTGTTTCCAGACTCCACAATGGGCTCACAGTGGGCCTTGCTCGGAGTCCTGGAATTCCAGCAGACTCCACTCCCATCAGAGCACCTGTAGCAACTTCTGGAAGGTGAATCCCAAACTGGCATCACTTTTAAAGGTTGTTCTGCATGACCCTGGAGGGAACAGCGTGCACAGGGTCCTTATCTCTGCCTCTCCATGGCTCTTCCAGGCCCTTTCCAGCTCTTTATTCCTTGCCCTGCTGGCTGCCTTGCCCTGTGGGAGCCCTGGCTCCTCACACAGCACAGGGAGAAGCCAAGAGCAAAGGCTGGCTGGGGACTTTCATTTGGAAGTGCTGCTGGAAGCCTGATGGGATCAGATCCAGGGATGGTCCTGAGGTGCTGGGGGTCCTAAATGGTCCAGTGTGAGGGAGTCCCAGGAATCAGCACCACCAGTTTGGGGTGGGAGGATCCTTCCTGAGGGATGTGAAACTGTGCGGGAAAAGGGAAAACCTTTACCACGGGAAGTGCATGGAACGCTCCTAAACGTCAACCCCACAGTGGGAAACTTTTCCAGCACAGAGGGGCAAAGTCTCTGTGTTCTGAGTCCTCTGGTGGAATAACCAACTGAAATGTTCACCCTCAGCAATACCATTAAAATCTGGGACCCCACAGTCCTCCAGACCTTTCCACAGTCTGTTGGATGAAATTCCACCAGTGGCCTGGGTACATTTCCAAGGAACTCCTGACTTCTGGGAAGGTGTTACACAACTACACTGCAGCCATTCATGAGTTCAGCACTGGCCTGGTTCCTCCTCAAATCCACAACATTCTGCAAAGAAAACATTCTTTCCACTTCAAGCTTCTCCCTGCCCTGAGACCAGGCTGGTTCAGGGCACCCAATTGCCTCTTGCTTTACATCACCCCCAGACATCCCAAATAGAGCCCCAACGAAGGGTTTCCATGATGGCAACAATAAATGCAACACCCAATCAATTCGGCTTCCCTCAGTTCTAGGTCTGTTTGGGGCTTTTTCAGGCAAGAAATTAAGATAAAGCAGCTGTTAATATCACCAGCCTTCCCTATAGCTGCTGCTGGGGAAGTATAAAATTCCTTGCACTCATTGTTTTCTAAACTTTTCCTATTTCCAATGAAAAGACGAGGCTGAGCTGGTGAATTCCTGTGTTTAACATCAAAAGGAAGCGAGAACTGAAAGCCAGAGGGAAAAATTCTTGAGAGCTGGAGGCCAGAACATTAAATGGTTCATATTTCAGACCTTCTTGGATGCAGGTGTTTAGTCCAGCAGGAACCTGAACCCCTCCTGTAAGTCAAGGAGCCACATTAAATGACTAAACACACCTTACACGTGTGCTTAGATCCCCCCCCAGCCAACCCCAAACCCTGAATTCCTGACATCATTTCAGTTTTAAAGACAAGTGCCAAATAAACAGACTTCTCCCACAGCAGGAAGAAGGATTTACTTGGAAGGATTTACTTTGGATGTAGAGAATGCATGTTATTCTTAAACAAAAGAGCAAAGAAAAAGCCAGGGTGGGACTGAAAAAATACTGGTTTTCAAGTGGTTTGTTCTCTTCAGAGCTCCTGCTTAACCCTGGGTGTGCTGCCTGCCCCAAAAACCCAAACCTGGGGTGAAGCTGTGATGCTTGGAGGAGAAATAAAGCTGTCAGCTTGAGGTGATGCTGCTACAACTCCAAGTATTTCTACATCACCTGGAAATTCCCCGCTTTTCCATTTTCCCCACTAAACTGAGCGACTTCAAACACACCCCAAGCCCTTTGTGAAGGCCTGGATTTTCCATTACACTCAGTAACCTCCATCTGCCCAGGAGAACTGCCAGGAATTCGACCAAACATGGACAATCAAAACCTTCAACATTTTGTTTTTAAGCTCAGTTTCAACGACATCTGGTTTGGAGAAATCCCATTTAAAGAAATGTCGATGCCCCTTTAGAAAATGAGGATTTTTAACAAGGCTCCTCCTTCCAGAGACAGATTTAAGAGGTAACAGATACTCTCAAATCTCTCCTCGAATATATCATTGAATTCCAGTGATTTATTTTTTTTTGCTTGGGTTTTAGAAATTACAGAGTAACACCTTTCTGAGACGTTTTTTAGCTTTTGAAAACATTCTGGGCATTACAGGGAGCTGTAAAAATGACCCCTCAGTGCCACAGCACTCGAGGGATCTTTTAAAACACACCTTGCATAGAAATGTAATTGTTAAGACTGAACTCCTATAATTTAAAAAAATAGTGGGTTTTCCCCCCCTACTTTCCCCAGAACAGCCTTTTTCCCAGCGTTATTCTCCTGATCCCATCCCTGCTCTGTCTCCCCATGGCTGGAATTAAATCTGCACTGACATTAGGGATTCATAAACTGCAGATCCTTAAACACCCACTGCTTCACTTTCGATCCACAGCATGTTAGGACTGTGCTTTTGAATTCCACAGGAGCCCAAGAAACCCTCCAATATTTGGGATTTGATGCTGCCCTTGCTCCACGGAGGCATTTTTGGGAGCTCGGCTCTCGTGGCATTTGCATCATCAGCCATTAGGGAGTGAAAATTCAACGGGAATAAACAAAAATCCCTCTTTTCCACATCCCCACTCCTGCAGCTCAAGATGGACCAGAACCCCAGCCAGGCCAAGCCCTCCCTGTCCCGACACTGCCACGGACATTCCAAGGGGGAAAAGCTCAGGAGAGATGATGAAGTTCTGGGGAAAAGCTTCATTTTAGCTGCTCATGTTTATCAGCACATTTTCTAAGGGCCTGGGGAGCTTTTTAAAGATTATGCGGGATGAAGGAAGCTCTGGGAATGTCGGGATCCCAGCAGATATTCCTAAACAAAAGGCCAGTGTGTGTTGCTATGATCCCAAATCAAGCTGCTCTTTGGATTGCTGTGTTTTTCCCAGCCCCTTTAGCTTTCCTTCTGTGTCCCTCTCGTGGCAACTGAGCAGAACTGTCACATCCGCAGTGGAATAAATAATTGCCAGCCTTCCAACATTTTCTCCCTGCACTTCCAGTGCTTTCTTTTAAATAATAAAAGAGATTTTATTGAAAATTTTGTCAGCATAGAGGAGAAGGGTTGGTTGGTTTTTTTATTTTTAAAAAAAGCAATATAGGGATTCTTTGCTCTTCCATTTATTATTATTCAGGTGAGGTAAAAGTTTAAGGAATTTTCATTTGAAGATTTGTTTCCAAGGGCAGGACAGGGCTTGGAGCAACCTGGTCTAGTGGGAAGTGTCCTTGCCCGTGGCAAGGGGTTGGAATGAGATGAGCTTTAAGGTCCCTTCCAACCCCATCCATCCTGGGATTCTCCAGGTTTTAGAACACCACAAGCTCCTGGTCACGGAGCAAAAATAAAGGGGAGATAGAGAAGTGAGGAAAATAAAGTGATTAAAATATTCATAATAAACGTCCTGCTCTCTGACACGTGAATTCTATGTACAATATTATATATTTATATCATATGTATAAAGTATGGAAATGTATCTTTATACATATTATATTAAAATGATATCTTTATATATTCTATGTACAATTCTATGTTTATATCATATGTATATTATATATAAAGTATAGAAATATATCTTTATACCTATTATATAAAAATTATATATTAATATATGCACAATATTATGCATTTATAGACTATATAATCTATAAAGTATGGAAACAGATGTTCATAATACATCTATTATATATTTTATAGAATATTACGATTAAATTTTTTATTTACTTCGTCTATTTTAATACATTTTATATATAATATCTATTCCATAGATAATATATAATATATAATACATCATATATGTAAAATTGAAACTAATGAAATAATAATTAGCAAATGTTTAATTATTCATTTATTCCGTATACTATTATTATTATATATAATATTCTATGTAAGTATTAATAGAGTTATCGATTATTGGTAAATATTTATAATCAATAAAATAGTAGTGCAATGCACTATATATTCATATACTATTCATATGAATATTTAATACATAATTTATATGTCTTATATAAAAACCATAATGTCTAATATATCACGTGTTACATGTTATATATACTAAATGACAACATATAACAACACATCTTATATCTATTATTTAACAGGACTGTTACTTCTACCAACACTAAAACTGCCCCAAGCGCCAGTTCGTCCCTCCCAGGAGAATTACTGTCACCAATAAAAGCACCTCCCGTTTTCCACCCCGTGCAAATCGGCAAAACCAGCTTTTAAAGACGAATTCACCCCATTTGTTCTCTGGAGCGGCTTCGGGCACTTCCAGCCGGGCATTTGCTCCCAGGTTTGCCGCTCTCTGACCCACCCAAACCCTCACTTCGGCTTTAACAAAGCCCCGCTTTGCTCCTTCCCCTCCTTCAATCCCCACTCGTTTCCCCTCACGGATTTCCCGCCCAGGCCAAGGCGATCTCCACCGTTTCGGCCTCCAGCCGCCAGCCCGGGACACGCGCGTTCAGTTCCAGGTTTTACCGCACACCGAAAGCAGGGAAAAAAAATTAAAGTTATTTATGAAAAAAAATACCCCCTTACTTGTAAAGCTGAGGGGGCGTGAGGGGAGCGCCCTCGCCCCGCCCCACGCCGTCACCGCGAGCACCCATTGGCTGACGCACCCGTCACTCAAATCGTACCACGCCCCTTATTGGCTGCACTCAGCCCGAAGCCCCGCCCCTGACTTCTACTCGCATCTCGACCGCTTATTGGCTGCCGCACCCGTCACTCAGAACCAAGCTCCGCCCCAGCTCCCTCCTCTCGACGGTTTATTGGCTGCCGCACCCGTCACTCAAAATATAGCCCCGCCCCTCCCCTCCAACACACCGGTTCCCACCCTCTTCTCGTCCCGCCCCCCGCGCTCACCTCGCTCGCTCATTGGCGGCCGCATCTGTCACTCAAAACATAACCACGCCCCTCTCCCCGCCCACACCCTTATCTAGCCAACCCTTCACTCAAATCCCAGCCTCGGCCCCACCTCAGACCCGCCCCTCGCCCCTCTCGCCAACCCATTGGCCGCCGCACCCGTCACTCAAAGCCGAATCCCGCCCCTCTCCCCGATCTCGCCCACCCATTGGCCGCCGCACCCGTCACTCATCACCCCCGGCCCCGCCCCCCGGCGCCGCGCGCCCCCTGCCGGCCGTTGGAGGGTCCGCCCCGTGCGTGCTGCGTGTGCGTCACCGCCCCCCCCCCCTCAGCGTCAGCGCTCCGGGCCTGGCGCGCGGCGGCCGCGGCCGCACCGACACCCCCCGGGACCCCCCCCCGGGACCCTCCGGCACCGGCCCCGCCGCCGCCCCCCGGCCTCCGGGACACCCGCCCCGAGCGCCGCGCTGTTTCCGTGCCTCTCTCTCTGTGTGCGTGTGTGTGTGTTAGCGCGGCGGGCCGCGGGCCGCGGGCCGCGGAGGGGGGGAGGGAGCGCGGCCTGGTGCGCGCGGCCGATCCCGCCGCTCGCGTAGCGCGGCCGGCCGGGCTCGCTGAGGGGAGGCCGCGGCGGACGAGGAGGAGAAGGAGGAGGAGAGGGAGGAAGAAGCGCGGCCGCCGCCATGAGTGTGGAGGCGTACGGCCCCAGCTCGCAGACCCTCACCTTCCTGGACACGGAGGAGGCCGAGCTGCTCGGCGCCGACACTCAGGGCTCCGAGTTCGAGTTCACCGACTTCACCCTCCCCAGCCAGACCCAGACCCCGCCCGGGCCCGGCCAGGCGGGGCCGCAGCAGGGCCAGGGGCCCCCCGGTGCTGGGCAGGGCCCGCCGGGGCCGCTGGAAGCGCAGGTGAGCGGGTGAGGGGGAGCTCGGAGTGGGGAGGGGGGGGGGGTCCGGGTGGGGTTTGGGCCGCGGGAGCCTCGTGGGGAGCCCACGGAGCCTCGGGAGCCTCGTGGGACCCCCGGGAGAGGGGCGTGGGGAGCTCCGGGAGCGGCTTGTGGAGCACCCGAAGCCTCGTGTGGCCCCCCCCCGCCCCGGGAGAGGCGTGGGGAGTTCCCACGAGAGGCTTCTGGACCCCCGGGAGAGGCGTGGAGGGCTCCGAGGGCCTCGTGGGGAGCCCCGGGAGCCTCGTGGGGAGCCCACGGGGAACACTCGAGGCCCCCCGCCCGCCTCCATCGCGATGCTCGTGTAAAACGAGACCCCCCCCCAAAAGCTCGATGTTAATTAAAGGGTGGGGGCTTTTTCCGCCTCAAAGGTGGGGTTGGCTGTCGAAAGTTGAGTGCTGAGGGAGTTCGGCTTGAATTTTTTTTTCCTCCCCTGTGACCGAACCGCGCTTTAAATTCAATATTACTGCTGGTTTTATGCTCCTTTTCCAGCTTTTCTGCTGGGGGTTTGCATGGGAGGGACGGTGGGTATTGGCCTGAGATTTAAGTTCTGGTTCTTCGTGACTTAAAAATAGGTTTTAGGGTGGGTGGTTTTGTTTTCTTTATTGGAGACTGATGATGGTTGGTACACAAAAGACAAACTATTTAGCGATTCACAAAAGCAAAAAGTAGGGAGGGAATAACGATCCAAAGAAGTGCAAATGAAGATGCTGTCACTGCTGCATCTTCTCTGATGTCTGTAGTAAAACCAACAAAACCCCCGAAAAACTCTCCCATACTTTTTAAAACCCCCACTTTCCTCTGTTTTAAAAATCACGGAACACTCAGTTTCATTACAGACTCCTGTCATACTCTTATTAATTATTAAATACTTGTACATTACCCACGTGTTAAGGGATGAGTTTTTATCCCGAACCAAACATCGTGGAGCTGATTTTTTTTTATTTTTTTTTTTGCCTTTCACTTGCAAAACCTGCAGCATCGGGGCTGGGAGTGGAGCAATCTGGCACTCAGGATCCTCGGGGAAGGACTGAAGGAGGTTTTATTCTGTCCTAGGGGGGTTTATCCCGGGACAAACTGAGTCACTTTTGTGTGCCCGAAAGTGCTCGGTGACATCCTGGGTGGTGTCACAGGATGTGCTCAGCTCGGGGTGTTTATAAGGAAGAGACCTCGTGCGGGCTCTTGGTTTGTTTTCTTTTAGTTTGGGGTTTGGTAGAATTTCTCCAGTTTGAGCATTTGATGAGACATCAGAATTATTCAATGCTAGTAGGAAGATCGTGTCTGAGTAGAGACATTAATTGCTTTTAAATTTTTAATAAAACCTTAGTTTTTTTAAAGCTTTAATGGGTTGTGATCACTCCAGAACTCACAGCAGAGAATATGTGGCCAGAAAGAGGAGAAAAACCACCCCAAAATAAGCCTCATAAGCTAAAAGACCAGACAAGAGGATTATTAGTTGCTCTTTTTTTTTTGGTCTAAACATGTTTGAAAAGCCTTTGAAGCCAAAAGAAAAAAAAAAAGTAATAAAAGATCTGGAGAGCACATTCAGGTGCTGGTTTGTCTGGCAAAGAGGAAAGGATTTTATGGGTTCTTCTTTGAATCATTATACTGATGTTTTCTGCAAACTCTCGTGACCATCCTCGTCCTCATTTTGACTTCAGAAATGCGGGATTTTTAGGAGGGTGTGGAGGGAAAATGGACCTATTGCAACGAGGACTCTCCCAAGTGGGATAAGTGTTGTTTCCTCGGGAGCTGGAGTCAAACAAACCCCCTGGATCTGCTCAGACTTGCCCTTTCAGCGGCCTCAGCAGTGATAAGATCAGAAATTAGGTGGTTTTTTGAAAGGTTCTGGGGAAAATTTTGCTGCTTTTAACAAATAATTCGAGCTTGTTGTGCCTTTTGGCAGGGGGTACATTAAACAACAGCTTCCCAGGCCTCCAGATTGATCGTGTTTGCTTAGTTAAATATTATTCCTGTGATTATAATTAAGGCTAATTAAGTAAATACCTTTATGTGAAGCTGATGAAGGTGTAAACTTCTGCTCTGGTGTTTCATGTCCTGGTGCTTAAAAAAATAGTTGAACATTGCAGGGCTCCCTAATTTTTTAGGGAAATTGGATGAATTAGTCTATAAAAACTTTCTTTCCCAAAGTATATTTATTAATAGTTTAGGAGGATGTTGAAATTGGTTAGTGTCCAGTTGACAAAAGATAAAAGAGCAAGCATTCTCTGCTGTTTCTCCTTCACAAAACTCTATTTCCATTGTTTACCTGTAATTAAGTAGAAGAATAGATTCGCCTAAATATTTTAAGGTAATTTAAAGGTTGCCCAGAGAAGCTGTGGCTGCCCCATCCCTGGAAATGTCCAAGGCCAGGTTGGAGCAGCCTGGGATGGTGAAAGGTGTCCCTGCCCGTGGCAGGGAGTGGGACTTGTTGATCTTTAAGGACTTTCCAACCCAAACCATTCTGGGATCCAACAATTCTCTGAAATCCTCTTTTCTGCCTTATTTCCACCCCCCCTCAGCTGAGGGCTGTCCCAGCACGGCCCACGGTGTTGGGGTGGGAACTGAGCTGGTGGAGCAGTTGAAGGAGGCTGGGCCAGCCTTTAGGTTTCTGGTCTAGACCACGGAGGAGGCTGGATTTAATTTCCAGGCCTAACAAAGACTTTTTTGTCTTGGCAAAATGACTTCTTGTTGCTCAGGTCCCATCTGGAAGCTGAGCCCAGGGTGGGGTGGGGGGAGTGCTCTCACCAAGAGCCACTTCCTCCTTTTGAAAGGGAAAGCAAATCAGCCTTGCTGGGGGATCAGCAGAACCTGCAGTAAATAGTTCAGAGCGTCAGAGTAAAGAATCTCCAAACCACAACTTGGGTTATCCATGCAGGTCCAAAAATGGATATTTTTCTTACGTGTGAGGAGGGAAATTCCCTGACTTGGGACCCTGTGGTGTGGAAATGCATCACCAGGGCTGCTGGGGCTGAAGGCTTGGTACAAAAGCACTTTTCTAGCAAAATACCTCCTCTTAAGTGCAATTAGTTTTCTTGTTGCAGCTTGAAATGCACCACTTTAAAGTGGAACTCCACGAAGGGGATCCAGGTGTGTTCACCTGGGGATCAGCTCCTGGGGTGGGTGGGGTGTGCGAGAAGTGGAGGTGGCAATGTTCTGATAACTGCTCCTCTGGGCACTCACACGTGCGCAGGAGAGTCCTGGAATGGGTTGGAAAAGACCTCAAAGCCCACCCAGTGCCACCCCCCGCCACGGGCAGGACCACCTCCCACTGTCCCAGGTTGCTCCAGCCTGGCCTTGGGCACTCCCAGGGATGGGGCAGCCACGGCTTCTCTGGGCAAAGAGCTGCATCACCTGCTTTACTCTCCTGTAACTCCATCCCCTGCACTTTATTGTCCCCCAGCCTCTATTTTAGAGCCAAAAAAAAAGGATCAAGGAAGTGCCCAGGACCTTTTGGGGGTGGTTTGTGGCACCTCAGTGCTCACTTGGGAGCTGCTGAACTTGCCGTGCCAGAAGTTGCAGCCAACCCTTGGAAAACAGAGAAGCGCCCCCCTCCCTCACACACCCCACAGTTGATGGTGCCAGTTTTTTAATCCTGGGCACACAAAGTGACATCACAGGAGGGTTTGGAACAATCACTTCCTCCTTGGGAGCCTGCCAAGGCTTCGGGCTCGCCGCTGGATTTGCCCAGGACAGGTGACATCAGTGACATCATTCCTGCCCAGCCGAGGGCAGGAGCTGCCCAGGGGGTGCCCAGCACTGTCACCTCCTGCAGAACTACAAGGAACTTAATGTTTTTTCTTCACTTTGTGCCTTAAAAAGGCAAAAAAAAAAAAAAGGGGAGAGAGGAAAAGCCAAATTTTACAATTGTATTATGGTTCAGGAATCCGTTTTTTTATGAGCACCCAAAAATGTATTAAATTTGTCAGCTGATGTGTATAATGGTGTGTTGTGGCTCTTGGGAATAGAAAAATGCACCTGTTTTGGAAGAGGAAAAATATAGAATAGAAAAATGCACCTGTTTTAGACTAGAAGAAGCCTGGTGGTTGTAGCTCTAAGAAATTCAGATGAACTTAAAGCTTTGGGATTCCACCTCTTCCACAATCAGTTACTAATTTCCCTGTCTTATAAAATGGCACTATCAATTTCAAATGGATGTATCAATTTAAACAGCTAATTCTCCTCTTAACACCTGTGGAGATGCTGTTCCAGAGTGGGGTTGTGGTGCTGCTGCTGCTGCTCCTTCAGTGTGTTTTTATTCCTTTTTCCCTTTGCACATTCCATTAAAAGGCAGAGCTTGGAGATGCCATCAATAAAAAGTCAGGCCATTTAACTGTGTTTTGCAAATGCCCCTCATTTCATTTGAAGATAATGAAAGAGAGCTTAAGTCCAGTCCCAGCTGCTGAGGGCGAATGTGAAGTGGCTCATGCTTGGTTTTAAATTTAACTCTTGCAATTGGCTGTTAAATTTTAATGTGCAATATTGAAACTGCCTGGCCTGGCACCTAAATTAGACTTCCAGAGAAGGAAGATAGTTTTGCTTTGCTTTGCTTTGCTTTGCTTTGCTTGGGAGTTCCAGCTTGAAAATGCTACAGCAACTGTTTCCGATTTTTTTTTTTGACTAAGGGTTTAATGTTTTCATTGTGGACAGTTTTCTGGCAGAGAAAGTTGCAGGTATCAGATAAATTGCATGAAATCTCAAGTGCAGAAGACTGTTTTCCTAGACAGAGGCCTTGAGTGATTTTCCTCCTCATTTTAAATTGTAGAGATAAATCTTGTCTAACCAAACACTTTGAAAAACACTGGGAGGGGTTAATACATCTGATTTTGCTGTTCCAGGGGAATCCCCTGAGATGTGGTGTTAATCATTGCTGTCACTGTGGTGATCCCTCTCCTACCTTTTTCCACCCAAAATTAACATGGATTATGATATATTTATCCCTGCTCAGGTTTTGGTGGGATCTTGGCTGAACAAGTCAAAGAACAAAGCCCAGGGGGTTGTTGAGCCCTTCGTTGGTGTGGAATTAAAGCAGGACACCCGAGAGGAGGCCCCACCTGCCCTGGCCATGCCAAAATCCCAGTGACATCGCCACCTCTTTGCTCCCTCCTGGTGCTAAATGTGCCAAAAAAAGGAGTTATTTTTACCAGCAGAAAGGCTGGGGGTGGGAAAGTTGCTGACACAGCACCAAATGGTGCAGAATTCCATGGCGCTGGCACTGGTTTGTGGTCAACAGCAGGAAGGTCCTGTACAAGAAAGATCCTGTTTTCAGGTGGATTCCTGAAATTAAAACAAAAAAAAAAAAAAAAAGGAGGAAAAACCCAGTGTTTGATCCTGCTGGAATAGTTCAAACAGAATTTTGTTATGTAAGACTATGGAAAAATGTAACTGCAGAGAAACAATCTCCTTTTGTCAACTTTTTTCCCCACTTATCAGTTGGAGTTTAAATAATCCTGCGAAACAGGAGGTAATGGAGCAAGTATTGATTATGAGTTATGTAAGAGCATGGAAAAATGTAATCTGCAGCAAAGCAATCTCCTGTTAACTTCTTTCCTGCTTATCAGCTGGAGTTGCAATAATCCTGCAAAACAGGAGCTAACGAAGGGAGTATTGATTCTCTAATGTGTGGTTTTCAGCTCTTAGCAGCATTTTTCTTGCCCTTGGAGGATTTGAAAGGGAACACAAGTTTTTGCGGGGGAGGAGGAGGAGGAGGAGGAGGGAGGCCTTTGCTCGGCCCTGGGTGCTTTGGAGGCTGCTCTGGGTGCAGAACTGAGGCTCTGACCCGCCTTCCAGGTGAATGGGCCCGATGGGATCCTGCAGAACGGAGCTGTGGATGAGAACGTGGCCAAAACCAGCCAGCTCCTGGCAGAGCTCAACTTTGAGGAGGATGAGGAAGACACCTACTACACCAAGGATCTCCCTGTGCATGCCTGCAGGTAAATCCCACTCCTTGTCACAACCTCCAGAGGAACACTTTGGAGGAGTTGGGCGTTTTGAGACAGGACCGGGGCCCTCTGAGCTCCTGGACAACATTGAAGCTGCCACATCCAATCCTGCTCAGCTCTGACCTCCCGTGGGGAATAAACACAAGGCTAAGGCAGCCCAGGGATGGCAGTGGTGGGAATGTTAAAATATTTCAGCCTCAGAGCAGAACCTTGGTTGGTGTTTGATGCTTTTCCCACCACTCACGTGCCCCAGTTTTCACTTCCCTTTATTTCTGGGCAATGCTCAGTGGTTTGGACCTTGTATTTGAATTTTCCTGTGAGCAAATAGCCAATCATTCCCTGGTTTTTCCATTTTGGATTCCAGTTACTGTGGCATCCATGACCCTGCTTGTGTGGTTTACTGCAACACCAGCAAGAAGTGGTTCTGTAATGGACGTGGAAACACATCTGGCAGGTAAGTGGTGACGTGAAGGAAGTAACAGGGCCAGTTTGGGTTTGTTTTGAAGCGTTAGAGTGGCTGGACCTACTTTGGTGATAATCAAAACTAGGACCTTAAATGTGAAGCATTTTTTACATATTCCCTGTTCTTTCACACTCATCTGCCTTAAAACACCCATGCACTAAGATACCACTGCAACTGTGTTGGATGCAAAGAGCAAAATCTTACCACAAGAAACAGATTTGATTTGTGTCTTTTAATAGCTGATCAATTAAATTAGGCCTAAATGTTATTTTCCTCTTAATTGACTAGAGCTTTCTCTCCCCTTTGGTTTCAGCCACATTGTGAATCACCTGGTGAGAGCCAAGTGCAAAGAGGTGACTCTCCACAAGGATGGCCCTCTGGGGGAGACTGTCCTGGAATGTTACAACTGTGGGTGTCGGAATGTTTTCCTCCTTGGCTTCATCCCAGCCAAGGCAGACTCCGTGGTTGTTTTGCTGTGCAGGTGAGAGAAGGCCTTGGCTGCCACTTCTGTGCCAGGTCTTGTTGCATAACCTGATTTCTAAAGGGCAGCACTTGCCTTCATTTTGTACCAAAATACATTTTATGCTCTGTTTTGCCACCCTTTTTCCTGTAGGGTCATGTAGGCTTCATGAGTGCAAGGAGATAATGCAGTAAAGGAATGTTCTGTTGTGCTGGGCAAACATCTTGGGCTTATAGAAAGGTATTTCTCCCAAGTGAAGAGTTCCTTAATGGAAGAAAGGTGTTTTCCCCCTTTTTTACCTGAGATTTCTCAGCTTTGGAAGAGTAAGAGATCAGTCCAGGAGGTTACTCTGGAGGAACCCTGCAGTGGTGACTTACACAAGGGTCATGGAATCGTTTGAGACAACAGTAAATCAGAAATTGTTCTCTGACAGGTGCAATCAGAAATCAAGGTTTTATGATAGTATTTTAATTCAGCGCTGTCACTTACCTTGTCTGTGACAGCAGGAAGTGTGTTTCTATGGAATGAGTCCCACAGCAGATGGGAAGTAATCCCATTTTCTGCTCTCTGTGTAACCTCAATGGGCTGTAACCTCTAGGAGGTGTCACACTAAGAATTTTAGATGCAGACATCTTCAGTTCTAGAAACACCCAGCCAGTATTTCCTACAGCACTGACCCTGCCCAGTGCTGAAATAACAAACCCAAGAACTCAAAGACCAGTTTTCACAGCAGACAAGGATTGCTTTGCTTTTTCCTTTTCCCTGCTAACTGAGATACCCGAGCTGTTCCAGGAGCGCACTGAACCCACTTTTACTCCTCACCCAAGACTTTCCCTCCCACGTGCCTAATGAATAATTTTTTCCATATTCTGGTTGTGCAGGCAGCCATGTGCCAGCCAGAGCAGCCTGAAGGATATCAACTGGGACAGTTCCCAGTGGCAGCCTCTCATCCAGGATCGTTGCTTCCTCTCCTGGCTGGTGAAGATTCCGTCGGAGCAGGAGCAGCTGAGGGCGCGGCAGATCACGGCCCAGCAGATCAACAAACTGGAGGAGCTCTGGAAGGTGCCTGCTGCCCTTCAGACACTGCTTAGGTGTTACCAGAGGGCTAATTCTGGGTTGTTGTGAAGGCAGGGAAAGATTTTAGCAACTGTGTAAGGCGGGGAAGTGCTTAAATCCCATCTCTGGACCAGCAGTACAAGTGGGAACTGTCAGAGGATTCAGGAGGTTGTTCAGAGTGGAAAAGCTTCGCCCTTGGGTTCTTCAGCCATCTGAAAACACAACTTTCCCTTTATCCCCATATTTCTGCTTTAGGTGTTGACCAGCTGGACTGTTAATCCATCCAGTTCTTGTTCTTTGAGAGGTTTTTCTCTACACCCTTTAGAGCAGAACTAACCTGGCTGGATTTAACCATGACATGTAGTGCCTTGGTGTAGCTTTAACAGGTGGTTACACCTTGGTTTAACTCCCCCTAGTACCAAGACACAGTATTACGAGTCCTTTTTTATACCTAAAACTTCGAAACAAAACATTGGTGTTTTAAATTGTAGGAAAATCCATCTGCAACCCTGGAGGACTTGGAAAAGCCTGGTGTTGATGAAGAACCACAGCACGTCCTGCTTAGATACGAAGATGCTTATCAATACCAAAATATATTTGGTCCCCTAGTCAAGCTTGAGGCAGATTATGACAAGAAACTTAAGGAGTCTCAGGTAACATGCTTGAAATATGCCTGTTTGAGGGGACTCTGACCAGTTCTGTGGTGTCAGACACATGGTCACTGTTGGAGCACAGGAGGAAGCCTTAAGTGGGATAAATATCTTAACTACTGTGAATTAAATGTCCTAAATACTGTGATATCAGTTAGTAGGGGGAGAGGAAAGAAAGATCCTCCAGCTGAGGGTTTTTTAAGGGCTTGAAACACTTGGGAGCTTCCATCTTTTTTGTGGTAAAGGCTTTTCTTTCCAAGAACAACATCGTGCCGCAGAACTGCAGCGTGGCCACCTTGCCTGCTGTTCCCTCATCACCTGCAGAGCCTCAGTCAGAGCTGCCAGTGAAACTTGACTTCTGTGAGGTCATGTGGGCATTTCCTAAGTGTTTGAAAGGTGGAGGAGGGAATAGCACAGGTGCTGATTAGGACTTTGTTTCTCAGAGCTAACTTTTGTAGGCCAGAATTGACCTCCTGCAGATGGGGTGAGCTGAGCCCACAGGAGCAAACACACGTTTGTGTGACATTGGAACACCAGATTTTGTTATTTCCCCACTGTTTGGAAGCTCAGGGCTGTGACAGTTGGCAAGCAGCTCTTTAAGAACATAATAGATGCCATTATTTTCTCCCTTAGACCCAAGATAACATCACAGTCAGATGGGACCTGGGCTTGAACAAGAAGAGAATTGCTTATTTCACTTTGCCAAAGACTGATTCAGGTAACTGTGTGGGGGTTTATGCCTGGTGAAAACAAGGAGTGTGAGGATGTGGCCTGGGCCAGCAGAGACCTCTGGAAGGGTTTTTGTGGTGGGAGGTGGTTGCTGAGAGCATTTTTTTTCCCCCTTCCTTTGCAGACATGCGTCTCATGCAGGGAGATGAGATCTGCCTGAGGTACAAGGGGGACCTGGCCCCGCTGTGGAAGGGAATCGGGCACGTCATCAAAGTTCCTGACAGTATCCTTTACTTGGAGAGCCCTCAGCAAGGGGGCAGCCTCTCCAGAGAGCCCTTAAATACGCCCCAGAGTAATTCTGAGATAATTTCTGGGGGAAACCGCCAAAATTGGGGAAAATAAACTTCAAATTGTTGCTATAGATTACTACTTAACGAGGTTCTACAGATTATGGTGATGAGATTGCCATCGAGCTGAGGAGCAGCGTGGGAGCGCCCGTGGAAGTCACTCACAACTTCCAAGTGGATTTCGTCTGGAAATCGACTTCCTTTGACAGGTATTGGGGAAACACTTCAAGGCCTGGCAGATAGTCGGTGCAGGTTCTGTGTCTGTGATTTTTCTTTGCCTTCAGCGAGTGTTCTTTGAACCAGGAGAGTTGTATTACTTTGACAGCAGCACTCAGAAATGTCAGTGTACGGGGATCTGTGAACACACGGAGCAACAGGCCTGACTTGGACTGGAAATGGAATTACCTGAATGGCCAAAAATGGTCAATTTTTCTCATTTTGGAGGCACTCTTATGGTTTGCTGCAAGTACATCAAAGGGGGAAATTTACCTTGAAAATGCAAGAAGCAAACCAGTTTTGTAGTTGAGCTCTGTGGGGAAGTGCTGGCATTCCTAAACCTGGAATTGCTTTAACCAGTTAAAATCCCAAGCTGTTTGGCTGTGGGGTCAATAGGCTCCAGCCACGTCTGTACTGCGTGTTATAAGTTGGCTTATTATCCTATTACTAGGACATTAGAATTCCCTTTATTAGTATATCTTATTATTTGTTCTGGGTGCAGATTTTCTTCAAATCTTGCACCTAAAATAACCACCCCAGATTCTGTCAAAGGCTGCTGTTCCTCCACACCTTTTTCTGGTTTCTTTTTCATGTTCACATGGGGAAAAACACGCTCTGTGTTCTGAGAGTGTAATTTTTGTCTCCTAAGTTCCCACTGCTCCCTTTTCCAAGGTATATTTAACTTGATGCCTGAGGTGTGATGCACCTTTGTGTGGGACACCTGTGGATGGTTGACTCGAGGTCACAGTGATCTTTACGAATTCTTTTCCTGTCCTTTCAGAATGCAGAGTGCTCTCAAAACATTTGCTGTGGATGAGACTTCAGTGTCTGGGTACATCTACCACAAGCTGTTGGGTCATGAGGTGGAAGATGTGATTATTAAATGCCAGTTGCCAAAGCGCTTCACAGCACAAGGACTTCCTGATCTCAACCATTCTCAGGTAACCTCATCTCCTCTTTGCTGTGATGCAGGATTTATGAGCAGAGATTAAACAACTTCAACATCCTATGCCTTGAATGCTAAATAGCAACAAACCCCATTTTTATAGGTTTATGCTGTGAAAACAGTCCTGCAGCGTCCTCTGAGCCTTATTCAGGGTCCCCCTGGCACTGGAAAAACAGTGACCTCAGCCACCATCGTGTATCATCTGGCCAGACAGGGCAATGGGTAAGAACTGCTCTCTCCAAGTCTTTGTGGATGAGGTTACTTTAGTACTGGAAAGAGTCACCTTGATTTTAAAAATGAAAAGCACTGATATCATTGAACTACAGAGCTTTTCTGGAACTCTGTTTTTCTGGGAAGACTCGAGCTTGTTTCCCAAAGTACCCTTCCCCAGCATGTTTTGAGAGGGTGTGTCATTCCATGTTATTTTACTGCAAGTCTAATGGGAAAAAAAAATTGCCAGCTCAGTGAGACTCCTTGCTGTTTTTTTGCCCAGGCCTGTGCTGGTGTGTGCTCCCAGCAACATCGCCGTGGATCAGCTCACGGAGAAGATCCACCAGACTGGGCTCAAGGTGGTGCGTCTGTGTGCGAAAAGCCGGGAGGCCATTGACTCCCCTGTGTCCTTCTTGGCCCTGCACAACCAGATCAGGAACATGGATAGGTAAGGAAGGAACAAACCCCCCAGCTTTGAGTGTTGGGATGGACACAACTGGGAGATGCTGTCGTTGCGTTTCCTTGATTTGCTCTTTTCCTTCCGTACCTGTGTTCATGATTAGTTCAAAGTTCCTTTCACTGCAATCCTGGGAATAACGAGGTCCTAAAGCAAAATTCCTGGTTTTATTGCAGCATGCCAGAGCTTCAGAAACTGCAGCAGCTTAAAGATGAAACTGGAGAACTCTCATCTGCCGATGAGAAACGTTACCGGGCGCTGAAACGAACGGCGGAGCGCGAGCTGCTCATGGTGAGGTTCAGTGGCTGTGCCCCTGCCTGAGCATCACCTGGGGTGGGGGGTGGGGGGATCCTTGGATTCTTGGAATGGTGCTGAGCGCTCTCCCACGCAGGAATTGCTGACTGCCTGTTCTGTTCCCGTCCCAGAACGCCGATGTGATCTGCTGCACCTGCGTGGGAGCCGGCGATCCGCGGCTCGCCAAGATGCAGTTCCGCTCCATCCTCATCGATGAAAGCACCCAGGCCACGGAGCCAGAGTGCATGGTGCCCGTCGTGCTGGGGGCAAAGCAGGTGAGCCCCTTGGAGTTTACCTCCCCAGCACAGCAGGAGGGCAGAAATACAGCACCGTTCCAGTGTGGGCACGTAGGGAGGCAAAGTTCTTCCCTTTCCTGAAAGGCACCTCCACAGCGTAAACCTAAATGGCTTTATTTTGTGTTGGTCCTGTGAGTTTGCTCTTGCCATGGCGTAATCTTTGCCTGGGAACATGTTGGTGCTGTTGGAACAATCTGGGGACTGAATAAGGTTTTCTTTCAAAGTGATCAGCTGAAAAGCGAGGTGACACTAAAGGTGTCTGAGCCTTAGGTGAGAGCTGAAGCTTATCGCAAGCCAGACTGATAAGCTCCTGAGATAGCAGGCAGCGCTTTAAACTGACAGAGGGTGGGTTTAGATTGGATATGCCGGGGAAATTACTGACTCTGAGGGTGGGCAGGCCCTGGAAAGGATTTCCCAGAGTAGCTGTGGCTGCCCCATCCCTGGAAGTGTCCAAGGCCAGATTGGAGCAACCCAGGCTAGTGGAGGGTGTCCCTGCCCAGGTCAGGGGGTGGTGGGACTGGATGGGCTTTAAAGCCCCTTCAAACCCAAACCATCCTACGATTCAATATTTTATAGTAGGACATCGCTGCTGTTTTACATAAATTTTGAAGTACGAACTTCTATCTGCAAACTTCCCACAGCTTATTCTCGTGGGTGACCACTGCCAGCTGGGGCCTGTGGTGATGTGCAAGAAAGCTGCCAAGGCTGGCCTGTCCCAGTCCCTCTTTGAGAGGCTGGTGGTGCTGGGCATCCGGCCCATCCGGCTCCAGGTGCAGTACCGGATGCATCCCGCCCTCAGCGCCTTCCCTTCCAACATCTTCTACGAGGGATCGCTCCAGAACGGGGTCACTGCAGGTGAGCACCACCCTGCTCCTCCACAGCCACTTGGCCCACTGGGCAAGGGTCAAAGGCAGCATTCTTTTAATAGAAGGCATTGCCACTGCGCTTGGGTTTGAGTATTTAAATGGAAGTGTATCTAAGTGGTGTTGCTGTTTCACTCCCTGTTTCCTGCTCCTCAGCTGACCGTGTGAAGAAGGGGTTTGATTTCCAGTGGCCACAGCCTGACAAGCCAATGTTCTTCTATGTGACCCAAGGACAGGAAGAAATTGCCAGCTCAGGCACCTCTTACTTAAACAGGTAAATAAAACTCACCACTGCCACCTCAGCCTGACCTCGGCTGCGTCCTGTGCTGGCACAGGGTCAGGGCATTGATTCCCGCGCTCTGCAGTAGTTCCGAGTTCATAAAAGCTTTGGTTACAATTAGTGAATAATTAAAACTGCTTGTGGGCCTCTCTAACAAAAGCTGCCATCGAGGGTAGTGTGGGCTGAGCTGCATTTTGGAGCTGCTTTGCCCTGGGCTCCCTTTGCAGTAAACCAGGAGCAAAAGGCACCAAGTGGGAGCAGTTCAGAGCTTGAGTGGGTTTGAATTGCTCTGTGGAGGAGTTTGTGTTCCTTCCCTGGTTGTATAAGGAGCATGGGAAGATAAAGTGCCTGATCTGTGGGATGAATAAACTGGCTGCAGTTACAGCAGGAAGTGCTGAGCAAGTTGTATTTTGGAGCCAGAATTCCAATAACTCCTGAAGCAGAGCCCTAAAATCTTGGATTTTAGTGGTGATGCAGAAGGGATAGGAATTTAATTTTCTTTTTTCTGTCCCTTTTCCCTGCCCATTCCAACTTCTTTGTCAAAGAATGAGCTTAAATCACTTTGTTCCTCTTGGTCGTGCGTGTTTGTTCATGTGCCTGGAAGGGAAACCAGACCAAGTTCTGAAAAATAGATACTGAGATTAAAAATATCTCAGTCTGTTTCCTGAGCACCATGTGCAAGACTGGAGACAGCAGAGCAGATTGGGCACAAACAAACAGCACAATAGTTGGCTGATTGACATGAAAAACATTCTATATTTAAAGCTTTAAGATAAAGCAACACGGCAGGTTGGAATCTTTTAACGCTCTCGGTTATAAAAAGTACACGTGTACATTTAACTCCAGCAAAAGTTCCACTTGGGAATGATGGCCCCTCTGAGTTGTGCTGTTCCAGGAAGGCCAGCTGTGTAATTCTGAGAAGGTGGAGAAACCTGTGTCACTCTGAGACCTTTGAGGGGTTGGGTTTGGCCCGTGCGTGGCCACAGTCAAGAGGTGACAGCACGGCTTGAGCAGTGCGAAACTGATCTCCTGAGGGAAGTGGCCTCACCTCGGCATTCCTGCCCAAGGCTTTTACACCCATAGAGTGGCAAAAAAAATTAGACCAAATGGCTTCATCCCCCTTGGATGACCCAATCTCTCCCCTGCAGGACGGAAGCTGCCAACGTGGAGAAGATCACCACAAAGCTGCTGAAAGCTGGAGCCAAACCAGACCAGATTGGCATCATCACTCCTTACGAAGGGCAGCGCTCCTACCTGGTGCAGTACATGCAGTTCAGTGGCTCCCTGCACACAAAGCTCTACCAGGTACCAGGCACACACAAGGCAGACCTTGTGAAACTCACAGGATTTTCGTTTTCTTAGCCTGTGTTTGATTGTTGAGCTTTTGGGTTGATTGTGGTTGAAATAGAGCAGGGAGAGGAGTTTGGGAGGTGTCAGGGGAGCAGCTGAACAGGTAAAGGAGGTCTGTGTTGAAAGGAGGGAGAGTGCACTGGGGCTCCAGCCCTGGAAAAGTTTGTGTCTTGGATGAAGAGACACACAGGAAGCCAAGCTCCATAAATTCTGTTTATTTGCTTGGGAACATGCCCTGCCATCAGTGGGGCTCCTCTACCAAACATCAAAATTAGTTGCTACAAACAAGACAATTTTATGTTTAATATAGTCTTGTTTTGCAATGTTGAGAACTCGCTCAGTGTTTTCACTGAAGGGAAACTTGGTGGAGATGCTTTTACTTGTGCCAGGAATGATCTGTCCCTGTGATTCAGGTTTCTGGGAGCAGCAGTGCTAATTTGGACCCCTCTTCCTATGGGGTTTAGGAAGAGTCAGAATTCTTCTGGGCAACATCCCAGCAAAGAGCTGATTTCCACAGTTTGGGGGAAATTAGGAGAGCCATAAAGCAGTGAACATGAAAGCAGTTTCTCCTAAACTGAGCCTCTCTGTTTTCCTCCAGGGAAACTATTTAGTGCCCAGTGGAATTACCAAATCATTCCTCATCCCAAAACCAACATTTTTGTCAAATGATGGGAGGGTTTAGTGCGTGGCCAGCACGTCTGGTAACGCCTGTTGGTAGCAGAGCTGTTTTGCTTCCGTGATTTACCGTGTTTTCCTCCGTTCCAGGAAGTGGAAATTGCAAGCGTGGATGCCTTCCAGGGCAGGGAGAAGGATTTCATTATCCTTTCCTGTGTGAGGGCCAACGAACACCAGGGAATTGGGTTCCTCAATGACCCCAGGAGGCTCAACGTGGCCCTGACAAGAGCGAGGTAAAGTGCAGTTGGGCACGTGGAGGGAACCTGCAGGAAACACGGAGAGAGACTGTGGGCAAGGGCCTGGAGTGCCAGGACAAGGGGGAATGGCTTCCCACGGTCAGTGGGCAGGGTTAGATGGGATATTGGGAAGGGATTGGTGAGGCCCTGGCACGGGTTGGGCAGAGCAGCTGTGGCTGCCCCATCCCTGAGAGTGTCCAAGGCCAGGTTGGAGCAACGTGGGCTGGTGGGAGATGTCCCTGCCCATGGCAGGGAAAGGCACTTGGATGATCCTTAAGGTCCTTCCAACCCAAACCATTCTGTGCCATCTTCATTTGAACCCAGGCAGTGCTCCCACTTGGCATCAGCAGTTTTCAGAAGCCACTGTGTCATTCCCCTTTATCTACTTCTTTATCCCTTCCAACAACCATCTTTTGACTGTTTAGCTTCTAATGGATTTGGTTGCATGACAGGTGATGTGGAATCCAACGTGAGGTTGTTTGGCTTCCTTGGTTCCTGGAAGCTTTGAAACCAGTCAGAGGGGGTTGGTGGAACACACTGAGCTGTTGGGCAAGCCCGAAGAGGGAAGTTTGTGGTGGTTGAGCAACAGGCTGCAGCAATCTCCTTCCAGGTGTTTTGTCATACTGTGGAAAACATCTGCTGTAAACAAAGCAGTTGCACCTCCTGCTCTTGGCTGCCTCAGTTTGCTGCCAGAGGTGGATTTGGAGGCTGTTCTGACATCAGCAGGCAACACGAATTGATTTGTTTTTAACAAAAAGTTCACTCGATTTTTCTCTTGGTTTTGTACAGGTATGGAGTCATCATCGTTGGGAACCCCAAAGCCCTGTCTAAGCAGCCACTCTGGAATCACCTGCTGAATTACTACAAGGAGCAGAAGGTGCTGGTGGAGGGACCACTGAACAACCTCCGGGAGAGCCTCATGCAGTTCAGCAAACCCCGCAAGCTCGTCAACACCATCAACCCCGTGAGTGAGCCCCTCTGCCCCTCAGCTCTCGGGCCAGGGGGCACCTGGGGCTGAGGCACCGCTGAGAAATGGGTGGCACGAGCAGTCCCCACCACAGCCGCCCCCCCCCCCCCCTGCAGCTCCCTGTGGCCTGGTTGGTGCGGTGGGATCCAGGGAAGCAGCTGTTCCACGTGGAGTCTTTTGGGGGATTTTTAAGGGCCACGTTTTATGAGGGGTAGGCCCTGAGGTGAAGGAGCTGTACTGTGTAGAGATGGAAGGCTCATGAGACACGTGGGCTTCATGGCGTGGCACTCAGCCCTCAGCCTGCAAGTTTTGCACTTGGTTCTTTAACATCAAGTAAGTAGTTGCTGGGGGGAACTCACTCAGCCATCACAGGACAGTGGTGTGAACAGAGCAAGGGTAAAATTACCATCAGAGCCTCAAAACAACCTGAAAACTCATCAAGTGTCTCACAGTTTGAGAGAGGCTGCCTGAAAATCTTCCTCCTTGTGGCCGAGTTGCAGCTGAAATGATAACTAGAGGTTTCCTGTGTATTGGAACGGGTCCGTTTCCTCCACACTTGTGAACTCCACATGATCTGTGGGGTTTTCCTGGGCTTTTATTTCACTGAGCTTGCAGTGCCAGGGCTGTGTCTAACCCCCCTCCTCCTTGCAGGGTGCCCGTTTCATGACCACTGCCATGTATGATGCCCGTGAGGCCATTATCCCAGGATCTGTCTACGACAGGAGCAGCCAAGGTAAAGGAAATGATCAAAATCAGCACCTTCACAGGTTGATTCTTTCTCCCCTAACTGGTCCCTGGGGTGTGGTGTCTTACACACTTTAACCCTTTAAATGTTAGAAGAGCCACTACGGAAAAACATGGAATTTAAGGGCTGAGAATGGCTTATGATCTGGCTGGATTTTGCTCTCTGTGTATGGAATCCCTGCAGTCAGCTTGATGTCTGCAGGGAAAAGTGAAGCACTTCAGGACTCTCAGATGGTCCTGGAAAAGAGTAACTGGAGGAATGAACACGTGTTAGATGAGCTTATGGAATTTTCAAGTGTGGAATAAACAGTGAACCAGAAATACTGGTGGCTCTTGGCACTGGTTGGCCTGTCCTTTCCAAATCTGGTTCGTCCTGCTCGCAGATCCTCCCGTCCCGCTTAAAAGCAGGACCATGAGTTGCTTTTGAAACAACCCAGGGTGCCTGAAATCACCTTGGCTTTTCCTCCTGCTCCCCAGGGCGCCCATCCAACATGTACTTCCAAACCCATGACCAGATTGGGATGATCAGTGCTGGCCCCAGCCACGTCACTGCCATGAACATTCCCATCCCCTTCAACCTTGTGATGCCCCCGATGCCACCCCCGGGATACTTCGGCCAGGCCAACGGACCCGCTGCAGGTACAGGGGGCAGGGGAGGGGGGGGGGGGGCGGGGAACCCAACATTTTGGGTCTGGAGTGATGAGGTCTTTATGGAAACCTGTTTGCATGAGCAAAACTTCTCACTGTTGCTTGGGCTCAACCCTTTCCCAGGACGTGGGGCTCCGAAAGGAAAGACTGGTCGTGGCGGGCGCCAGAAAAACCGTTTTGGGATTCCTGGAACGAGTCAGTCAAACCTTCCCAACAGTCAGGCGAGCCAAGATGTGGTGTCCCAGCCTTTCTCCCAGGGTCCCCTGACTCAGGGCTATATCTCCATGAGTCAGCCTTCACAGATGAGTCAGCCTGGGCTCTCCCAACCAGAATTATCACAGGTAAGCAGCACTGGCCGGGTAGTCTGGTCTTTTCCTGGGATTTGTGGGGGAGCTCGGTGTGCAGGCGGGGGAGGGGGGGAATGAAACTGAAACCATTTTTCAGTGGCTGAGCTGCAGCATTTCTGCATTGTTGGACTCTCAGAGTACAAGTGAAATGCTGCATGTACAGCCCTCAGCTGGAGCCTCGACTCTGAGCTACCAAAAGCCCCTTTATTTATGGGAATTCTGCACCAAAAAAAAAAAAACAACTTTCAAAAAAACCAAACCCCCCCTCTCCCACTTCATCATTAACCCTGATGTTCTGCTTTGTCAGGGAGCACGTGGTGATGACTTGGAGGTTTACAGAGCCTTTCCCTTTCAGGACAGTTACCTTGGTGATGAGTTTAAATCCCAGATTGACGTGGCGCTGTCACAGGACTCAACTTACCAGGGTGAACGTGCATATCAACATGGTGGAGTGACGGGACTGTCACAGTATTAGAGTGTAAGAACCTCAAGGAGGGGGTCCCTCCTGTGCCTCCTGCCCCTCCCTCCAGCCCCCTGAGCAGTGCTGGGGTGGGCAGTGCTGTCCCTAACACATCTCTCCTTCTCCTGCTTTTCCAGGTTGAGGAAGAAGAGCTAAGCTTGCGTGGAGCTTAGTTCATCAGCATTTTATTCTGGGTAATAAAAAAAATAAAATAAAATGGATACCTGTTTTCCACTGCTAAAACTGAAGCACCACTGTGTGAGAGCAACAGGAGAAAGAAACCAACCAACGGAGAGGAGAGAGAGAGAGAGAGAGAAAGGAGCGCGCGAGAGAGCCCACTGCTATAGCTCACTGAGACAAGGAGACTGACCGGAGAGGAGAGAGAGCCCTGCCGGACCTGCTGGCGCCTCACTGGGAAGGAACTCACCCCAACCTGAGTGCTCAGCCGAGTCCCTGCTCCCCCAGTCCCCCCACGCTCCAGGGAAGGGCCTGATGCAGGTTTCACTTCATTCCATCCTTCTCTGTGCGAGCAGGGCATTACTTTTCAGAGCAGACGGGGAGAGGAAAACCCTCATCTCAGAGTTGTTCTCCTTTCTAAGGGGGGTACTGTATTTTAGCAGTAACTTGTTTACATTTTAGAAGCAGAGTATCTGAGGGAGAAAGAGAAGGAGGGAGAGGGGCCCTGACTCGGTGCCAGCAAGGCAAGCAGAAATCCAGCAGGATACAGCTGATGCTCAACTCTGAGATGCAGGTTTTGTTGTCCAACACTGGCTCTGAAATCTTAGTGTCATCGTGTCGCCCACATTCTGAACGGGTCTTTCGTGGCGAGGTGGTTTTAAAGAGATTCTTTCAAAGGAGCACTGAGTTTTTAAGAAGTTTGTCTCTGAATTCTTAGTGGTGGACCTGGGAGATCCTTGTTCTGAGAAGCTTATAAAAAACAAACAAAAAAAAAAAAAACCAAAAAAAAAAAATATGTTTCAAACAAAACTAAATTAGAGCACCAACCTTGAGAACTTTCAGTGTGATTTAAAGTTGCAGCAATCAGCCTCTTCTTCCTACATTGGATAGCAGTTAAGAGTGAGAGGAGCCTGCGCGCTCGGGCAGCAGGAGGAGGGTTTCAAAGTGTTTTCTGTCTGCTTTAATTGGCTACTGTCTGGACTCTACTCTGTGAAAAACAAGCCTTTCTGTAAGATGAACTTTGCGCTTGAAAGGGGATGGGTTGCTGTGCCCTTCGGCCCTGGAGGGAAGATGCAAACAGACCTGCTTTACTCCCGCGGAGTCGGGAAGGAGTAGCGGAAACTGGGGATTATATTGGTTTGCAAGGAAAGACTCTACGACCTTACCGAGGCAGGTGGGACGAGTGGACAAAGCAGGCAGCTGGTGGAAGGTGGCCTTTTGAGAGCTGGGTTTAATTAAGAGAGAATGGGTCAGGCTTTGGGGTGGCTTCTTCGGTGATTAACTCAGAGAGGTGGGGCAGGTTCAGGTGTTGGCAAAGCAAACCCGGAGCGGCCCTGGCGGGGAGCGGGCACGGCTGTGCCGGCCGTGCCGGCTGGAAGTCAGGACTGCAAAAACAGCACGTGAGAGAAGCCATCCAATTTCTAAGTTGTACCCATGTCTTAAACTTAAGTCATATGGGAACACACTGGGAGCGTTTTATTTCTGTCTAAACCTTTTTAGAAACAGCGCAGAGAATTGACAGTTCCTACCGAGACCCATTTTTACCAGATCCCTAAATTAGACTGACCTCTACCTCCCAATTGGCCAGGAACAGTAGAGAGTGATCCACTAACCTGGGTGTTTTTAAAGTTGGAGTTAAGTTAGCTTTATACTCAAAGGGCTCCAAGTGTTTCTAGTCTTTTTTTTGGAGGGGGGGCGGGGAACTCAAAATACCTCTCATATGAATGTAACAGAACCCCACTTTTTGTACCCGGGGGGGAAGCCCTTTCATTCCTGTCCTTTCTGTAGGTTGTTGACCCGCTTTCATGCCCTGTATTTGCTGTAGTTTCCCCAGAGTGTCTCTCCCCCAGTGCAGACCTGGTGTAAACACCCCCCAGCCCGTGAGGAACGTGCACACAAACCCCGGGACTCGTGTCCACCAACCCTTTTCCTTCGGTCCCGCAGCGACCGGAGACCGAGAACTGCAAAAAAACTACAACCCCAAACCCACAAACAACAAACCCATTCTTTTCTCATCAAAAGCCTCCAGAGTTTAGACTTCTAAAAAACATGAAAGAATGGAGACACAGGCCACCTTCCTTCCTTGTGAGATGGACTGTTTTATTTATTAACATTGCCGAAGGGCTTTTTAATTTTTTCCCTTCCGTAGGCTGCGTAGTTGGCGTAGACTTTCCTGATAGGTTTGAGCTGAACCCCTCTGTGCATTGCTAGCCATGAGTAATGTAGCCCCCTCCTCTCCCCTCACCCCTTTATTTCACTGCTGGGAATGCTTGGCCTCTGCTTTGTGCTGGTTTTTTCCTTTGTAGCAGTTACTCTTGAGTTTTACAAAGCCAGACATCAGTGCTAGCACGGTGTAAACTCTTCTTTTTTTGTTTGTTTTTTTTTGATTTATTTTTCTTTCCTTTTTGTTTTGTTTTTTTTTTTTTGTGTCTCAGTTTGTTTTAAACCTGTTTGTCATCGATAAAGTATGAAATAAACAGCTCTTGCATTCAAGGTGGCCCCTAAGTTTCAATGAGGAAACCATACAACGTTCATTAAAGCTTAGTCTGATTGTATAAACTTCAAGTTTATTACTTTTTTTTAAACACAGACTAGTACAAAAGTGGGGGTGTGCATAGCATGGGGGAGGGGGGGGGGAGCAACTCAACTGGGAACACTGTTAAATGCCCCAACCCTCTTCCCTGCTCCGAGCCCTGCGGGGTGGGAGCCCCAGGATTTGGGAAAGGCTGGACCTGGAGGTGACCCCAGTCCAGCCTGGAAGCTGCCCCTGCCCCGCAGCAAACCTGACAGTGGCTTTTCCCTGTGCCCCAGCCGTGGGGGCTCAGCAAAGCTGCTCCTGGGCCAGGAACCACCTTAGGCTGGGTCTTGGCACCGCCCTGTGCATAAACTCGGTGTAGCTACTCCAGGGTGACTCCAGTCCCGTCCTGGGGGCAGGAGGGGGGTGTTGGAGAACTGGGTGAGGAGTCGGCACCTCGTGGCCTTCAGCCCCTTTGCCCCACAGCACAGGTACAAACCAACTAATACTTGAAGGTTTTCTTACTCTCAGGCTTAAATCTGAGGTTTAACTCCCCGGAGTTAAGCCCTTAGAACACTGAAGGGGAGTTGGAAGGGGGTTCAGCTGGAGCAGGGCTTGGGCTGCCCTGGAGCTCCCAGGAAACCCCTGGGTGGGAAAATAATTAGGAAACTACAGCTAAAAGTACTCGAGCTGCTCCGGTCTTGGTCCTCAGCTCCACGTTTTAGGGGTGCTGTTAAACAAAAACACCATCACAGGGGACCCCCCCCCCCAGTGGTTAAACCCTCAGTGCTTCTTCCCCCAGGGAAAGGGGGTGGTAAAACTTCATCAGACCTCGGAGACGACACATCGATACAAAAACAGCAGCACAAAGAAATGCTGGCCACGGGGGCAGGTTCACAGGTCAAAAAAAAGAGAGGGGGAAAAAAAACCAAGTCTAACTCAGATCCCTGTTCTTTTCCCGCCCTTTACCCTAAAGAAAAAAAACCAAACAAAACCCAAGTGGTGTCAGGAAAGCACAGGAAGCAACAAATAAACCCGAAAATAACCCTAAAACGCACCACGGCTTGAGAGCTCTGCCCTTGCCTGAGGCTCGGCTGCCACCTGGCTCCTGCTGTGGGACACGCAGGGACAGAGGGACACACCGAGGGACACACAGAGGGACAGAGGCCACCCCGGGCTCGTCGATTTGCAAATGAGGTAAATTAATCCCGGCTCGCAGCAGTTGGGGAGGGGACAAGAAGATGCCACCAACACCCCACAGCCCCCCCTTTTCCCTGAGCCAGCACAGCCCTCCTGCGGGAACCCGCCCCTGGCTCCCAGGGCAGTTTGGGGGCACTATCTCCGTGGCTTTTGGCCACCCACCACCTCTGCCCCCCAAGCCTCCCCACCATCACCAGTCACACCCTAAAAACAGCTCAGGGCCGAGCTGGCACAGCAAGACACAAAGCCACGTGTCTCCCCCTCCCACCCTGGGAAGGGACTTGGTCACTTTGTGCCCTCCTCACACCATCCCTGTCCTGCAGCAGGACCGAGTCACCTTCTCCCCTCCCAGCCACACCCCCCCTGCACCACCATCTCCCCCACAAAAGTCATTTAAGCCCCGAGAAAGCTGCAAAGCCAAGAAGCCCAAAGCACCAGCAGCTCAGGGGGGGGTCTGGGATTCACAGCCTGGTGCCACCACCCCCGCTTGGGGAGAAGGGAGTGGCCAACCCGCACCAGGCTCGATCATAATCCCATCCCAACCCACCCCCCCGAGAGTCCTAAAACCACAACTCCAACCACGACTGCCACTGGAAACTCCCTCAACACCGGCATGGAGGGGATTTAAGGCTCTTGGGGTTCATCCCACCGCCCACCCAGCCCCTCTACCTGCAGCCACACTCGTCCACCACCATGTCCTCGTAGTGCCGCAGCACCACGTTGTCGCTGTTGTCGTAGTAGAGGATGGAGATGGGGGAGAGCCTGACGGGCACGCAGCAGGGCTGGGGGGTGCCCTGGGGGTCCAGCGAGTGCACCATGGTCTGCAGGATGGCGTGGTTGGTGCTGTTGAGCTCTGCTGTCAGCGGGAAGGGGCACTCCCCCCGGCAGTAGTTGGCCAGGTAGCCCTGGGGGGCGATGATCCAGTTCTCCCAGCCCACATCGCTGAAGCTGATGTAGAGCCGCCGGGGCTTGCACAGGTTGCTGGGGGTGACCTGGGCGTGCTGAAGGCTCCTCCTCCTCCTCCTGGGAGCCTGGCACTGCTGGCTCAGGGTCACCACCAGCAGGGAGGTGTCCAGGAAGGCGTCGATGGCGGAGCACGTGCTCCGCAGGGTCCCCCTCGCGCCGGCGCTCACCGCGATCTCCAGGGTCAAGCCCAGCTCCCTCCGGCCCTTCACGGCCGCGCTCACGTCGAAGAGGAGGGACTTGTGCAGCTGAGCAAAGGACTGTTCCACCAGCAGCTCCTGCCTGGGCTGGGGCAGCCCCTGGAGGGGCGCCCGGGGGGTGTGGGAGAGCCTCAGCTCAAACACTTGCCCCCGGCTGGAGGGCTGGTAGGAGCTGTGGTGGAATTGGATCTCCAGGCGGGCCATGGTGGAGCGCTCGCCCTCGGCCAGCACGGAGAGGTTGAAGAACAGGCGCTTCCGCAGGCACAGCCACCCCCCCTGGGGCTGCTCCTTGGGGAGGAAAGGGCCTGACAGAGAAGGAGAAATAGAGGTGGGGATGGTTGGAGCCTCGGGCTGGGCAGGATCAGCCTCCCAGGGCTCCGCTTTGAGCCCTTGGCTGCGCAGCAGGAGGAACGCGGGGCTGGCAGGGTTGGATGGGGAGGATGAGCCTGCAGGGAGGGCCATCAGCCCCACGGTGTGGCCCTCAGGAAGGCCTGGGGGCACTCCCTGGCCTCCAGCCCGGGGCTCTGGGATGCCACAGCCATTCCAGCATCTCCTCTGGGTGCTGCTCCACGTCGTGGTGTGTTATTTTTCCCTCAGCTATAACCATCTGCCCCGGGACAGTTTGGGGTGGAGGGGGAGGGAGGGCAAAGAGCAGCAGAGCTGGGAAGCTGCCTGGTTTATCCAGCCCTTGGTTTCCACTGGAACCACAAGAGAAAAGGAGCTCTGTGGTGCCTTGAGGACACCGACCAAACCCAGAAGGGCTCAGAGAGGCCGAGCAGCCAGATGTGCTGCAGGGTCAGCCAGATGCGCTGCAGGGCAGGGGGACAACGAGAAGAAGGGGGGACACAGCCAAAGGGACGAGCACCCCATCCCTGCCCGATGCTGATCCCACCCTGCACTCCCAGACCCAGCCACGGAGCCACATCCCCCCTGCCCTGGTGACAGTCACCTCCACCACCCTGAGCCCAACAGGCAAATCCAGGCACCTGGGACCCAACCAGCAGCTCTGGGTGGCCTTAGGGGGCACAGCCACACCCCCTCACCCCCTGCCTCATTCCCGAGCTGCAAATAAGCACCTACAACATCGCAGAGCTCACCCAGCAGGGATTTCTCCCGGGAACCAACCCCAGGAACTGCTCCCTGAGCCTCAAGAGGCAGGAATGGAAGGAGTGGGGCAAAGCCTCCCATCCCCGAGAGCAGAAGGCGCGACCCACGGCGTGTGTGTACCTCGGTCAGCGATGACACGGACGATGTCCCCGGGGACATTGAATTCCTCCACCCTACAGGCATCCTCAGGGGCTTTGTCTGTCCAGGGCAGCGTCTTCCTCTCCTGGAAGATCCTCCAGAGCACGGGCGGCACCGGGACGGGGGTTTTGGGGCTGGGTCTGGCGCTCAGACCCAGGGACTTCAACAGGAGACTTTCCTGCAGACTCAGCTCCGAGCCCAGCACGGGGCTCAGCAGAGCCCAGGCCAGGCTGGGGAGAAGCCACATTGCTCTGCTCTCCTGCTCCAGACAAAGAACAGCCCCGGCTGGGGACCTGGAGGTGAGGCCAGGGGGGTGTTGATTCCCTGATTGGAGCCTTTGATCTGGTTAGTGCTCAATTAGCACAGAGGGATTCCCGGGATTGGGCAGAGGGTGTGAGTCCCTCCAGGCTCCCCAGGACGTGTTAACCCTTTGATGCTGCGGGGCAGGAGCTCCCAGAGCCTCTCCCACATCTCCACACCAACAACGAGGTCCGTGGTGGCAGGGAAGGGGCTGCTCTTCCCATAAAACATCCAAGGTGGAAGGAAGGAAAGGGGCTGCTCTTCCCATAAAACAACATCCAAGTGGCAGGGAAGGGGCTGATCTTCCCATAAAACATCCAAGGTGGAAGGAAGGAAAGGGGCTGCTCTTCCCATAAAACATCCAAGGTGGAAGGAAAGGGGCTGCTCTTCCCATAAAACAACATCCAAGTGGCAGGGAAGGGGGCCTGCTCATCCCACACTTGGGAAGCGCCACGTGCTGCAGAATTCCCACCTGGATCCAGGGGCAGACACAGAGCCGGGTCTCCTCTTCCTCCCCCCATTCCCAAATCAGCTTTTTAACGCAGTCACAGCACCCAACACTTCCCTCCTGAAGGCCATCGAGTCCCACAGGGACACACACAGCCCCAAAGGCCACCAGCACCCACCCAGCACCCACCCACCGTGGGGTCCCTGCCCAGTCCCCCCAGGTCACACCCCCAGTCCCTTCCTGGCCATCACAGCAGAGCTGCCACCAGCACCCCTCGTGTCACACCCTCCCAAAAACTGGCCAGTGAGTCCCCAGCTCGAGGCCAACGCTGTAAAACCGAGTTTATCCCCCCCAAGGTGGTGACCAGGGGCCCTCACGACCCAAACCTGGCACTGCTGCTGGCCCAGCTCTGCTCCAGCCCATCCTGGGACACCAATTCCCTTCATTTCCTGCAAATCCCACTGAAAGCCACGGAATTCCAGCCCTGAGCTGCCCCTCTGGTGGCACCTGCCAGGTGAGTGAGGAGGTGACAGGTCCTGCCACAGCCTGGCACAGCTTCCACCAGCCCAGGTCAGGAACCCTCCCCGTGGCTCACACAGCCTCACCTGGAGGCGAATCCACATCCCAGAGCAAACATGGCCAAACCACCCCAAGGAGTGGGCACCCTCTGGCACTGATGCCCTGAACCCACTGCCGTGTCCCTGGGGGGGGGGGGACAGCAATGGGACAGCTCAGTTTGAGGGACTAAAACCCACAGGGGACCCCCAGCCCATCCTGGGGACGCCCCCAAGGCTGGAGCTGCCTGGAAGTCCAACACAGGGAGCAGGAGCTTTTTGTTCTTCACATGAGCAAGCAGGGGAAGGTCCAGGGACCTGCAGGGCTGGGACTGGTTTTTGAAGCAACTCTAAGACCTACACAGGGGTTTTGAAGCAAATTGAGTCTCCCCTGGCCCTCATGTGGTGGGCCAGGAGGCTGGAATAACGCTCCAGAGCTGGTTTGCCAGGCGGAGGTGCCCGTGGGAATTGCGTGTGTCCCAGCCAGGGGGGCAGCTCTGCACCAGTGAGCCCTCCTGAAGAGGAAGGCTCCAAGCTGCCCTTCATCACCTCACCAGTCCCTGCTTGGCAGCTGGAGCAGAGCCGGCTTTGGGCTCCCCTTCCCAGGGGAGGAGAGGGTGTTTCTCTCCCTGGTTTGATGTGGACCCTTCAAGAGCTGGTGGGAGGGTCCAACAGCAGAGTCAGTGGGAATCACAACAGGACGGGGGGATGGAGCGACAGGAGAAACACCAGGGGACCTAAAGCCGGCTCCAAATCCTCCCTGGCCCAGCAAAAGCCACCACTGTCCCAGCTGAGCGGGCCACAGAAAGCACCCCAGGCCCAGGGGGAGCCTGGTCACAGCCCCAGGAGGGGCCTGATCCTGTCAGTGGCATCTCTTCCCCGGCTCCGGGCAGGGGATGGACGGAAAGGGGGTCAGGGATGAAGTTCTCCTTTGCTGGGTCTGAGTGCAGGGTCCTGGTGAGTCCCAGCTCCTGGCAGCTGCCCCTGGCATGGCCACGCTGCCCTCACAACCTCTTGTCCTTCACGAGCCCGTTCTTCAGGTGCAGCCTGTGGGGAGCAGAGCACACCCTGAGCCCCCTGGCTCCCACTGCTGAGGGCACCCCTGTCCCACCAGGATTGTCCCACCAGGATTGTCCCACCAGGACTGTCCCCACTCAGCCAGAGGGATCCAGCACCTCACCAGGCTCTGGGCTCCCCACAGGAAGATGCTGCTCAGAGGGAGCACAGAGCCAGTCCCACAGGGAAGGGCTGCCTGAGGATTCCTGGGATAGAGAGGGATGGACGATGCCCAGGCATGGAAAGGAAAATCCTTCCTGGCACCTGCAGCAATGGTTTATGCCCATCTGCCAGCCCAGGAGTGAACTCTGTGAGAGCAGCTCCAGGGCCCCAGGAGGTCACCAGTGTCCCTCCCTCTCATCCAGTGCTGTGTTATCCATGGAAGTGTCCAAGCAGAGGGGACTTGGAGCAACCTGGGACAGCAGGAGGTGTCCCTGCCGGTGATCTTTGAGTTCCTTCCAACCCAGGCCATCCCACGAGTGTGTGTGACCCCCCCTGCCCCTCCCATGCCCACATACCCTTCCTTCAGAGCATTGGGCAGTTGAAGTCCAGCCTCTTTCTTCTTGGCCCTGCTGGTTTTCTTGGTGTCCTCCACGTCGTACTCGCGCACGTCGTTCACCTCCTGCATCTGCCCCATCAGCACCTTGGCCACGAACAGGACGATGTACTGGGGGAGGGGAGGGGAGAGACATTCTCAGAGACCCCAAAGTCTCTCCCCGGGCTGGGAGGCAGAATTCCTGCAACTCCCTGATTTCCTGGAATCGCAGCTCCTCCCCGCCCCCGGCTCTGCCTGACTGGGATCCCTCCACATCCATCCTTTGCACCCAAAGCCTGGGGGGATTGTCAGGACATTCACACCCCTTTCAAAACGCAGCCTGTCCCAACTGCTCCCCACCCAGGGATCCTTGGAGTGTGAATTCCACACGGGAATCAGCCCTGCAGCCCTTGGACAGGCAAAGTGCAGGGGTGGCCGAGCTGCCCCCACTCACCAGAAACCAGTAGATGTTCATCAGGGTGAGGATGAGGAGCAGAGCATTGAAGAAGAAGTAGAAGGGGATATCAGGGACCGACTGGAGGCTGGAATAGCAGGTGGCATAGAGCACCTTGAGGGGGAACCAGTAGAGACGGAACCAGAACCTGCCAGGGCACAGGAGCAGGGTGGGTTTAGTGGCCCCCCAGGAGAGGGGGGAGCCAGCAGAGCTTCCCCAGCCCCCTCCCTGCATCCCAATCCCTGCTCTGGGAATGTGGCTTCACTGCGCCCTGGGAAAGGGAGAACATCCTTCCTGTGGGCACAAAGGCCCCAATCCCTGCAGATTATCCCAGCTGGAAGTTTTTCCTAGTCCTGTGCACCCCCAGTTTATCCCCCAAAACCTTCCCCCAGATCGAGCCTCTTGTTGCTGCCCTGCCTTCTGAGGCAGCCCACGGAGAGGGAGGCAGCGACAAAGGGACAAGGAGTGACAACCTGCAAATTCCTCATCTCCGTCCTTCCCGTCTTTGTTTTCCTCCCGCCTCGCCCCCAAGAGGAGCAGCAAGGCTGGAATCTGGGGCAGCTCTACCTCTCCCCCTTTTCTCCTGCTGGGAAAAGTGGGGAAAATGGAAACAGCCCCTCCCCCCCTGGGGTCATTTGTCACGCTGGAAGCGCAATTTCACAGGCACTTCAGTGGTGACAGACGGCAAAGTGACTACAGAAGGATTCCAAGCCCAGCCCAGTGACTACAGAAGGATTCCAAGCCCAGCATGGGGCCAAGCTCTGCGGGAACCTCGCTCTGAAAGGATGCGTTCCCATCGCACGGATCCCGGCGTCTCAACATGTCTGGGAATGGCACGAGGGGGACAAACCCACCAGCTGACGCTGAAGGTGAGGCAGCCGATGTTGGAGACGACGTCGTTGAGCCGGTGGTAAACCCCTCCCCGGTGCTTGAAGTACACGTTGAGCTTGGTGAACTCCAGCTGCACATCGTTGACATCGTGCAGGAAGAGCACCAGGATCCCCACGTTGTGGTACCTGCGGGGAAAACGGGAGCGGGGCTGGTTTGGCACTCGCGATCTGTCACGGTGGGAGCAGATTCCCTGAGGGAGCCAAAGAGCCAGAGGTGGCACAGCCACGCGGTTTGGGAGGTCTGGGATGGCTCAGGAGGGTGGAGGAAAGGGAGAATCTTCACCAACCCAGCTCCGAGCCCATCATGCCATGAGCAGATTCCCTGAGGAATGCAGGGGACCAGACATGGCACAGCCACGTGGTTTGAGAGGTCTGGGATGGCTCAGGAGGGTGGAGGAAGGGGAGAATCCTCACCAACCCAGCTCTGAGCCCACACACCGGGAGCAGATTCCCTGAGGAATCCAGAGAGCCATGTGAGCTCAGGATCCTGGGATGGCTCAGGAGGGTGGAGGAAGGGGAGAATCCTCACCAACCCGCTTCTGAGCCCACCACACCGGGAGCAGATTCCTTGAGGAATCCAGAGAGCCATGTGGGCTCAGGATCTCTGGGACAGCTCAGGAGGGTGGAGGAAGGTGACAACCCACCCCGGGTGGCAGAGGGGCCTCACCTGAAGGCGTAGGAGGAGGCGAGGAGGGTCAGGGTGACGACGTGGTGCAGCAGCATCACCACCGAGTCCTTGCGCCACGTGTCCATGTAGGCCGTGGCGTAGACGGAGTGGCCGTAGAAGCTGCACTGCAGCAGGTAAGCGATGGCGATGTCCGTGGGCACCTCCATGCCCTTCTGCCAGCCTGGGGGGCACAGACACACCCAGCTGGGCCCACAGCCAGCAGGGACACGGGGTTTGGGGGGGGGGCAAACCCTGGGCAGCCCCCACGTTTGGCTCAGCGGCTCCAGCTCCCTCCCAGGTTGTCACAGCTCTCCTGGCTCTGGCATCAAACGCCCTCCTAGAGCTGAGAAACCTTGATTTGGGGTCCCTGCCCAAGAAGGAGGTGATCTTTAAGGTCCCTTCCAACCCAAATCATTCCATGAGTCAATTCTCTCCTGATTTATCTGCTCAACCCCCTCCAGCCCTCCCTGACTCTGAAAGCCCCTCGTGCCCTTCCTGCACCCACAACACCTCAGCAAAGGAGGTTTAGGAGTCTCTGCCCCCCAACTCCCACCCCTTTGGTCAGGCCAGACACCCTAAGCCACGCCTGGTTCTTACTGTACCATAAAAGACAGATGGGGGGTCATAGAAGAAGGGGTAGTCGGTGAAGAAGAGCAGGTAGATGCCGTAGGACCAGGACAACGTGTAGAAAAGCAGCTTCCAGGCACTCTCGGGCATCTTGGCAGCATCTTTGGGCTGCAGGTTGCACCATTCCCCCAAGGGCTGCAGGGAGAGGGGGGGGGAAACCATCAGGAAGGGCACAAGGAGAGGGCTTGGAGAGCTCAGGGCAAAGATTCCCCAAAGCTCCGAGAGATCTGAGCCCCACGTGCTGTGCCAAGGGCATGGAGCCCTGTTTTCCCAGCCAGGAATGAGGTCAAAAAGGCTGGAGAGGGCCTGGAACAGGAAAAAAACAGCCTAAAGATCCTTCCTGGAGCCTGCCAGGAGCCCAGAGCAGGCACCCCACCCTCCAGGAGCCGGGCTGGGCACGGCTGGCTTTTGCAGGACAGAGCCAATAATTAATAAAATCAAACTGAAGCCCCATCAGCAGAAGGGAAACCCAGGAGAGGAAACTGCACCACCACCCCCCCTGTGACCTCGTGGTGCTGCCAGCTCCCAGGAAAGAGCCTTCAGCTGGCAGTGCCAGCCAGCCTGGCACCAGGTGCCACCAGGGCTGGGAGCTGTGCAGGGAAGGGGGCAGGAAAGGCTGGGACAGCAACACCCACATTCCCAGCAGCTTTTCCAGCTGCCCAGCGCTGAGACCCTGCTGGTGTTTCCCTCCCACCTCTCTGGGAATCAGAAACAGGAGGCGAAGCCTCCCCAAATATGGCCAAAGGCAGGGAAGGCAAAGGGAAGAGCAAAAGTGTCCCATTTTGGGCTCCCCACGCTCCCAGGGGTGACAGGGATCACCCAGCCCCCCCTCCAGTGCTCTGGGAACAGCTTGGGAATCCCAGGGAAAGGAAAGCTCTGGGTGACCTGGGACAGCTTGGGAATCCCAGGGAAAGGAAAGCTCTGGGTGACCTGGGACAGCTTGGGAATCCCAGGGAAGGCAAAGCCCCGGCACTGAACAGCCCCAGTTTTCCAGGAGCAGCAGCCCCTGCCCTCCATCCCGTGCATTCCCCCCGCTCCGAGGGGCTCCAGGCAGGGATGTTCTCCCTCTGTGGCAGCTGAGCAACACCAGGCCCCATTTCTGCTTCTCCTCACAGCCCTGACAGCCCCGACCCCCCTGCACAGGGAAGAGCTGCCCAAAACACTGATAACACCCAAACCCCCCCTGCCCCAGCCCAGAGCTCCTCAGGGCGAGCTGGATAAGCTGGAGAGGAAAACAAAATGCCTGGAAAGTAACTGTACCCTGGCCCAGGTCAGCACTTTCTGCTCGGCCCCTCCATGCCCCAGGGCTAAATTAAGGCCCCAGCTGTCCCCACGCTGTGGCTGCTCTGGCTTTTGGCCCCTCTCTGGGTCCACTTTTCAAAGGGCTCCTCTCCGAGCTTTGTCCCAGCCTAAAAGTGCTTTGTTCCAAGCTCTGAGTTTCCCAGACCTGGAAGCAGCAGCCCCAGGAACTGCTGCCAAGGGCTCTTCCAGCGGGAGCCACGGGAGGGAAAGGAGGAGGAAGCTCGAAGGGTGGATAAATAATGCAGAGACAGAAAGTCCTGAGCCCAGAAAGCATCAATTATTTGTGTCTCCGTGGAGTGGAGGAGCATGGAAGGGGCTGGGATACGGGCACAGCTCGGCAGCCCAGCGGTGCTTTAGGGATGCTGAGCACAGCCCCGAATCCCTGTTTATCCTGGAATGGTTTGGCTTGGAAAGGACCTTAAAGATCCGGCTCCAACCCCTCTTCCACCGCTCCCAGAAACAGGAGCCGGCCCTGGGGCA
>JAWWEU010000082.1:1563424-1579377 GCA_035583155.1 Acropternis orthonyx
ATCCCAGTTATCCTTGTGTTTCTCTTCCTTCAAGGGATTGCCCAGGAGGTGTCCCAGCTCTGTCCTGATCCATTCCCATGGCACATCCCGATTATCCCTGTGTTTCTCTTCCTTCAAGGGACTGCCAGGTCTTGAACATGATGCTGAGGAGGTACAACTTCCCTTCTGTGGCTCTGCATTCCATGATGAAACAGGTGAGTGCTGGGCAGGGCTGGGAAGTGGCTCCTTCCAGCTGCATCCCTGAGGCAGGAGAGTCCAAATCCTGCAGCTCCCCTGGCTCCAAACCCCTCACCCAGCCTTTTCTCTTGGCAGAGGCAGCGATTTGCAGCTTTAGCCAAGTTCAAATCCAGCATCTTTAAGATTCTCATTGCCACTGATGTTGCTGCCAGGTAAAACAGGGGCTCTGTGGGGCTCAGGCTGAGCTTAGGGAGGTTTCTGGGAGGCTCAGGGTGTTCCCTGCTTTGGGAAGGAGCAGCTCCAAGGGCACAGGGAGCTCTTGGAGAGGGTTTGTCCTACAGTCAGCCAGTAAAGACCCATATTCATGGAATACAGGGGGGAAGCAGAGAGCAGGAATTAAACTGCAGACAGGGCAGGGTGATCTTTAAAGCCCCTTCCAGTCCAAACACTTCTGGCAGTTTATAATTCTATGATGTTAAAACTGTTCCTGACCCTCCTTTCTCTTTCCCTGCATTCCAGAGGTTTGGACATTCCTGCAGTCCAGGTTGTCATCAATCACAACACCCCAGGCCTGCCCAAAATCTACATCCACCGGGTGGGCCGGACGGCGAGGGCGGGTGAGCGGGAGAGCTCCCACTGGGAGGGACTGGGAGGGACTGGGATCCAGGGAAAGGCTGGGCCCTGGGGAGGGGGAGGATTCCCAGGCAGTGCCACATCCCCTGGGCTCCCCAGAATCCCACCTTGGGATTGCAGTGATGGATCACGCCGTGTGTGAGCAAAGGGAGCCTCCCCAGCAAACCAGGAGCAGCCCAGGGTGCCACAGGCTGAGCCACAGGGATGGGTGGATTTGGGATGGCTTTGGGATCATCTCCCTCTGCCTGTCAGGACTTCACCCCTCCCTGTGTTTGCACCATCCAGGCAGGAAGGGAATTGCCATCACCCTGGTGACCCAGTATGACATCCACTTGGTGCACGCCATCGAGGAGGAGATCAGTGAGTGGGGCTTTGCTTGGCAGGGGGGGGGTCCCACCTCATCCTTGGATCCTTTGCTTCTCTTCCCTGTGTGCCAAAGGCTTGGAAAAGGGCAGGAGCACCTGAGTGTGTCAGGCAGGAGCTGTTTGTCTTCCTGCATGGAGGAGAAACGCTGTAGCCTCTTGGTTAAAGCAGCTTCTCCCTTCTTGCCAGCGTGGACAAAGAGAACAGGTTGCCTCAGGTCCAGAATTCCTATTTTTTTTTGGGGGGGGGGGAAGTAGAGCCAACAAATGCAGCATCTGGTGCTGGGGGGAATTGTGGGCAGAGGGGAGGATTTAATCTGCTGTGAGCTGAAGAACTTGGAGTGATCAGGGCATATGACAACAATTCCCTGCCGATCAGAGGGACTGTGTTGGCTTTTTGACTAATCCCCTGGATTTTTAACCAGCCTAATGATGTCCAAATGTCTCACCCTGGCTTAGAACTGAAGCTGCAGGAATTCAGTGTGGAGGAGCAGCAAGTGCTGGACATCCTGACCCAAGTGAATGTCACCAGGAGGGAGTGTGAAATCGTGAGTGTCCCCTTGTCCGGAGGGCTGGGCAGATCCCTGCAGGGACACTTGGATGGGTGTGGCAGATGCTTTTGCTTTCCCTTCCCTTGCTTTGCTCTTTTTTTACCTCTTTGCAGCTTTTTTTTTTTTTGCTGCTGGGTGTTGAAACTGGTGCTTTTTGCCTTTATCAATTCCTGACCTCCCTGCTTTGTTTTTCCTTTGCCAGGAGTTGGAGGGAACGGATTTTGATGAGAAGAAAGAAATAAACAAGCGGAAACAGATGATCCTTGAAGGGAAGGTGAGACTTGCAGCTCCATAAACTGGTGTGGAGAGGGAAGGACAATTCCTCCCTCCCCTCCTGAGTGCTGGAGGTTTTATATTAAAGGGTGTAATTAAATATTTTGATATCAAAAAGCCCACTGGGGAAGGGTCTTGGGGCACCTGGGAAAGGCTGTCCTGGGTTTGGCTGGTGCCGAGGGGCTGCCAGTTTGCCACGCTCCAAAATTCCCCAGGACCCGGAGCTGGAGGCCAAAAGGAAGGCCGAGCTGGCCAAGATCAGGAAGAAAAACAAGGAATGCCGGGAGAAGGTGCAGCAGAGCCTGGAGAGGAGGAAGGAGCTGCAGCTCAAGAGGAAACTGCAGAAGAAGATGGAGCGGCGGAACAAGCGGAAGGCGCCGGAGGAGGAGCAGTGACATCCCAGGGCCTGCTTGGAATGTCCCCATCCTGCTGCTGCTTTGGGAATATTGGGATCTAACACGCTGTCATGTGGACACTTCCGACTGCAATCGGTGCTGGGGAAGGGGAATCCCGGAATTCCAGGATTGGGTTGGGTCGGGAGGGACCTTAAAGGCCATCCAGTGCCATGGGCAGGGACACCTCCCACCAGCCCAGGCTGCTCCAGCCTGGCCTTGGACACTCCCCGGGCTGGGGCAGCCACAGCTTCTCTGGGAATTCCACCCTCCCAGGGAGGAGTTTTTTCTCCCACACATTCCTGGAGAGTGTCTTCCAAGAGGAAGTTTCCTTCCTCCAGCCCTGGGTTCCTGGGGACACGAAGCTCCTCTGTCCCTCCCCCTTCGTTCAGTCCCTGCTCTCCCTCCCCAGGGCCGGGATTGCCACTCGCACTTATTTAGATCAACAACCCTGAGCCAGAGTCTAAAAATACTGGGACAAAATGAGCTCAGCCCAGCCTTTTCCAAGGGGAAAATTCCCAGAGCACTGAGGAGCTTGTGTGGTGTGGCTGCTCCCGGGATCTTCCTGTACATCCAGTTGATATTCCTGCCTGTGATTTGTCTGCCTTGGCTCAGGCGCCAGCCCTGGGTTTATCCACAGGGATTGCAGACTGTTTGCCTGGATGATCAGGGAGTTCCAAGACACTCTGTGCACAGAAGATGCTCCAGGAGCAGATTCCCTTGTTCCTTGTTCCATCCAGAGAACCAGAGTGGGGTTTCTGGGGCTCCCTGTGTGTGTTTGGGACAGGGAAGGGGCTGAGCTCTCCTAAAAACCACTTGAGTTTCCCTCTGGAGACATAAAATTCCCAGAGCTTCCAGCTCTGCTCCAGTGCCTTTTGTATGGCTGAAAATCTGTTATTTCTCTCCTCTGGCTTAAAAAAATTACTCTCTGTGGTCAGTGCCCAAATAAATATTTATTGCAACACGTGCCTGGACATTTGATTTGGGGACTTTGGGGAAGGGACGCAGCACTTGGGTGCAGGTAAAATGGGTCTTATTTCCAGAGGTGGGTGAGGATTGAACTCGTGGGTGTTCCAGCCCTCAGCCTCTCCTTCCCGGGGAGCAGCAGTTCCTGTGGAGCCTTTCCCTGATTCCTGCGCGGGAAAGCTGCTGTTCCCTCAGGGAAATCCCGGTGCCTTCAGCCCAGGGAGGAGAGGGAGGGCAGCAGTGCCAGTGACACGGGTGTGGTGCCACCAGGGGGGTTGGCAGTGCCGACCTGCCCCTTTGGCCTGGCAAGGAAAACGCCCCTCCCTGGGCTGTGGCCGCCGAGGTTTGGAGCAGCCTGATGCTTTCCGAAGGTGATTTTGGGGAGCCCTTTTAGGCGGGGATTAAACCCCACCTTCCCTAAGCCAGGCTTATCCTGCCTTCCCAGGAGTGTCACTGCCTTGGAGTGTCACTCTTTGCCTCCCTCTCACAGACACTTCCCAGCCCTCTGGCTCAAACCTCTGCTGGGGGTTTCTCTGTCTCCTTCCACACGTGGGGTTTGATCAAGGATCTTGTCTCCAAGCCTTTATTCAGAATTCCTTTTGATGCATCCCTTGTCTCTCCCGAGCTTTGTGTGGTTCCTCCTGCACATCAGCACTCTGGGAGTGGCTGAGCAGGAAAAGGGGGTTGTTGTGCTAATTGGGAGGGAGAGAAATGCCTTGAATTCCCAGCTGAGGAATTCCCTGTGCTGTGCCCATCACACCCCCCTCATCACCTCCGGATTTCGGGGCTTCCCTGCCTGGGTTGCCATGGAAACTCCTCAATTCAGCATCTCTGCTGCATCTTCTCTCACCTGGACCGTGTGTGGGTCCTGAACCCGTGTTGGGTGTGCAGGGGGGACAGTCCTGACCCTCCTCATCCTCCCCCATCCTGACCCTCCTCATCCTCCCCCATCCTGACCCTCCTCATCCTCCCCCCGTTCCTCCCTGCCATCATCACGACTCCAGAAACAGGACAGAGGGAAGAAATACCTGGAATATTTCCCCTCCTGCGCTAAGGAAACCTCCGTGCTGGCTGAACGGGAATTCATTCCCATTCCCTGCAGCAGCTCCCGATGACTCGCTTTGGATTCCTGTCACCTCTGGAGGGAGCGGCTGCCCCGGCTTTACAAAGCCGAGCTGGGAGCTCAGCACGAGCCTCTTCCAGCGCCTCATCCCCATCCCTTCCTCCCTGCTCGGCACTTCCCGGGATCACTGTTGAATTCCCAAGCCACTCGTGCCACCCTGGCGCTGTTTCCACGTGGGGACCCGTGTCCAGCCTGGAAGGTGAGAGGGAAATGTGGAGCCTGCTGGGATTTGAACCCTCCTGTCCCGGCCTTGGTGGGAACAGAAGGCAGAGATCCAGAACATCCCACAGCCTCTGGAAGTGGGGCAGGGCCGGGGCGAGGAGCTGGTGCCAAGGCAGAGCCTGCCCTGCTCTGCCAGGGGCACGTGGGGTGCCATGTGTGCAGGGCACGGGAGAGAGGCACGTTTGTGGCAGCCTGTGAGAGTCCCAGGGAATTCCAGAGGGGACAAGTGTCCTGGAATAGCTGGGACAGCAGAGCCCTTCCCTGCACCCTGTCCATGGGGACAGGGGTGGCACCATGGGGACTGAGGTGATGCCATGGGGACAGGGGTGGCACCATGGGGACAGAGAGGGTGCCATGGGGGCAGGGATGGTGCCATAGGGACTGAGGTGATGCCATGGGGACTGAGGTGATGCCATGGGGACAGAGAGGGTATCATGGGGACAGGGATGGTGGCATGGGGACAGGGATGGTGCCATGGGGACAGGGAGGGTACCATGGGGACAGGAATGGCACCATGGGGACAGGGATGGTGGCATGGGGACAGGGAGGGTACCATGGGGACAGGGAGGGTACCACGGTGACAGGAATGATGCCATAGGGACAGGAATGATGCCATGGGGACAGGGATGATGCCGTGGGGACAGAGGTGGCACCATGGGGACGGGAGTGATGCCACAGGAACAGAGGTGATTCCACGGGGACAGAGCTGATCCCAACCCCCTGCCCCTTCCAAGCTGGCAGTGCCAGTGGCCTCCAAGGACAGGGAATTTGGTCCCTTTTATTCCCCCTCCCTGCCCTGACTGGCACCCAGTTGTCCCTCCTTGGGGTCCCACCACATTCCAGCTCTCCCCACAAGCGCCTCATTCCCAGCACAATTCCAGTTTGGAAGCTGAGGGACGAGGCAGCACCATCACTGCTCTTCCCCCCTGGGAGCAGAAACTCCACGAGCCACAACCCAAGCAGGAGAACAATCACAAATTACTCCTGGCGAGGGGATTTGGGGCCCTGCTGAACATTCCCATTCCACACCTCCGACTTCCCATGGAATTCCAGGTGTCCCTGTGAGTGTGTGGGGGGGTGTCACACGCTCAGCCTGTGCTCCCTGTGCTGTCAAGTGTAAACAGAGCATTTCTGCACTAAAAATATCCTCCCCCTTGAGGGAGGGAGCAGCTGATCTTTCAGCCTGGCACGAGCTCCCAAGGCTTAGGTCACCTACTTTTCATTAATGGGCACCCTTTAATTGCAAATTCCCCCCAAGTTTCATCCTTTGGAGACTGGGAACAAAAGGGCCTCGTTTGCTTTGCCTCCATCGGGGTCTTGTTTTCAGTGTGTTCTCATCAAATCCAGGTAAAAAGCGGGGAGTAGCTTTGCTGTGATGCTCTCCAAAAACACAACCCTTTGTAGGTGGAGGGGGCGGGGAAGGAAAAGACTTTTACCTCTTGTTTAAAATCACTCAGGGCATTCAGAGACTGCCCAGCTGAACTCTCCTCCTCTTGGCTCTCCAGGCACCACAGAGATGCTGCAATTAAAGTCCAACAGGGGGGCCGGGGAGGGTAATTATGGACTTTGTGGAGGAGGAGGAGGAGGAATCAAAGCTGGCAAGGGGTCTGCCAGGGCTGGACTGGCATTCCTGCTGGACCTGGAAGGGCTGGATTGGCATCTCCCAGCTGGCTTTTGCATTAGACACATCCTTTTCCTGAGACTGGCACCTCCTGCCACAGCAAAGCTCTGTTTCCCCTTGCTGAGCTGCTCACCTTGGCTCTGGATTCCCCCCTTGCTCACCATCAGGCTGCAAATGTTTGATTTCCTCATCCCCACCCCCCCTCTTCGTGTGTGAATCATTTTGCCCCCTGCTCCCTTTATTAATGTTCTGTCTAGGTTTTCTCTGAATAATTAACACCTTAATTTGCCAAAAGAACGAGGTCTCTCGAGGTACCTTCAAGGCAGGAGCATCTCCCACCCTCTCCCAGCCAGGAGACAGGAATTGTTGGGAGACCGAAGCAAACCCAGAACGGCAGCTTTTGGAACACAAGATTCTTCTCCTTGGGAAGCAAGAAAAGCTTCAGCCAAGAGGGGTGAGGGTTGGAAGGGGCACAGTGGGGATGTTTTTTGTGCTGTTTGTGCCTTGGAAATGCTCCTGAGAGAGGGGCAGGTGGAATTAGTGCTGCTGCAACGTCTACGATGAGCTTGTCTCGTCGCTAACCACAGATTTAGGGCATTTGTGGAAATAGCTGGTGATAAATGGGTTTTCATTAGCTCAGCAGAGGGGAAGGCTGCAAAGCAAAGTGCCTCCCTGAGCCACCCATCACCCCCCCAGCCTGATGTCTCAGGCAAATGCTGAGCACAGGACAGACCTCAGCAAAAAGCCACTCTCTGGATTATCCTGGCAAGGGCAGGAACGGCCCCAGCCCCGACAGAGCCCAGGGAAAGCTCCTGCATCCTGCTGGGGCAGCAGAGGGGCACAGCCAGGGCTGGCACCGGCTCGGGGAGCAGGGCAGGGCTGGCACAGCAGCACGGGGTGGGCAGGGGGCAGCGCCCAGTGCCCTGCCAGGGCAGATCCCAAAGCCTGGGGTGGGCAGGGAACAGCTCCCAGTGCTCAGGGTGGGCAGGGGGCAGCTCCCAGTGCCCTGCCAGGGCAGCTCCCAGTGCCCAGGGTGGGCAGGGAACAGCTCCCAGTGCTCAGGGTGGGCAGGGGGCAGCTCCCAGTGCCCTGCCAGGGCAGTTCCTGGTGCCCAGGGTGCGCAGGGAAATTCTGGAATTTCTTGTATGACTTTTGGAATTTCTTGTATGGCTTTTGGAATTTCTTGTATGGCTTTTAGACCTCCTTGCATGACTTTTGGACCCCCTCACACCCACCCCACAGCAGTGGGTCAGTTCTTTGCCTTGCCAGGCTGCGTTTTGGGGGTATAAAATGCAGCAGAAAAGGCCGAAAGAGCAGGAAAAGGTGGGCTTTGTGCCCTCCTGCTCAGAGCAAGCCCCGGGAACGGTGGCAGGGAACATTTCACTGTGGGAGCTCCTGTGGCTCTGCCCCACTCCGGGAATCCCGCTGGGCTGGGGCTCTTGGGAAAGGGCTGGGAGACTCACCTGACTCACCCAGGTGTGGCATTCCCAGTCCTGGTGACCCCCAGCAGGGAGCAATGGAACAGCACTGCCAGAATTTTGGGATCTGTTCCCAGCTCCACCTCATGGGTTATGGAGGAGACAACAGGGAGAGGGGCAGAGGAGAGAACATGAGGAATTTTTTCCCCAGCTTTCTTTGTCCCATACCCCAAATCCCACCCTCCTCTTTGCGTGTCAGTGGAAATCAAACCAAACACACCTTTTGCTTGGAGCTGATCTCTATTTCCAAACAAGGCTGCTCCTGTGGGACTGAAATACCGACACTGGCACGGGGTGGGAAAGAAATCCCAAAAAATTTCTGCCTGCCAGTTACTTCCTTCCCTTCTTAAATACCCTGGAATAAATGTCACTACAGCACCTCCAGCCCCGGACAGTTGTGAGAAGCCTTCATGCAACAAAAACGAAAATAAAATAAAAACCAAACACCTCCAAAGAGACAAACCCAACCCCCAAAAAAAGCTCCCCCCTGGTGTGGAAATCACCAAGCCCTGGGAAAGGGAAGGGCTTGGCCTGGCCACAGTCCAGCCCGGAGTCTCCATCCAGCAGATTGCCAAGGTGCCAGCCCCGGATCGTGCCCTGACTGGCCGGACTGTGGGAGCTGCAGGTTGCCCAGGGGAGAGCAGGGGCAGAGCACAGCCAGCACTCCCGGGATTGCTGCTCTCTGCCTCATTTACAGCGGCAAAGGGGATTGAAGAAACCCCCCCAAAAACACCCAAATCCAGCCAAGGTTAGGAGCAGTGCTACGCAGACAAACCCTCCTGGGAACTGCGGCCACAGCTCCACGTGCCTCCCCCAGGCCTTGCTCAATTCCCAGGAGGAGACAACATCCAGGATAACTCCCAGACATCCCCCGGCCCCCCTCAGGGCACAGTCCCAGCTGCTCCAAACTCCTCCTGTTGTTCTCCTTTAATCTGGGCAAGCTGGGACCAGTCCCCTTCACAAGGAACACGGAGCAGGACGGCCCTGGGGATTGTTGCCTGATATAAAAGGCAAAAGAAAAAGGAAACCAAGAGCCAACTGTGACTTGCTCCATTTAATTTCAATTAAGTGCAGCCCTCAGAGGCCCAGAGAGATGCCAATCCAGCAGCTTGGTGGCCATGCCCTGGGGGATGTCCCATTTCCCAAGGCCCCGTTCCCAACCAGCTCAAAGTTTGCACAAGTCATTAAACCTCGCTGTGTTAAATTACTAAAGGCTTGAAAACCTGCAGCTCTTTTTTCCCCTCTGGAGGGTGAGGGAACAGTGGGAAGGACAAAGGGCCCCTTCTCTGCAGCGGGGATGCTCCTGGCAGTGAGCAGAGTCACTGGATCCCCTTGGAAAGACAGTTTGGGGTGGGGAAGAGGAAAAGGAGAGACTTGTCCTGGGTGTGCTAGAACTTCTCCTCCCTCCTAGGTGGGGGAAACAAGCAGCTTGTTTGCAAAAGGCCAAGTGGTTTCCTAAAACAAAACAAAAAAAAAAACGCTACTGGAAAAAAACCACCCCACCCCCTCCCCAAAGGCTGCTCAGCCCCTTCCCCTAGAAAAGTGTAAAAACCCCTGGGGACACAGTGTGCCAGGAGGGAGGCTGGCAAGGCAGCAGGGCACAGCTGCCACCCCTGGGCCGGGGCAGGACCCAGAGAGGCGTGGCTGGGACTTTGGATGCTCCCTGGGGAGGACCGGGCAGCTCAGGCCCTCCGTGGGCACTGGGTGGGCTGGCTGGCACCCACGCTGCCCAGGCAGCTGCTGGTACGGTGGCAAATCCTGCCCAAAGAGGCCTGGAGGCTGTGGGTGGCTGCACTGGCACCAGGCACCGTGCCCTGCTCCCGGGGCCCCGCTCAGTTGCTCTCCACCAGCTTGGCCAGTCCCTGCCGGATCTCGCTGAGCTCGAAGATCTTCACATCCATGATCTCTGCCACCTTGGCCACCTCGCTCTGCACCTTCTCCCTCTCTGCCAGGCTCTCTGCCAGGCTCTGCTCTGCCAGCTGCAGCCGCTGCTCCAGCTCCGCGTTCCGCGCCTCCAGCTCCTGCCAGGGACGGGGGGCAGAGGCTGAGCCTCTCCCGGAGCCTCACCCACCCTCCCAGACCCTTGCCCACCCTCCCAGACCCGTTTTACCCACCCTCCTGGATCTGTACCCACCCTCCCGGAGCCTGACCCACCCTCCTGGAGCCTTGCCCACGCTCCCAGACCCTTACCCGTTCTCCTGGACCCTCGCCCACCCTCCCAGACCTGTACCCACCCTCCCAGACCCTTATGACCCCACAGCAGCCCTGCCAGCACCCCAGGGCGAGGTGCCCAGGCCCATGCCAGGGGGATCTCCCTCTCCTGACCGGGGGCTCACACGTGTGAGGGTTTGTGCCCCCACCCCGGGCACTGCCCAGCTTGGCATGCCCTGAAGCCTCACAGGAACTGGGTTTTATTACCCCAGGATTTTTCCTTCCCCACCTCCTTCCAACACCCACAATGGACATGCCAATGGACTTGCTGGCTGTCCTGGATTCATCCCTTGCCTGATTCTTCCCTGAGTTTATCCCGTTCTCCAGGAAAAAAGCAGGAGCAACCGAGGCATTCCTGCAGCAAGCACCATGTCTCAAGGTTTAATTAAAGCACCACTGCTCAGCTTAATTACTTATTTACTTATTTGCAGCTCTGTGAGTTCAGCACGTGGCTCTTGAGGTGTAAAGGGGTGGAAGTTCCATTCCAACCTCTGTGTTTGCTCACTTGGCACCCACACTTCTGGAAGGTTCTTTTAATTCAGGGCTCTTGCTCTGAGCTTTCTTTATCCTCCCTGCTGCCCCCTTGGTTTTGTGAATCCCCTTTTAGCCAGAAATCAGATCCCTGTGTTCTCCACAGTGCAAACTGCTCATGGGAGCCGCTCCCATCCTCCAGCTCTGTGGCATTCCCTGTGTGGCTCCCAGTGGGAATGGGGATGGATCCCAGTGGGAATGGGGATGGATCCCTGTGCCCTGAGGGGTCCCAGCCCTGCCACCCTTTACCTGCAGCTTCTGCAGCGTCTCCTCCCGCTCCCCCTCTGCTTCCCACCGGCCACACTTCTGGCTCTTCAGCATCTGGATCTCCTGGAAACACGAGGATTGTGGCAGATGCACCCCTCTCCCAGCACACCCAGCTCCAGATTCCCACACCTCTCTTGCCATCCTACTCCTCCTGCTGTACCTGCTGCCTCCCCCCACGCCCAGGGTGGCAGCAAAGCATCCCTGCTCCGGGTCTTGGGAGAGCACACCTTTGTCCCAGCGGATTTCCTGGGATTTCCCAGCCTGAGCAGACCCAGAAGGAAGGGAGAAACCTCTGCTTTCCACCACTCATTCATTTCAAAAAGCAGAAGTAATTACCCCTGCTGAGGGGTGACACAGAGCTCTGCACTTGGAATGGCTGAGCCTTCCCCACCAATGCTGGGGAAGCTCCCAGCACTTCCCTCTCCCTCAGCTTTGCCTCCCTGGAGAGGGAACCAGCAGGAGAAGCCTCTGAGGTGCCACCAGACCGACAGGGTGCTGCTGACAGTCCCCCAGCCCCAGGCTTGGCTCTCCCAGCCTCACCTCATCCTTAGCCTTGATCAGCAGCTCCAGCTCCTCCAGGGTTTGGCTCAGCTCCTCCTTGTTGTTCTCACCGGAGGAGTCGTGAGTCCCCTGCGACTCCAGCTCTGCCACCTGGAATGCAGCAGGCACAGGGAAGGCTCACTTGGGAATGCCGGGGCTTCCCTGCACACCCACCCAGGGGTCCAGCACCCTGTTGGGAGAACATTCCCTCTGCTCCGCCTGGCTCCTGCACAGAGACACTCCGTGGCCAAAAAGAGTTCAGAGCCGCCGTCTCTGCTTTCTCCTGCTGTTCTTCCAGCCGAGCTCAGCTGGCTCAGGAGCCTCCAAACCCAACCTGGTGGCCAAATCCAGCTCCATCTACACCTCTGGGCACAGATTTCCATGGACAAAGGAGTGGCTGCAGCTCAGCCACAGCAGAGCCCGGAGGGTTTGCCCATCCCTGAAAAATTCAGTGTGGTGGCTTCGATTATTCATGAAGAGGATTCATTTTTCAAGCTCATCAGAAGGGCTGCAGCAGTTTTTGCTGGGGCCAAGCTCCCCCAGAGCCCACTGTGAGCTCCTCCAGTGGTGGGGACCCTCGCACAGACAGGGCTGGGATCCTGGGGGTCCCAGGAGCAGGGGGAGCAGGACTGAGAGTCCGGTGGTCACAGGGTGGTGGCCACAACCTGGTCCCCAAATGCTCCGATTTAGGGACAATAATTTCAGTGTTTCACCGAGTTAAGAGTTTTTTTCTGTGATTCTGCTCCCCAAATCCTCCCTCCTCATTCCCAGCTCTGGGAAGAGCCACAGAGCCAGCCCAGGCAGTCCCAAACCCACAGCACAAGGCCCGTGCCACACCCAGGGCTGCACAGGGGAGGGAAATCTGCTCCACGCAGCCCCTTCCACTGCCCAATTCCAGCCCTGGGAATGAGCAGCAGGCACAGCAGATCCTGGGGGATGGCACAGACCGGCCACACAACAGCCAGCAAATGCCAACAGCTGTTAATTGCTCCAAATCCCTGCTGGCTTTCCAATGAGCTCTCTCCAAGTGAAAAGCCTTCTCCAGGGCTCCGGAATCCTCTCCCAGCTGTCCTAAAAGCCTTTCCCAAGCACTGGGAGGTCCTTCCCTGCCACCAGCCCCCCCTGGTGTGACTGTCACCCAGATGCACAGAGGCCTCCTCAGCGGGTCTGTGCCCTCCCTGACATTTGGGAGCTCAAAAAAAGATCCCGTTATTCCAAGAGAACAAGGCCCCGTTTGTGCTGCACCACCCGGCTTTCATGAGGTTGCAGCTCGGATTGGAGCTAATTATAGCAGAGCCAGAGCAACCTCCATCCCTCCTGCCAGCAGCCAGAGGTTGCCCTGATGCCTGGCTCATGGAAGGGCACGGCTTGGGAGCTGGGAAAACACCCCCCAAAATCCCCAAAGGGGAGCTGAAACGGGGCGAGTTCACGCTCCGCTTTCCTCCTTCTCCCCGTGGAGACTCAGCACCAGCACAGGAGCCCATCCAGAGCTCCCCCCTTATTCCCTGGCACCCCCGGCTGCCCATGCCACCTCCTGCTGGCACACAGTGGGCAGGGAGGGCCATGCCAGGGCTCACCCTCTGCCGCAGGGTCTCCGTCTCCTCCTGATACGCCGTCAGCTGCTTCTTCCACTGGTCCACGTTGGCGTTGGCCTCGTGCAGAGCTGCCACCAGCTTGGTGTTGTTGTCCTGGAGGCTGAAGAATTCAGCTTCCCACTGCACCTCACTCACAGACCTGTGGGGAGAGAGCGGGTTCCTCACGGCTTCCCAGGTTTAAACTCTCCTTCCAGCCCGGAAGAGGCAACTCTTCCCTTTATCCTTGGGTAATGTTTGGCTTTGAGGCCACTTTGTGGGTTTGCCAAGTGCAGAAACCACGCTGTGGGATTAATGGGGTGGGGGAGATCCAGGGGACTGCAAAGGGGTTTCGCAATGTGGGGTTGTGAATTCATTTTGAAAGTCCTTATTAGATCCGAGTTTGCTTTGAATGAAGCCCTGCCAGCCCAGAGTCGGGTGAAGGCAGCAGAGGAAGATTCAGGAGAAGGCAGCAAAGGACACTTGCTTTTGATTTAAAAATATTCTAAGTGTTCAGCTGGGAGCTTGACAGGAGCCACAGGGCAGAATCCAGCCCAAAGTCTTTGGAGCAGACAAAGAGAGGAAGCAGCAGGGACTTTGCTGGAATCACCAGGGGAATTAACACAAATGCAGCCCCGGGCCAGCTGGAAAAGTGTGAACATCTTCTGGTATCACAAACTACTGATGTGGAGATAACTGGCATCAACTCATCCCCACTGCAGGCACAAAGCATTCCCCTTCCCACGCTGCTGCCCGAGCTGCACATTCCACCCCCAAGCTGGAAGAACTTCCTGCTGGGAAAGAGGGAAAGGAATCCACTGGAGGGTTTGGGCAGCGGACTCAGAAGGAACGTGGGGTCGAAAATGTTTGGGATGGCAGGGAAAGGCACCAAATCCTGGCAGGACTGAGAGGCAGGAGCAGAGGGCACCCGTGGCAGCCTCACCCTTCCGAGAGCATCTTCTTCAGCCGCTCCTTCTCCGTCGATATCTCCACATCAGCGCTCTGGCTCCGGAATAGTTTATCCTCTCCCGGCCCGTTGGAGCTGATGATGGGGCTGGGAAGGACCTGGGGGATGAAGGAGGAGGGGTGGTCATCACCCAGCAGCCAGGGGGGCCACCAGGGCTCTGCAAACTTATGGCCAGCACTGCTGGGACAAGCCTGGCTCGCTCCCAGGAGAGAGTTAAGGGATGGAAAAGCCCCTCTGGTGTGGCCCACGGAGCAGCAGCCACAGAGCAGAGATGATTCTGGAAGCTCTGTGGGCACAGGGCTCTCTCCTGGTTGGTGTTTTGCTCTTCCAGCAGCTGCCACATCCCCCCTTTGCCTTGTCTGCACGTTGTGCTGGGGCCAGATCCCAAGGCAAGAGGGCTCAGAGCCTGCACACACCAGATCCCAGGGCAGGAGAGACCAGATCCCAGGGCAGGAGAGACCAGATCCCAGTTCAAGAGAGCTCAGAGCCAGCACACACCAGATCCCAGTGCAAAAGGGACCAGATCCCAGTGCAGATGGGATCACATCCCAGTGCAGGAGGGCTCAAAGTCTGCACACACCAGACCCCAGGGCAAGTGGACTCACAGCTATTCCTCTCTCCTGCCCTGATGGCTGGAATTCTCTGCCCTCAGCCTCCCCTTGAGAGATGCCAGCAGTGCCACAGCCATGCCCAGCTCTCAGCTGCTCCAACTGGCCTTTGCCAGGGCTTTGCTGAACTCTTGAGAGGATTTTCTTGCTGGTTCTCAGGGCAGTGGAAAGACTTAAACCCCAGACACAGACCTGCCAGGCCCCCCTGGGTTCAGGGCCAAGCCCAGCTCTGCACCCGGAATTCGGCCACCAAGTGCCATGGCGATGGTGGATCTCAGGGGGAGAAGCTCAGGTGACAATTTTCCAAAGGTCTGGGAGAAGAAACAGCTTCTGAACCAGAGAATATCCTTCTCTGTGCTCCATATCCCTGCACAGCCAGAAACTGAGGCACAGAAGGGGCAGCACCTCCCCATTCCTGTGTCTTGTGCCAACTGAGTGAAGATGCTCCATTCCATGATCCACAGCCTGAGAGGGGGATGCAAAATGGGATGGGGATTGGCCTAAAAGGTACTAAAGGACAGAAGAAAAGTTGCTATTCTGGGAATTCCCCAGCTCTGAAAACGCGAAGCAGAAGGAAACTGGTGCAGATGCAGAAAATGAGGGAGGCCTGATTTAATTCCAGGAGACAGATCTACTCTCTCTGCTCACTTTGCAAACAGCAACACAATCAATTATTCAAAGATGAAACTCAGGTTTGGAGCTCTGCTAATGCAGGGCCTGGGAATCAGCAGCAGGCCAAGGGATGATGGGGAAGGCAGGGAATGAGGGGCAGGATCTGCATGTCCATGTGGCAGGGGACACTGTGGGTGTCCCTGTCGCCCTGCTGGCTCTGGGACAGCTGCAGGCAGGGGAGGCCACTCAGGAGGAGCAGGATGGGTGGGAAGAGGGAGTTTGAGCCCTCCTGAGTCAGGCCAGCTCCCTGATCCCTGTGTGACCTTCATCCCTTGTGCTGCAAGCACAGGGGACAGGGACGTGTCCTCTGGTGGCACCTGAGGAGTTGTGCCTGCTGTGAACAGGGAAGAGGGAACATCTCTGGGACTTGGGAGCTGGAGCTGCCCAGGAATCTCTGTCTGAGGTGAGAGGCTCCAAAACTTTGCTTCTGCTGTGAACACTCTGCTCCTCCTTCCCATTTCACCCCACAGAGTGAGCAGGAGCCAACATTTGGGCAGGTTTTCCCCAGATTTGCACCCCACACGACATTTCCAGCCTTTGCAGAGCCACTGCCTCCCCCTCCTGCTGGTTTCCCTGCAGGCCAATTGGTCACTCCCCTCCTCCTCCTCCTCCTCTGCTGCTGCCATTCCATCTGTGCCCAGCCCAGGGAATGCTGTGTCCTCCATCCATCCATCCCTCCATCCATCCCTCCATCCATCCCTCCATCCATCCATCCATTCCTCCATCCATCCATCCATCCCTCCATCCATCCATCCCTCCATCCATCCATCCATCCATCCATCCATCCC
>JAWWEU010000082.1:1582317-1592528 GCA_035583155.1 Acropternis orthonyx
CTTCCCTTGGTGCCCCCCACGCTGATGATGCCCTGCCCTTCCCTTGGTGCCCCCCACGCTGATGATGCCCTGCCCTTCCCTTGGTGCCCCCCACGCTGATGATGCCCTGCCCTTACCTTGGTGCCCCCCACGCTGATGATGCCCTGCCCTTACCTTGGTGCCCCCCACGCTGATGATGCGGTACACGCCACGCGTGGCATCGTAGAAGTAGGAGACAGTGAGGGCGTGTTTGCTGGCCGGGATCCAGTTGCGCTTGGTGGCCGGGTCGATCTGGAACACGTGGGCCCTGGTGCTGAAGATGGGCTGCTCCCTGGGGGAGAGGGCACAGGCTGGCAGGGCACGGGGGCATCACGTGGAGAGGGGGCAGAGCAGTCCTGGCTGCTCCCCTTCCCTGTGTCCCAGCAGAATTCCTGCTGTTCCCCTTCCAGGGGTTCTGGATAGAATTCCCACTGTTGCCCTTCCCTGTATCCTGGCCCTCCTGGTCTCCTTCCCTGTGACCCAGGCAGAACTGCTGCTCCCCTTCCCTGTGTCCCAGCAGAATTCCGTCTGTTCCCCTTCCCTGGATCCTGCACCCCCTGCTGTTCTCCTTCCCTGTGTCCTGGATAGAATTCCCACTGTTCCCCTTCCCTGTGTCCTGGATAGAATTCCCACTGTTCCCCTTCCCTGTGTCCCAGCAGAATTCCCGCTGTTCCCCTTCCCTGTGTCCCAGCAGAATTCCTGCTGCTCCCCTTCCCTGTGTCCCTGGGGTGCCAGGCACAGCCTCCCCCACCCAGCCCACCCCTGGGAAGGGACCAGCAGCTCCCCACTGGCCACGCTGGTGCCATGTGGTGCCCCTCCTCACTCCAGCAGCCACAACCCGACCTCTCCTCGCTCCTCTGAGTCCTTATCCCCAGACTTCTGGGTTTCCCTGTGCTCTCCACATCCCTGGCACTGCTCTCCAGCCCAGTTTTAGAAGGTGGGGAGTGCTGGCTGATTCCTCTGCCAAGGAAAAGCCCGTGGCTGCTCCTCCTCCGCTGCATCCCGGTGAGCTCGGGCCAGGAAAGCACCCCTGGCACAGGGGCAGAGCCACCAAGGGTGCCCCGGCACAGGCACAGCTTTGTGCCTCCCTCTGCAGCTTCTCCTGTCCTGCAGACACTTCCAAAGACCCCACCCCGGCCACTCCAGCAATCCCAGGCTCTGCCCTCGGATTATATTCCCCTTCACCCAGGGATGGGCAGGAAAATCACCAGGAAAAGCACAAACAGGATTCACAATCTCATATTTAGGGCACAGCTGATGGTCCTTCTCAGCACAGGCACTGGGGCAGGGCTGGGATTAGGGGGTATGTTATTTTCAGCCTGACCTGAAGCTTCCTTACACCATCCCTCAGCTCCTGGCAGCTGCAGCAGGAATGGGATTTCTCTGGCTGCTGTATTAATATTGTAATTTGTAGGATATCTCCAAGCTGGAGCTCCAGGGAAACAGATGGATGGATGGAGGATGTGTTTGGGATGTGAGCACAAAAAACCCCCTTCCCCTCAGCACAGCTTTTCCTCCCTTGACTCAAGCTTGGGAAGCACATCCTGCAGCCAGGGGTCACATCCCGGGATTAGAGCAAATCCCTGGATGAATGCAAGGAAACACTTCACCTCCCAACGTGCAGCTGCTGCAAGGAAAGCCCTGGACCAAGCCCTGCCCTGGTTTTGGAGCCAGCAAGGGCTGAGGCGAGCCAAGGAGCTCAAGCTCAGGCACCAGGGTGCAACTGGAGCATTCCAAGGGGCAGGAAAATGTTCCCATGACACACCAGCATCAGGGTTCGGGGTCACTGCCACATTCCTCACCCAAATCCAGGGAAACCTGAGGTGCTGGAACCCTTCCCACCCCCCTCCACCCCCTGACAGCTGCACAGCTCAGGCATAATCCTGCCATGGGGAGCTCCCAAAATCCAGCCTTCTAGATTTCCTTCCCATTCCAAGTCCTCACAGCTGCAATGAACGTCCATCAATCCATCAATCCCATCAATCCATCAATCCCATCAATCCCATCACAAAGCTACCTGGTGCTTTCTGACCCCAGGCTTAGCAGGGGATATTTCCTTTCCTTCCCAGCTCCCACTTCCCAGCCCATTCCCGGCCCTGACTCAGATCTCTTGTGAGCCCACGAGGGTCCCACCCAGCCCCTTCTCCACATCCTCCCTGCCTGGTTTTTACTCAGCTTGGGTTTGGAATGAACTCAGATTTTCCAGATATTAAATTCTGCACGGATCATGATTTATCCTTTTACACCCAGGACCCACAGAGCAGGGAAAACCCAAAGTTCCTGCATCTCCAACCCCCAAATCCTGGGCTGGTGACGGGAAGAAGAGGAAGGACATTACCTGGTTGTTGACATTTGTTAGTAAGGGTAAGAGACTTGTGGAGTCAGTCTGTGTCTCTCCTCCAACAGCTCCTCCTCTGGGGTCTCCTAGAGGGTCTGAGGCTCCTTTTTGGTGTTGCGTCCACAGGGATTCATTTCCTAGTGATGGAAAAGTTCGGCTGTTACTCCCCACATGCAGCACAGACACATCCACAGCTCAGGGGCTTCATCCACAGCTCCTCTTGGAAATCCATTCCAGCCCCTCCCCATATTCCCTCCCAGTATCCCATCTGGCAGTGGGAAGTCATTCCCTTTGTCCTGTCACTCCATCCCTTGTCCCAAGTCCCTCTCCAACTCTCCTGGAGCCCCTTTAGGCTTTGGAAGGGGCTCTCAGGTCTCCTTGGAGCCTTCCCTTCTCCAGCTTTGGACACTCCCAGGGATGGAACAGCCACAGCTTCTCTGGGAAATCCATTCCAGGGTCTCCCCACCCTCCCAGGCAGGAATTCCTTCCCAATATCTAATCCCAAGCTCCCCTCTGTCGGTTCAACGCCAGGGCTGGACAGAGGGACACGGAGGGATGTCCAGCCCAGGGAGAGGAGCACCCCCTGCATCCCTCCTGCTCCAAGCCAAGCTGCTGACCCTCCTGCTTCCAAAAACACTACAAAGCGTTTAAAAATAGCCCTGGAAGTGCCCGGGATTGGAACTGTCATGTTCCCTCTCCGGTTACAGCCCTCTTCTCCCTCCACCCCCCGCCCCCCGTGTTTTAAATGGACATGCTGGAATCACCAAGCCAAGCCAGAAACGCTGACACTTCTTTTCCTGATCCCAGCTGGGAGTCCCCACAACAATACAGAGACCCAGGAGCGGAAAGGCCACGTGTAAATAAAACCACTTACACCGCCCCCCCCGGGGCTGTCCTTCGCAGATAATTAAGAAAAACCCAAGCAAATGACCGAAAGGACAAAGATCTGGCTGAGAAACACAGACGTGTTCAGCAGCTGGAAAGAATCCAGGTCTCATCCCTGCCAGCACTTGCTCCCAGCACAGGAGGAGGGGGGGGAAGGGCAAAATTCAATATCCCACGGTCCTTGATAGCTTAAAAATGACTTGTCCCACATGAATAATCCCTTAACACTCCAGCAGCAGCAAGAGCGAGCAGCTGAGAAGGCAAAGAAGAGATGATTTCGCTAATTCCCCCATTCCTGGCTCCGGGAATGAGCCTGAGCCCAGACCCAAACGCCTTCCCTTGGGGCTTCTCCTTGCAGGGAAGCTGGAAGAGGGTTGGGAAAGACACCTGGATGCAGGTTATGGATCAGTCGTTTCCCACTTGCTCCCTGTGCTGGTGTCTGGCTCGAAGCTGCACACCGGTCTCATTTCCACCCTGGTTCTCCCGTTATTTCCCTTTCCACAGCCTCCAAATTGATTTCTTCAGGAACAGCTGTTTGTTACACCCTTGCCAGGAGAGCAAATCGTTTTTTGTCCTCCTTAATTTACGGTCTCAGCAGAGCAGCAAAGGGCTGAGCAGGCTGGATGAGGGACCTCGGCAGGTTGGGACAGGCATGGCCAGGACCCTGCAGAAGGTGCCAGGGAGGGACAGATGGCATCAGTTCAGTCCCTGCACCAGCACCACGTTTGAGCCGGAGGGGAACAGCGGGCACAAGAGGTGCCAGAGTCTGGAGAGGGCTAATTCCAGCTCCCTGGAATCCAAACACAAATGTCACTGGATGCCCTTGAGTGTCCTGGCTGGGGGATGGGGGGGCTCTGCCCTCCAGGTCACTGCACAGGGGCCTCTTCCTGGGTGGCACCTTCTAAACCAGCCTGGTGCCGCTCTCATGGCAAAGGGATGAGCCACCTTGTCCCCCAAGGTGAGACCCCACCTGGGTAACTCCATCCAGCTCAGGACACGGAGCTGCTGGAGCAAACCCATGAGGAGGCCACAGGGATGATCAGAGGGATGGAGCAGCTCTGCCTTTGCCCAGCAGCTCCTTCCACTCCGGGAGTGGGGAGAGCTCTCCTCACAAGCCTTGGACTTTTCCTTTGTCCTTGTTCTCCCATTTTCTGTGCCACGGGGAAGATTTTCCCACTGAGATCCACCCATTTTGTTTGCTGTCTGGAAGTCTCCTCTCAGTCCTGCCACGGAGTTAAACTGAACTCCTCACACGTCCTGCAGGCCCAGGCAGCACAAACCTGATGTTTGTGGAGAGGGAAGCCCCTGGAGCCACCTCTCCCAAACTCACATCCCTGTCTGTGCCCTGTTCCCAGCTCCAAAGCCAGATGTGCAACCACAGGGCAGGATTCACACCTAGACAGGAGCTTTAAGGGAGATTCGGTGGGCGAGTGACCTCAAAGCACCCCAAGGGGCACGAAGAGTGAACAGACTCAGGATAAAGTCTTTTCCTAAAGTGCTGGGGTGCCTGAGCCTGGTCCTTGGAGCACCTGGATGGGGTTCAGCCAAGGGCACCTCTGGAAGTCCACGTGCTGTTCCCCAGCCTGCACCTCCCCTCGCTCACTGCAGCTCCTCTTTGCAGGGACATTCATTTCCCTGTCAGGGAAAGGAGCCTCTCCACTCTTGGACGCAGAGGATAATCACTTCAAACACTTTGCTCTGCGTGTTGGCAGCCCGAGGTGCCCCTTTTGTCTCCAAACCAAACTGTGCCTTGCAGGAAATCCCAGAGGAGCCCCTCAGCAGAGTGCCGTGTCCAGGGGGATCTCAGCCCCGGGGCCAGGGGGGTGTTGGGGGTGCAGAGCCCCTGCTGGCAGTGGGTACCCCCAGGGGGCACCCCCTGCTCTGTGGCTGGGCTTTCTGGGCACCTACGAAGAGCAAAACCCCAAAATAAAGAGGTTTGTCTCCTGCCAAGCCCCATTTCCAGCCATGGCAGGGAAGGGTCTTACACTCAACCCCCTGCCAGGAGGGGGGAGCTGGGGAAGGGTCGGGCTCTGCTCCCAGGGAATGAGGGACAGGAGGGAACAGCCTCAAGTTGTGCCAGAGGAGGGTCAGGTTGGACATCAGGAGGAATTTCCTCCTGGAAAGGGTGGTCGGGCCCTGGAAGGGGCTGCCCAGGGAGGTTTGGAGTGCCCAGCCCTGGAGGTGCCCAAGGAAGGACTGGCCGTGGCACTCTGGGCTGGGGGACAGGGTGGGGATTGGGCACAGGGTGGGCTCGGCGACCCCGGAGCTCTCCCCCAACCTCAGCGATCCCCCAAATCCTCCACAAGGTGGTGGTGGTGGTGGGGGGTGTTCCCAGCAAACCCCCCCCCTCCCCCTTTCCAAATCCAAGGCGAGGACCCGACTCTTGTTTTCCTCTCCCAAAGAGCACCTTGAGTGATGCCCAAGAAGTTCCAGGGGGAAAACACCAAGTCGGCTGCTGCCCGAGCGAGGAAGGCCGAGGCCAAGGCAGCGGCCGATGCCAAGAGGCAGCAGGAGCTGGAAGATGCCTACTGGAAGGATGAGGACAAACACGTGATGAGGAAGGAGCAGAGGAAGGTCAGTGCCTGCCCTGAGGAGCGTCTCCCAACCCCCTGGCGGATGCAGGGGTGCCCCACACCTCGCGCTGTGCTCCCTCCTCGGGAGGGGGACAGGCTGGGATGGGCGGCCTCTCCCCGAGCTAAAAGCAGCCCCGGTGTGGGAGGGAAGTGTGAGCTCTGCTGTGCAATTCCCAGCTCTGCTGGATCTCCGAGTTCCCGAGGGAGACAGTGAAAGCTTGCTGGTTGGAATCACTGGGAATTGAATTAAGGGAAAGAGCAGGGATTTGGACGGTGCCCAAATTGGCTCCTTTTTTTATTCCTTCTCGATTTTCAGAGGAGGGAAATGGAATCAGCAGATTAAGGGTCTTAAAGCTCTCTGGTTTTCCGCTCCTGATTTTTGCTGTTCCCTACATCAGGAATGTCTCTCTCCTCAGGTTTGCCCTTCCCTGGGTACCCATTTCCCTCAGTGGTGGGGGGGGGGGGGGTTGGGTTGTTTATTTGGGTTTTTAATGCCCTGCTTCTGTTACACAAATTCCCCTCCTGGTTTGTGGATTTTCCCAGGAACTCTTAGTGATAATTTAGCTGCTTCCTCAGAAATTATCCCTGTGTGCCTCATGCTGCCCGTTGGTGCCAAAAATGGGATTTTTGGGGTTCCTGGGCTTGTGCTTCTCCAGGAACTTGGTGCTGGAGCTGTGGCAGGAGGCACCACGTCCCTTGTGACCCTGGGCCCCTCCTGCTGTGTCCCCTTGCGTGATCTCCTCCCTAATTTGTGTCCTGGAATCCTGTGTGCTGTTCCCGGGGCCATCCCCTAATGCTCCCTAATTGCTTCCTGGAACAGGGAGTTGTTATTGCTGGGATTTAAGGGCTTGGCCAAAGGTGACCCATTTGTGCTACCAAAACAGCCTCCTGCAGGAAAGGAGGGAAGGAATTTGGAGGAGGGGGGGGATGTGCTGGGAGCTGGGATTGCCGACTGGGACACCAGTGTCTGTCCCAGAGCCTCGGACTGGGTTTTTTAGGGGAAGCACTGAGGTGGTTTCAGTGTCCCCTGAGCTGTCCCTGTGTCAGCACAACCACAATGTCCAGGTCTGAATTTCACCAAAATCCATTTTTTTTTAGTGCTTTTCTCCTTCCCAGAAACCCCTTATCCACCTGGAATGTCCCTGTGGAGAACAGGAGCAGCTGCCTGTGTCCTGTCTCATCCTGGCAGGGAAGGGATGAGGGACTCGGATTATAAAGGACTTTGCTCTCTCTCGGACGAGGCTGGAGAAGCCAAACCATTCCCAGGAGTCAAAGTTCCCTGCAGAGGGAGGTTTTTGGGGGGTTGGTGCTGGCATGGAATGCCCGTGTGCTCCGGGAGGGATTCGTGGCGCTCGGATCCAGCATCCAGGGGATGGGGATGTCGGGAGAGACCTGAGGGACACCAGGCTGGGGCTCACACCCCAGACCAACTGCCCAGGCTCTGGTAGTCCTTCAATCCTTGCTTTTCCTGCCTGTGGGTGATGGAAGGGCCGTGTCTGATCCCTTTTCCAGGCTCTGGTGAGCCTTGGAGATGCCGGTGAGCACTCGGACACGCTCCGGGGCCGCTCTGCCCCTCTCACTTTCCACCTGCGTCATTTTCCCACATTCCTTCGCCTTCCCGCCGTGCCAGGAGCTCTCCAACCTTTCCAGGGCCTCTGCTGAGAGGGGGATCAGGAGCTGAGGCTCCAATTGACTTCTGGCTCCCACCTCCCTGTGCCTGGGCCCTGGGTTTCCTCCCCCGCAGCAGCTGGGAAGCTGTTCCGGGAGCTGAGGAGTCGTTCCCTGCTCGGGCGGTTCTCTGCAAGGCTGGAAAGCCCGTGTTGTGGCACACAGATCCCTGGGAATGAACCTGTCCTGCTGGGGGAATCTCCTGCTCTGCTCCTCCCCGTGCCATGCGGGGCCTCCTTAACACTCCCTGGTGCCCTTGGCCAACCCAGAGATTCCAGCTGGATCCGTCATTATCCTGCACTGAGTGAGGGTGGGCAGAGCACGTAGCCCGGTGTATCCCTTCCCTCTCCCATCCTCTCCTCTCCCCCTTCCCTCTTCTGTTCCTTTATTTTTTTTTCCCAGACCTTCCAGGCTTTGAGAGAGGAGGGAGAAAACTTGGAAGCCTTGGCCACAGGCACATCCCAGTGCCTGAGATGTTTTTACCAGGATGGAGGAGTCTCCTCCCTCCTCTGGTGCCGCCCTCCCCGTTCCAGGGGTGGCCAAAATCCCTCCTGATCCGGCAGGCCCCGGACAGTTGTTTACTCAGCCTTTACTCAGGGAGGGAGAGGCCTGGATCTGGAATCAGGAGTTACACTGGGAAGTCCTGGGATTGAGTCCCAGTTCCCAGGACATTTTGGCTCAAGGCTCTGGGACTCAGTGACCAAAAGTTTGGGAACTGACAGCTGGATAAGGGCTTCATCCCTCCAATGGCTTTTCCCATCCTTGGCTCCAGCTGCTTGGAGTGGAGTCAGGTGAGGTTTCCCTTCCTCTCTCCCTTCGTTTCCTCCCTCCCGTCTTTTCCTGGAGATCCCACCTGGAGCTGGAGTTGTCCTGTGCTCTTCTGAGTGAAGGTGGGCATATCCCTTCCCCCCTTTCCCTCCTCTTTTTTCCCCCCCCAAGACCTTCCAGGGTTTGGAAAAGGAGGGAGAAAGCTCACAGCCAAAGCACTGAAAGCACTTAAGGGCTTGTTCCACAGGCTTGTCACCCTCTTCCCTGGGCCAAGTGACTCTTGAACTCCTTCTGGAGCACTCCAGGTTCCCACAAGAGCTGCTTTGCTTGTCGGAATCCATCCGACCGCGTGTCCCAGCGCTTGGGAAGGACGTGAGGATGGATCCAGGCTCTTCACCAGCAACTGCTGAACTCCCAACCTCCCACCACTTATTAAAATTAAAGTGGAGAACTTAATCTGATTGTCCTGGCACTCCTCCTCCACAGCAGGGTTGTGTTTCACAGGGCTGACATCACCGGGCAGGGATGTGGGAATTATTATTCCAAAGGGATTGGGACGGCCCATCGCTGTCCTGCTGAAGGTCGGGGTGATCCAGCTACAGAACTGAGGTGCCTGTGCTGTTCCAGCGGGATTCCCTGCTCCTGGAAGGGATGGTTTGATCCCCCTGGAAAGCCTGGAGGTGACCTGGTCCTTTCTCCCTCCCAGGAGGAGCGGGAGAAGCGGCGGCTGGAGCAGCTGGAGCGCAAGAAGGAGCTGCAGCGCCTGCTGGAGGAGGAGGACTCCAAGCTCAAAGGGAAGTCACCCAAACAGGTCACTCCAGGGAAGGTCACCAGGGCCCAGATCGAGGAGACAATCAGGAAAGACCAGCAGCAGAAGGAGAACGCGGATGCAGGTTTGGGAATGCCGTGGGAAGGGGCTGGAGGGTGGGATGGGGGGGCTGCTCCTTCTCCACCTGCCCTCTCTGAAGTACAAGGTGTTTGGGAAGCAGGAGCTGCAGGCAGCTCTTCCTGGGTTGTAAAGCTTTGGAAAAGACTGCTCAGGAAGTGGTGGAGTCCCCATCCCTGGGATTGTTCAGAAAACACGTGGATGTGGCACTTGGGGGACGTGGTTTAGTGGTGAATGTGGTGGTGACAGTTGGACTTGGTGATCTTGAAGGTCTGTTTCAACCTCAGTGATTCCATGGTCCTGCTCCTGTGCTGCCTGCAGCCATTCCCATGCTTCCTGCTTTGCTGTGTCCCGTGTCTAACACCCAAACATGGGAATAAGGAACCCTCCTGGCACCTCGAGGTGGAGCAGAGCTGCAAGAGCCAGAGCTCTTCCAGCGCTGGCCCTGCACTCTGGCTGAGTTTTCCAGAGGGAAATCCCTCTCCCTGGGGGGTTATGCAGTCTGGATTTGATGTTACTCCCTTTTCCCCCTTTCCCTGTGCAGTGGAGAAGGAGAAGACTCACTTGGAAGTCCCCTTGGAAGAGAACATTAACAGGAGGGTGCTGGAGGAGGGCTCAGTGGAGGCCAGGACAATCGAAGATGCCATTGCTGCCCTCAGGTGGGTGGCCGCGTCCCAGCCATGCTCTCTTTTGAAGGCGTCACTTCCCTGTGGGAATTCCTGGCAGGCATTCCCCCAAAAGCAGTGGGGCTCCCCATCCCCACAGCAAGCCGTGACACGTCCCAAGGGAACCCCCTGGAGCTCCAGGCTGGGGACAGAGTGGCTGGAGAGCGGCCGGGCACAAAGGGACCTGGGGGGTTGGGCTGGCAGGAAGCTCCACATGAGCCAACAGTGTGCCCAGGGGGCCAAGAAGGCCAATGCTGTCCTGGCCTGCATCAGAAACAGCGTGGCCAGCAGGAGCAGGGCAGGGATCCTCCCCGTGGGCTCTGGTGAGGCCACACCTTGAGTGTGGTGTCCAGCTCTGGGCCCCTCAGCTCCGGAGAGATATGGAGGGGCTGGAGCGGGTGCAGAGAAGG
>JAWWEU010000082.1:1596183-1607196 GCA_035583155.1 Acropternis orthonyx
ATAATTCAAATGGGAAGGTCACAATTCAAGGGGGGAAGGTCACAATTCAAGGGGGGAAGGTCACAGTTCAAGGGGGGAAGGTCACAGTTCAAGGGGGGAAGGTCACAGTTCAAGGGGGGAAGGTCACAGTTCAAGGGGGAAGTCACTCTGCTCCATGTGGGGGAGAAGGGGAGCAGAGGTTTGGTACCAGTGATGATATAAAACCATCCCCACCTCCCATTTCACATGCAAATTCCCACCAGAGGAAAATGCTCCTGTGATAAAAAGTGGAGGTGGAATCAGAACAGAACAAATTCTCACATGGACTTTGACTTTAGCCATGGCAGATGTTGGAAAGATGGCAGAAGTTACCTTGTTTTTTATACTTCAAAAACATTATTTCAAAAAAATAAAGTCAGAGGCTTTGAGGAAGGGGCAGGAAAACCCCACAGAGCTCTGGATAAAAGGGAATTTTACCGAGTGAAGATAATGCTGCTTGTTTACAATCCCTAGCAGGTGTGGTGGGACACACACAGCACAGATAAACCCTGGAGCTCCTGCCCTTCCAAGAAATAGGAGCCATTCTCTCCTCTGTTCATCCAAACGTGCCAAGAGGAGAAGACAAACCTCAACAAGAGCCAAACAACTTCCTGGAAGCAGAGGGAGACCCACAAATCATTAAACCTCTTTTTCTCCAGGCTCTGTGTGTGCAACTTAAGCCATTACAAAGCCCAGGTTAACAGACCCTCTGCCCCAGGAATGATCCCCTGTGCCAGCTCTGCCTTCTAGGTCTGTAAAATTACTCTTAGCTGTTACAGAGAGATGACTTTAGAATAAAAAGCTAATCAAAGGCATGAGATAATTACTCAGAGGAGGGTCTGCCCCATAACAAAGTCCTGCCTTTGAGTGTGGGTCTGGTTTCTTTTGTTTTAAATCCCTCTTGAGCCATAAAAGAGCTGTGACAAACCACTTCTCAAGGCAGGGAACAGCTCACAAACCTGACAGGAAACTCCACTGAAAATTTCCATGAGGGGCCACCATGAAATTCAAGGAACTTTTCCAGTAAAATAAATCAAAACCTCCTCAAACCTGCAAATGGGACTTTCTCTCCAAGCCCAAGACAAGCTTTAAGTTTTCCTAACACAAAAAGGGCCTCGGGCTGCTGTTTTTCACAGCTGCTGTGCCTGGATAAACCAATTTTAGAGATCACTTATATAATGATCAAGCAAGGCTTGACTGGAATTTCCCCAATCATTAATCCATCCCCTTTTTTTCTCAGGGAATGGGATCAGACAGCACATGGACTTTTAAACAAGTCATCAGGGGAAAGCAGTTCTAAAAGGGGAGGAAAGAGGAGAAGCTGCAGGTTATTGAGAGGGAAAAATGTATCAAAAAGGGGAAAAAATGCATCAAAACAATGGAAAAGAGAAAGGAAAATGTTAAATTCCTGGTTTTGTCCTCACTGAGCTTGTCCTTTGATGGGGATTAAAGAGAGGAGCCCCATGGAATCATCAGTATCAGAGCTCTCTCCACGTGACAGGAAAGGTGCCCGAGGCTTGTAAAGCACATGGGAAGTTCTTCCCTGCTCTTTCCAAGAGTGACCAGGAACAGCCTCAAGCTGGAAAACCTCTCTTTTACCCCATTAAAAATGGGGGGAAAAAAACCTTGTGAAATGTGGTGGGTCTGCCAGACCAGATACAATTAATCAGCCCCTGATTAACTGCAAAACTTGTGCCAGCAGCTCCAGAAATGACAGCAATTGTTCATATATTTGAGGTAAAAACCCCAAGGTTTTAAGAGTGAGGAGCACAGGAGCTACACTGGAGTGAGCTGCTGCCTCATCATTGTCTTTTTCCTGCTGAAGAAGGAAATACAGAAATATAATTATGGCTGCTGGGAAAAAGAAGGCAAATCATTTAATAACCAATTTAAATGACCAAGGCACGGAGAGAACACAGAAATGCCTGGAGAAAGAAGACTCTTAAACCCCAGGCAGCAAGTTGGTTGTGTGGGTTCAGAGAGAAATAAATTAGGTGGGTTCAGAGGGAAATAAATATTCTGCTCCTTATTCAGGTGGGGAGTGAAGGAGGCGTTTTCCACAAGGAGATATTATCCACAAGGAGATGTCATCCATTCTCCGGCAGCAGTGGACACTGGACGCAGCAATTTCAAGGGACCAAATGAAGGTTGAAGCCCAGAATTTCAAGATAAAAACCACACTTACCTTGTGGCAGGTGCACTCACCTCTTTCCTTAAGCAGTGGAATGAATCACACAATTAGAGTGACAAACAAAACCTACAAGAGCGGGTGACATTCCTAAATCCCACTGCTATTTGAATGTGCCTGCTGTGGCAGCAAGCCCCCGAGGATAATGATTTCTGGTAAAATCCCTGAGGATAATGATTTCTGTGAAAATCCCTGAGCATTCCCAGCCTTTCCCAGAGCTGCCAAAGCCCTGCAGAGTGTTCCCATTACATACACTTTTACAGGCTCTCTGATTCCTTTCCCTCGTGTCCCGAGGCCGTGTCCCTCTTGCCAGCCCATCTTCTGGAGCATCTGGAAACCCACGTTCCTGTGTGTGAGCCTCTTGTGGGAGAATTCTAAATCTTTGGGTTTCTATGGAGAGGAAGGAAAACAGCAAAACAAAGGTGGGTTGTTGTGCAGGGAGATCATGTATTAAAATCCCTCCAAATCCACCCCCACCGCAAACTGAGCGTGTTTGAATTTCTGGAGATGCAGAAATGGTTTCTAAGAAGCACTTCAGGAGCTACCCAGGAAAATCAAAGGGTGCTACCTGCTGGTTTAAAAGGTATCTATTCCAGGGTCTCAAATGGTTTAATTACATTATTAGGATAGCAAATAATACAGCTTTGTGTTTTAAAATGTAGCTGTGGGGTTTTTTTAAGTAACAAATATTGACTGAATCCCTGTTACAAAGGCAGCAGCAGAGAAATAACATCTCCCCAACTCTGGCAAATTCCAACATGCTTTTCAGGCAGCAAAGCACCCGTTTCTTCATGTTATTTAATAAAAGATTAACCCACAGCTACTCAACAGTGCTCTACTCCTAAAATGTTTCATTTTTTGATACAGGCATTTTAAACCCCCAAACCAGCAGGTTTTTAGGAAGAGCCCACAACTCTCCCTCCAGGTTTTAGTCCAGGCTTTTCCAGGACCAAGTTCTTCAGGTGTTTGGTTTGGTTTTCTGGCAAGAGACCCATTTTTTGGGGCTGCCTCTGGTGAGAAGAGCAAAGCCAATGGGGTCTTTACCTTCTTCTTCTTTGTGACTGGGCAGCCCCGGGGTCTGTCATAGGCAATCCTGACAGGCTCGTGCACTGCAAGGGAAAGATCTGGTTAAATCACAACTCCAAAAGAACTCCAGGAAGGGCACCTCGGCTCCACCTCAGTGCCTGGGCCTGAAATCACCACCACCAAGGAAGGGCGGAATGAAATAAACTTAAAAAAAGAGAGAAGAAATGAGGTAATATTTGAGGAATGGTTTGACACAAAGTCTGTTATTGCACCATAATACAAAAGCTGGTCCATGATTTTTCTTCAGCTTCTCCTGTGTCAGTTTAAGGAACGTTTAAAGTGATTGTTGTGCTCATTTTTGTATCATAGAGTGATCATTCTTTAGGCCAAAAACCACCAGCAAAAAAAACCAACACATAAAAATTAGGAATTCTGTGCTGATTCCTACAAATTCTCTTTTAAACAACACTCACCTTTTGATAAGAATATTTGACACAAACTTTGTTATTTCACCACAATACAAAAACTGTTCTGTGTCAGTTTAATGACCCTTTAAAGTGATTGCTGTGCTCATTGTTGTATCATAGAGTGATCATTCTTTAGGCCAAAAACCACCAGCAAAAAAAACCCACATAAAAATTGGGAATTCTGTGCTGATTCCTACAAATTCTCTTTTAAACAACACTCACCTTTTGATAAGAATATCTGAGGCGTGATGTTTGACACAAACTTTGTTATTCCACCACAATACAAAAACTGTTCCTTGATTCCTTCAGCTTCTCCTGTGTCAGTTTAAGGAACATTTAAAGTGATTGCTGTGCTCAACTCGAATTCCTTTGACCAACAACCAAACCATGTGAAAATGAGGAACTGGGTGCTGCTTCCCTCTCCAACCCCACTCACCTTTGGGTTCTTCTATGAGGCAGATCCTTTTGGAGGCAGGGATCATCCCAACCTTGAGGGACTTGCTGCTGATTCGTTTGCGAGGGAAGGGGGTGCCGGGGGCAGGAGGGGGTGCCTGTGTCGACAGATTTGGTACAGCACCATCAGAGGAGCTGGAAAGCTGCATTTCACCTGCTGAGATTTCCTCTCCTGCTTTGGAAACCATCTCTTCATCTAGGCTTTCCACACCTCTACCTGCTGCCATGTCCTCCTCGTCTCCCTCTTCTGCTTGCTCCGTTTCTTCCAAAGGCTGGGAAATGTCCTCCTCAAACTCTGCATCCTCCTCGTTATCCTCTTCCTCTTCTTCTTCTTCTTCTTCTTCCTCCTCTTCCTCTTCTGAAACATCCAGGTTTCTCTCTGCAGCCTTGGCACCTTCCCCAGCACCAGCTGCTTCAGACACAGCACTGAAGTTGATGGAGGGACACAACTCGTAGACCTTCATTCGGTAAAATTTGAAAGCAGAACTGTTTTGATCCTGCAGAAACCTGAGCAAAAACCAGGGAAAAATGACCTCAGAAAGAGGTTTTCTTTAGCTGGTGTGAAGCAAGACATTCGAAACCAAGCTCTGGTTAATTTTTGAGTGGTCATTTCCAGGGGTGCTTGTGTAGAACTGCAGGGCTCCCTGACAATGGGGACCACAAACAGCAATCATTCTCCTCGATTCTGATGTTTAGCAGCACTTCCCAAGTTGTGCTGTGGGGGATCCAATGGAATTACCTTAAAACTACTTTGGCAGAGCACTGGTTCAAGATTCAAGCTGATTATTTAGTATATAAAAGAAAGAAATGTGCGTTTGGGAGAGGTGTTTTTCCTTCTCAGGTATTTCAGCTATTCCCCATTAATGGAGGTGCTGAAGACCACGGGGAGAAATCCCCAAATCCTGTGTTCCTAAACACACTGGATAAAAACAAACACCTCAGCAAACAACTCAAGAGATGCATCTGGAAGTTTCTGAGCAGCCCCTTTACACAGAAGAAGGTGCAGTTACTCACCACAGGTCAGGGTTATCTGCACTGTTGTCAATGCTGAACTGCTCGATTTCTGGTCCTACCTGAGCAACAAACTTGGCAAGTTTCTCTGCAGTTTCCATGGTTTTGGCATCCACTGCAAGGAAGCAAATACCCTGTTAGCTTCCTCCCAGCCCTGCACCACTGGGGGGGTCAGGGCAGCTGGGAACCACCAACTTCATGACATCACCGTGACATCACCGTGACATCATGTTCATGTCACAATCACGGTATCAACAAACGGTATTCAGAACATCCAGCAACAACATTCGGTTCTTTCCTCAAATCATCACCAATTCCAAACCTAATCCTGAATCTTCACTCACCATCAGGAAACTGAGAGGCCAAGGGTGGGCAAAGCTCTGGTGGTGCTGCCAAATGCTCAGGGTCTGCTGGCAGAGAGGCCTCGGAGCTGGGGGCGCCTTGGGCGGCGCCAAGGGGAGAGTTCTTCTGGGACAAGCTGCATCCTGCCACGGAAACCTTTCCCTGGGCTGGACCTGGAAGATGTTTGTCTTGGTGCTTCAGCACTGTCCCAGCTGAAAGCACAGTCTGTGTCCCTATGGTTGCTCTCCTCACCTTCCTTCCTCGGGTGCCACGCTGGGGGAGCATTCCAGGCCTTTTCCTTTTAAAGAGCCTTCTCTTGATGCTGGCCACTTTCCTGGCGTACAGCAAGGCCCTGATGGATTCTGTGGCAGCTTCTTCTGGTGTCCTGCCCTCCCCACCCTGCTCCTTCCATCTCTGCATCTCTGAGAGCTTCAGTCTGTAATATTTGTACTCCAGACTGTCTTCATCAGCCAGGAACCTGAAGGGAAGCACAGAAAGGAACAGAAAGGTAAGCTGAAAGCATCAGAAACTCCAGGTGTTTACACAAGCTGCTGTGTGAACAGGTTTTCCTTGGAATAACAGCCAACTCCACCACTAAGGCAGCGAGGAAAGTGTGCCAAGCAAATAAATAATGGAGGGGTTTGACATAAATCATTTGGGGAGTAATTAATCAGCTCTGCTGCAGCTCACACGTGAAGAGATGCTGTCATATGAAAAGATCATCACACTTGGAAGTGTCTCAGCTTTCCTTCTCCAATCCCTAAGCCTGCTCCCTCATTGGGGGTTTATATCAACTACATTTACTTGTTCATCTCCTAAACGCAAATTGCTTTTCACATCTTGCCTTTGGAGCGACAAACACATCAAAAGGAACGTGACCCACCCGACGCAACAGAAGCACCAGGACAATTTCCAGGGATATCAGAAGTATAATTAGCTCAGGGAACATTCCCCAAAAACCTGATTAAACAGACAACAGGCTTTGATCTTACACCCATTGAAAAACCCTGAGCTTCGTGAAAGACTCCAAATATCTTGAGCAGAGAGAAGCATTCCAACACCCAGTTCAAACACACCCACCAGTATTCAGGGCAGCTCTTCTGAGCGTTCCTGTCCTTGGCAGACAAGGTTCCTGACACGATGCTGTTCACCAGCTGCTCAATTGTCTCCACAACTTTCCTATCAGCTCGCTGTGGGACTGTGGGAAGACATAAGATGCAATCAAATCCAGCCAGTGATTATCCTCATCATCAGAATATATCTGTAAGTCATTGTCTTTATTGCAAAGCTGATGTTTGCAATTTTTCAACGTATTAACAGAAAACGGGCTGCACTTAATCCCAGGATAGTTGGGGTTGGAAGGGACCTTTGGAGACCCCCCTGTTTGATCCCCCTGCCCAGGCAGGGTCACCTGGAGCAGGTGACACAGGGACACATCCAGGTGGGGTTTGGGATGTCTCCAGAGAGGGAGACTCCACACCCTCCCTGGGCAGCTGTTCCAGGCTCTGCCACCTTCATGGAAAGTTCTTCCTCATGGTGGGACGGAACTTTTTTAGTTTCTGGCCATCACTCCTTGTCCTGTCTCTGGGCACCACTGGGAAGTCTGGGAGCGTCCTCTGGCACCCCCCTGGAGATATTTATGGATTGATGGGATCCCCTCTCAACCTTCCCCTCTCCAAACTAACCAGGCCCAGCTCCTGCAGGTCTCTCCTCACCAAAGAGATGCTCCAGACCCCAAATCATCTCTGTGGCCTCTGCTGGACCCTCTCCAGCAGCTCCTTGTCTTTCTGTGGGGACCAGAATTGAACACAACACTCCAGATGAGCCTCACAAGGGCCGAGGAGAGGGGCAGGATCCCCTCCCTGACCTGTGAGCACACCCTTCCAAAACTGGAATAAATTAAGGAAATCTCTAAGCTTTAACTGAGGTTCTAGACCAGTTTATTATGAAAAGCACTCTGGTGTAAGAAACTTACCCTTGGCTGCCCTGGGCAAGTTACGTCATCCTTAAAAAGGTAATTTCTTAAGGATTTTGTGCAAAATCAGTTTATTTGAACACTGCTCTGAAAAGGGCGAGTTCCAAATTATCAGTCATTCAGTGTCAGCACTGCAAGACCTCCCTGAGAAAGGCTCTGAAGTTCAGCTAGGGAAAAACTGAACCTGAAAGAATCTGAAGTTCAATTAGGAAAAAAACCAGATGAGTAGAATAATAAGCAGGAATGTTTTAGGGAGGAGGAACTCTCTGGCCTGATGCAGTGGAGGGCAAACGTTCCTTACAGATGAGAGGGTATAAACATCTCCAGAGAAATACCCCCTGGTTCTGGGAAAAGCGGTGATGGCAACATCTCCAAAATTGCAGATATGCAAATACCTAAGCCTGTGACAAAGCCAGTTCCAGGCTGGTCCTGCCCTCCCCACCTCGGGGGGGTGAAACTGGAGGGGCAGCCAAGGGCAGGGGGTGAAAATCCTGGATTTGAGGTGTAAGCACGTGCCAGAGGGAGGAGACAGAAGGGAGCATTTACTCCCTGCCTCAGCTGCTGGGGATTTACATGCAATTCCCACAGTCAGCAAGTCCTGACCTAAGGAAACGATAAGGATCAGCAACAAGAACTCGCATCCTGCAAAGTGTCTCAGAGCAGTTCCCCTCCCTTTTACCTTTGGTGTCAGGAGAGGGCGTTTTAAGCTGCTCCGCGGCCTCTGGTTCGGCTTTTTTCATCTGGATTGGATACCCACTCTTCTCCAACCAAGCCTTCAGGTTTTCAATGTACTCCCTTCCAAACAACATTGAATCATCAAAGTTTGGGAAAAGTGTTGGTGCTGGAGCCATTTCCTGCAGCCCCACAGCTTCAAGGATCTTCTCTTGCCTGAAAACAGACGCCAGGGCAAAGGTCTGACCCAGGAGGGCCAGAGACTTCCGACACAGAGACACAGTGGTCTCAAAAGCACTGGCCATCTCTCTTGGGTTCCCAAACCCACTGGTTTTAATGCTTAATTCATAGGCATTGCAGGCCATGAGCAGGGGGGTGACCCCTTTGAGGAGGCGATCCTGGAGCCTCATGATGTATTTGTCGAAAGGCTTGATGATCTCGAAGAAGCAGTTCTTGGTTTTCACGGCCCCCTTGTCCAGCAGCATGTTTAAAAACTCGTTGTCCACCTTGGGAGTCTTCAGGGCAGCGTGCTGTAAACTCTTGATAGTGAAGAAACAGTAATCTCTGTGTTCTGGCCTCAGGGAGCACTTGAAGGAAGCCAACATCTTCGCACAGGTTTCCGTCTCCAGCTCGAAGAGGGCCCCGAAGAGGCGGGAGAACTCGGCGTCGTTCTTTATGGCGTGGAACCCGGCCCACTTGATAATCTCTATCCCAAACGTTGAAAAAATGTCTGATTTATCCACGAGGTCGAAGTTGAGGTTCCTGAACACGTGGGCAGGCTTTGGGAGCCTCAGCATGGCCCTCTGGGCAGCCAGGGCTGGCCTTTGGTCGGGGCGCGGAGGCAGTTTTGGGACGGGCCTCTGGCTGGGTCGTTCGGCAGCTTCCAGGGGCTGCTCCGGCGCCTTCGCCTCGAGGCCTGGCTGGGGTTTTTTCATGGTCCACTTCTTGAGGGGAGATTTGATTTCCCCTTTGAAGGCTTTAGCTTTCACCACACCCCTCGTGAGCCGCTTGCCCCGCAGGACTCTCCCCCTTCCCACTCCCCCCCTCCACATGGGGCCTCGGAACTCGCTGTCCTGGACCCCGAACTCCACATCGTACTCCTGATTTTCCACGTTGCCATACTCTTCATCCATGAGTCCCGGTGACCTGAAATCCCCTAAGATATCTGCAGAGCTAAAATCACCTTCATGTGCTCCTGTGGCTTCCCAGGAGTCAGGAGGGCCATAATCCTGCTCGTGGGAAGCCGGGCCCCCATAATCCCTCTCATGGGAAGCCGGGTGTCCGTATTCCCGGTCGCGCGACGCCGGGTGCCCGTATTCCCGATTTTGGGAAGCTGGGTGTCCATACTCCCTATTTTGGGAAGCTGGGTGCCCATACTCCCTCTGTTGGGAAGCTGGGTGCCCATACTCCCTGTTTTGGGAAGCTGGGCGCCCGTATTCCCGCTCGTGCGGCGCGGGGCGGCCGAACTCCCGATCCCGCGGCGCGGGGCGGCCGTACTGCTCGTGGTAATAGTTGTCCTTGCGTAGGAGGGGGCTGGAAGGTCTGTAGGAAGGTCCTGGATAGTCTTCCCGGGGGTCTTCAGCCCACTCCTCGTGGGGGTGGTGCTGGGGGGTGTCGTGGGGGTATCGCCCCTCGTCGTGGAAAGCCTCGTCGTAGTGCGGCCTCGGGATGGGCCTGGAGTGGGCTGGAAGGACAAGACACGCCAGTAGCATTGAGGAAACCACTGCAGGGACATTATTTAGAGGCTTAAAAGGTATCAAAACAACCCAAGAAAACACGCTTTAGGATGTTCCCCTTTGGTTTCTTACTCTGAGTAACCCAAGTTCTGCCACGACCCCCTTTGGATTTTTTTGGCTCTCGTGGTTTTCTCAGGTTGTGCCCCAAATGCTTCTCAGGTGGTGAAACATCAAAAGCCTTGAACTTTTTTTGTTTCACTGAGATTGGAAAAGACCTCCAAGAGCATCAGCCTGTGACTGATTCCCACCTCGTCAGGCTGGAATTCTGGGGAGGAATTAATTCCACAGTGGAACAGAAGCTCCTGTTTTCTCCAAACTCACACACAATTATCTAAAATAACATTGCAGGAATTTCCAGGATTTCTGACTTGCAAAGTATCCAAGATTCCTACTCGTTAATTCCAGTCGTTCACTGCATAAAGTAAAGAATACTTGAAAAAAAGAGAAGCATTTAATAGTGTTTAATAGAAATTATCCCTCCAGGGCTCACAGAACTTTAAAAATAACAGATCTTGAAACTCTCCTATGAATGTAGGTTCCAATGCGATCCAAGTTATTTTCATAGATATTTTATACACGAAATTTAGACGGCAAAACCATTTGGAGATCACGTTTTATGCCCATTCCTGCTGTTCAGTGCCCTGCTTTTGGCTTCTTCTACCCAAACCAACACGAAATACAAAGACCCAAAGCCTCCCTATGCGCTGCTGTATTTATTTAACTCACCTCCATACCGGAGACCTCCCCGGACCCGGAGGGAGCGGACAGCATCCCTTTGTCTGAGATTCTGAAATCCCCGTTTTTCCCCCCCTCGGAATTCTCCCTCCACGAAAAAAAAGAAACCAAGCGGATGTGGGAAGGAAACACCGCCACACCGCCCCCCACCCCCACCTCCCTCAGCGCAAGGCGAACGCCCGCAAACGGCACATTCTCCCCCCCCAACCCCGTCCCCACCCTCAATCCTCACCTTTAAATCGCTGCCCCGCGTCCTGCCCGCCCTCCAGGCGGTACCGCTTCGCCCTGTCCTGCACCACGGCCCCGAACGTGTCTCGGGTGATGCGCCGGGAGGCCATTTTACCGCCCCCCCCCCCCCCCCCCCCCCCCCCCCCCCCCCCCCCCCCCCCC
>JAWWEU010000082.1:1621010-1639490 GCA_035583155.1 Acropternis orthonyx
TCCCACATCCCACCCCCCCCCTCCCCGGACACCCGAGGGCACCCTGACCATTCAGCTCCCGCTGGGCAACCCCTCCATCAGCGGGAGCATCGCAGGGCTTGTGATGCCAACCCCCCCCCCAATTCCCCCAAAGTGACCCAATCCCTCATCTGCCAGCCGAGCCAGGAGCCAGGGAAGCAGCTTGTTCCATCACCTTTGCCGTCTCCATGTCCTGGCCCCCCAAGACCCCCCAGACCCCCCCAGGCCCCCCAACCCTTACACGGGGGGAGCAGCACTCGGGGCTGCCCAAAGCGGTACCTCGGTTTCCCTGGAACGAATCCAGAGCCCCAGGATCCCCTCCCAGCCCCCACAGCGCCGGCTTTCAGCCCCGCCGAGACACAAAAAAAGGGAGGGAAAGGTGGAAGATGGATGCTCGGGGCACCCCCAGCCCCGCCGCCCTCCCCCAGGACACAAAAGCCCCTTTGAGGGCTGATTTTACACCGCTCCCGCCGCGATGCCCGAATTAGCATCAGCAAAGGGATCTGAGGCCGCGGGACGTTGTCGCTGCCGCTGGAAAGTCGGGAATTAATGGGTTTCCCACTCCTGAGCCCGGTCAGGGGGTGCCAAGCCCAGCGTGGTCCCCGGATAGAACCGGGGAAGGGGGTGGGGGGGGGGGACGCTTTTCCTCCAAGGGCTGGCATTTGGCACCCACCCGACCCACGGCCGGGGGGGTTGGGGGGGACACCGAAGTCACAGCCACCACCAGGGGACTTGCCACCTCCGGGCGATGCCACGGGCAGCTGGCACCCCCTTCTCCGTGCCCGTTATTCCCCCCCTCCCCAAAAAAACGCTTCCCATTGCGCACAAAAGGCGGCGCGGGCATTGTCCGGGGCTGCATCGCATTACCCGGCGCTCCCGGAGAAATCACTTGTATTTCACGCTCCATTGAGCAGCTGCCTGTATATATTTTCTGTGTTGCACTTTTAGCATGACAAAAGGAGAGGGCCTGTGAACTCCTTGCTCTTCAGACCTCTCCGACACGTCCCCCCCGAGCGGAGCCCCCCTCGGTTAGCATAACAAACTGCCACGCTCCCTCCGACTTGCTCCGGGCTCCCTCCCGGTCCTTTTCCCTGGGAATTTAATGTATAGCTCAATATTTGGGCGTCTGGGTCGCTGGAGGCGGCGGGCGAGCGCGTGCTGGGCGACTCGGAGCCCGGGATTTTGAGGATGTCCTTCCAGCGGATCCGTCTTGGAGCTGGTCACCGGGAATGCTGGTGGGATGTCACAGCCCTCCCTGGGGAAGGGAATGTCCCGGACTCAGGTCCAGCGCTCCGGCATCACCTCCAGGCTCACCAGCACTGTCCCCATCCGCTGTCGGAGCTGCAGGTCTCCAGGTTTTATTTTTGCCCTGAAATTTGAGTTAAAGACAGAAAAAAAACCCCGGGAGTTGTGGGGCTGGAGAGAGTTTTGGGACAAACAGCACCAGAGCTGGGTGTTTGTCCCTCTCAGGTCCCTGTTTCCCCAAGCTGTGCCCCCTGTCCCCCATCAGGGCCCCCAGGGGATGGCAAAGTGGGGTCACACCCTGTTTCCAGGTCCGGGGTGGAAATGAGGGAGAGGGAACAAGGGAGAGGTGAGATGTCCCCCCAGTGCCCAAGCCCGAAGCTGCTCCCGCCTCCCAAGCCCTTACCCTGGCGATGGGAATTGCTTCTCACGGGTCCTGTCCACTCTCCAAGCAGAGCCATGGGTTTTATCCAGCTTTTCCTGGTCACCTGGACCCCGTGGCGTCCACTCCTGTCACCTGTTAATGGGAGAAACTGGTGTGAGCCCAGTCCCAGCCCAGTGGGAACCAGAGCCAAGTCCCCACGGGGCAGCTGAGAGGTGACTTCCTCACCAACATCCCAACTCACTTCCCAAATAATTTCTGTTGTCCCAATCCCTCTGTGCAACCGGGGGCATTTCCACTGGGGTTTGGCTCCAGCCTCCAGCAAAGGGAATGGCAGGAGTTTGGGATCAGTGTGTATTTAAGTGGCTGGTGACACCTTGGGACACCTTGGGAGACCTTGGGAGAGGGCAGGTGGCAGCAGGAGCAGGGAAATCCACATCACTGCTGGTGCCTGATGGGGAGAAGAGCTCCCAGCTGGGCAGGAGAGGGGATCATAAAACCATGGAATGGTTTGGAAGGACCTCAAAGAGCATTTCACTCCTGCCACGGGCCGGGACACCTTCCCCTATCCCAGGCTGCTCCAAACCGGCCTTGGACACTTCCAGGGATGGGGCAGCCACAGCTGCTCTGCCCAGCCTGGCACATGGAAGGAAGTGGTGGGTGATCTGGGGGTCCTGGGCACTGCTGTGGCACTCGGGGAGTCCCCACTCCCCACCCCAATCCCACCGGCTCCTCACCTGGGGCTGTGCTTGGCCCTGGCTCTCCTGGGGACAGGCTGGTCCTCACACCCTCCCTGGGACGCGTGGTGGCACCTCTTCCCTCGTGTCCTTGTTGCTGCCAGTGCCTCGAGGGGGTCCCGATGCCCCAGCTGGGGGTGCAGTCAGCCAAGGCCCCGGAGCTGCTGGACACTGTCCTGTGGATGGACACGGATGGACATGGATGGACATGGATGGACATGGATGGTGTGAGGTGCTGCCAGACCTCACCATGACGTCCCCTCTCCCAGTTCCAGCCTCCTGCGTTATCCCTGCAGCTGCATCTCCCTCTCCCAGCCCAAACTCCACGTTGGGCAATCCTTGTGTTCCCTCTTCATCCCCCCAGTTGATTTCTGGGGTGCTGCATTCCATAAATCCCCCTAAAGTGGCTTTTCCTGTCGGCTCCCCCGGCCCTGATCCCCTGAGAGGGATTTGGGGCTCAGGTCTGTGTGGGGTGGGGGGGTCAGTGCAGGACCCACCCCAGTTCCCTGCCCTCTCCATCCCTGAGCACACGGATGCCCCCCAGGAATGCCCTGCATCCCACCCATGGGCATGATGCCCACGCAGGGATGGGGAAGGTGTGAGTGCATTCGCACGTGGGAATATTGCCCTTGGAAAAGCTCCTCCTTGATGCCTTTATCCTTGGATCTCACCAGAGCCTCCCTGTGCTCTCCCTCCGGGATGCTGCAAAGCTGGGGGGGAGGGGGGGGGCGTCCTTCCAGAGGGGTTTCCTGAAACACCAGACCCCCTCAAACCCAACTTTTCCCACTGTAATTCCATGTCAAACTCTCTTCCCGGATCTCCCCCCCACGCCTGTGCCCGTCCCAAAGGAGCCTTGGCTGGGGGATGCAGATGCCCTGCATCCCCCTTTCCAGGGCTCTGCCCACACTTCCTGGGATTTTGGGGTTCTCTGTGGTGCTCTCTCTGCCTCCAGGCAGCCAAAGGATCCCCACCTGCCCCGTGCCAGCAGCTCCTTCAGTGCCCCAGGAATGGGAAGGGCTGGATCTCTTCCAGGGTGAGTTTGATAAACCCAGGTATTTTGGGCAGGAAAACCGAGACTGAAACGCCCTGATTTTTCCTTAATGATTTGGCCAAAGCCTGTGGCTTCTGGGGCAAAACCAAACCCGTTGGGATGTTCCCTCCCAACATTTCCTGGGACACAGCATCTTGTCCCTGCTCCAACGTGGGACCAAGACACCCCCTAGGGAGCCTTGGGGCAATGTGGGGGTTCAAACCTGGTTTTGGGGCACTCCCTGGGAATAACCCCCAGGAGATGTGGCTGCAATGGGGGAATTGGGGTGCTGGGGGGAGGGGGGGGGGGTCTGCACTCCCTCCTCCCCCTCAGCCCTGCCCTCGCCAAGCCTGGAACAGCTTGAGTGTCCAGGAGGGAATTCATTTAAATAAATTTCCATAGGGATTAATTTCTCCTCTTCCCAGCAGCGTGCGTTGTGTGTGTGTGCATGAGGAAAGCTGAGCCTGTTTTGGGGGGACACGGGAGATTGGGGGGCACCTTCCTGCCCCCACAGCCCTTCAGCCCTTCAATTCCAGCTTTGGGAAGCTTTTTGAGCCCATCCTCATCCTCACAAGTGCTGGTCCCAAACCGAGGGATCAGAAATGCAAACCTTCCATAAATTCCAGGTTTTCCAAGCAGAGTCACAGTGACCCAAGAGTCGACCTTGGATGACCCAAAACACCACCAAGGAGAGGGATTTAGGCTGGACAAGCTGCTGCAAAGAGGATTTTCCACATTGGGAAGCCCCTGGATGTGCCCACCCCACCAGGAGCCGTGTCCTGGCCACGTTCCCGTGCTTGGTTTTCCCTGTGGATGTTTCACCTGGCTCCTTCTGCCTCAAAAATCTGCCTTTTGCTTTCCAGCTCTCCCTGAGCAGAAAAAAGAGGGATGCTGGGGAGGCTTCTCCATCCACATGGATCAGCCCTGGCACAGGACAGAGGAGGGACACACCCTCTCCCTCCCGCAAAAAAAGGAACATCAAGGGTCGGGAAAAACCCTCTCGGAGCAACCACACAATCCTAACACTTGGAAATCCCGAGAGATGACAATGCCATGAGGTTTTCCAGCTTTTCCAGCCCTCCCCAGGCCCCCTGGAGCAGGGGGACATCCTTTCAGCAAGGAAAAATTATAACCCCCCACCTCTTCTAAACGAGCACAAACCCATTGAAATGACTGATGCAGGGGTTTTTTTTCCATTCTGCCCAGGATTTGGGATTCAAGGCGTGAGCAGGAATTCAAATAACCGGGGTAAATAAATCAGGGCAAGTGAACACTTGGAAACAAGCAGAGCAACAGCTATTTTTGGCTGTCAGATTTGGGAGGTTTTAAGGCTCCTTCAGGGCACGAACTGCTGCAAGAATTCCTTTCCACTGCAGCAAAAGGAAAGCGTGGATAGGAAGGAGTTTCCTTTCTCCTCCCAGGGAGAGAGAGGTGGGAAAACCTGGCAATGCCAGGGAGGGTCTTGCACCCACAGAAATGCTGATTTGGGGCCTCTGGGGGTGAAAAATGGGGACTCTGGGTGATTCCTGGTGTGTCCCTGCCAGGTTTTATCCCTTGAGGATGGCAAGGAGAATTAAACCCATTTCTCTGGAAATGCCAAGCCGAGCACAGAATGTGGGGAATTATTTTGGTGAAAATAAAAAAAAAAAATACCCTTTCCATCTGGATTTCCTGCAGGAATCCTAATTTTTTGTGGTTTTTTTTTAAGTGGCTCACATCCCTTTGGGAACAGCTCTCAGGTGCATTCCCGGCACCGAGCGCTGTCCCGGTGTCCTGCACCTCCTTTGCTGTAGCTCATTAAGCCTTGGAGATGTGGAATGCAAGGAAAAGTGGCTCATTAACATAATTTTGGAATCCTGGGCCCCTCTGAAGTTGGGCTTTAAACCCTGGAGCTCCAGAGCTGGGATTGCAGGGATAGGGAGCATTTTGGCTGGGTACTCCAAGCCCCCCTTCTTTTCCAGCAGGTGCTTTGCTTGCTCCATCCCTGTTTCCAGGTGAACCATCCGTGCTTTGTGTCCCCACCCCGGGGTGGGCAGCGCCCAAGGGTGCTGGGGGTCTCCCCGGTGGGACAGCACCCCAAAACCACGAGCTGAATCCCACCTGAAGGCAAAGCTCAGCGTCCACATGGAGATTCCCGGCTCCCTGAGGGGGAAACAAAGCGTTGCCAAGGGATGGCTTTGTAGGGAGCCAAATATTCCCCAATCCCAGGTTTATGTGGGAACAGGATTGAACCCCCAGTGCTGGGGAGGGGGTACAGCTGAACCCTCCAGCTCTCCATCCGTTCCAGAGAATGGATGGGTTTCTCCATTCCAGAGAAACCCCTGGGATGGAGGGAATGAGGGAAGGGGGTTGATTTGAGGCGGGCACCGACCACCTTGGCACAATCCAGTGCCAAGTCCACCGGAGTTTAAAACAGCCTTATTCATCCTTAACCAACCCCCCAAAAAGGGACAAAGCCGGGGTGGAGGAGCTCTCCCTCTTCTCCCACCGCACGGAGCCGGCTCCTCCCGGGGAGCTTTATTAAATTTCTGGGCATGAGGAAAAGGGTTTGGGGGGGGTGGGGGGGTGGGGTTGGGGGTGGGAATAATTCAGGCAGGGGCCACCTCTGACCTTGACCCCCGTCCCGGTCCCTGCGGCAGCTGGAACGTCGCGGCTCCGCCGGGAGCTCAATGGGCGCTTTGTCCGCGCCCGCCGGCCCCGGCTCAGCCCCGTCGCCCCCAATAATATTTATGGACTCTCCGGTCACCTTCTCTCCCCCTCTCCCTGCTCCCTGCATCTCAGTCCAGCGGGATTTATAGTCGGGGAAGGGGCTGCTCTTTAGCCCCCGTGGGTGTGGAAGCGGCGGGTTCTGCCCCGTTGCGTTCCCGGGGATGTTCCCAGCGCTCCGGCTTTTTATTCTCTTTTATTCCCTCCCCAAAGCAAACAGGTCGGGGCGGGGGGGGTTGGATTTTCTGGCTTTTCCCGAGTTTTGCAAAGCCTCTCTGCTGCTAAGTCATGGAAGAGGTGGCTTGTTTGACTGTGTTTCTCGCTGTCCGATTCCTCCGTGGGTTAAATAAAAAAATTCCAAAACTCCTTCCCAAGTCTCCAGAAAGGAATATTTTTCAAATCCTTCTCCCACGGGTGGGTGCAGCCCCAGCAGGCCCCGGCATGGGGGGATTCAGGGTCTGCCCGGAGCCCACGGGAATCCTCAGGAAGCTCCTCAAGCATCCCGAGCTCTGCAGCAGATGTTTTAAGCAAAGGAGGTGGGGGGTTATTCGGGAAGGGTTCAACCAGGAGAACAATATTTGTGGATGAAAGAGGAGGATCAGTGAAGGTGCACGGAGCAGCAATGCCCCTGCTTTGCTGGGATTTGGAAAATCCTGAGAAAAGGCAACTTTTCCTTGAGGGGTGAATCGGGGGGCAAAAAGGGAAGGGGTGTGAATCCGGGTTCCTGCTGAGTTATTCCAAACCCTACCAAAATAAAAGGGCTGAAGCCGTGGATCTCTGGGGGTGGGAGACCGGGTCAGCGTGGGCTGTTTGGGTTGTTCCCAGGTTCTCCAGCTGCACGGAAATTCCCGCATGGAATAAGCGTGAGAGGCTCTTGGTGCGCATCAGGTGCCGGGTGATCGGGAATTGCAAAGGATCACGCCCTTCGCTGCTTCCCGGGAGGGAAAAAAACCAGCCCAGAAAGGATCCCAGCCAATCCCCCAAATGACTCTCAACACCAACGGCTCTTCCAACATCCAGGAAGGATCTTCAGGGACATTAAATCCCCCTCCACGATGTGGAGTTGCTCCCACACGCTGCCCTCAAAGGCACCCATCCCATAGACACTGGATTTGGGGACCATTTTACTGGAGTGTGGGAGACGCCCAAACGGGTCCTTTTCCAGCTTTTCCATCATCTTCTGATAAATCCTCTAGTTTGGAGCACACCAGCTGCTCCCAGTGCAGGGCTGGTCGCTCCCCCAGTGCCAAAGGGGTGCTTTGGTGCTTCCTCCCGGTGGTGGAGCTGGGAAGGAACAGGCAGCAAAGCGTTGGGATGCTGGGTATGTCCACAAACCTCCCCGCATGGAAAATCCTCCTTTTAGGGCTGCTTAACCCTAGAGCTGCAGGTACCCTGAGGGTGGGGAGGATGGCCCTTCCTGCTCCCCAAATCCCACCCGGGAGAGGAGGAAGAGGAGGAAGAGGAGGAGGAGGAGGAGGAGGAGGAGGAGGAAGAGGAGGAGGAGAAAGAGGGAGAGGCAGAGCCACGATTTCCATTGCTGAGCTCTTTCACCTGACCCACCGGGGATCCTCCGTCCCACCGTCCCCCTCGCGCCGGGACATTCCCTAAACCTGAGCCAGAGCTGCTTCCAGCCTATTTTAAAGAGGAAACCGGTTTGTTTTCCTCGTGCTTTGGCGGCTGGAACGTTCCTGGAGCAGGAGCTGTGCCTGCCTCTTCCCGAGGCTGCTCCACTGAGCATCTCCCGCCGGCCGGGCGCGCATGCGGCTCCTTCCCGGTCCCCTTCCCCAGGGCTCCTCCAGGGAAATGCTGCCTGACACCGGCCCTGGAGCGCTGGCGGCTGGAGATGAATCTGGAGTGTCACCTCCCGCCACCGCCCTCATTCCCAGCCGTTCCAGAGCAGATCCCGGGGAGGAGGCGGGGGGGGGTGGGGGGGATAAACACACCCCTGCAAAGAGCGGGCTGAGCGGAGGAGGGTGGGAAGGGCCCGGCAGGCAAATGTAGATGGATTTTTTTGGGAAGCTGGAGAGGCAGAGCCGCTTTATGAGGGGTTTGTGTTGGCGAGAGTAGCAAGGTGCTGGTGGAGAGGGAGGAGGATGCTTCTGGAGGTGCCTTGGGAGGTTTAGTCCAGGTGGGAAACACGGATTTAACCGCCGGAGGAAGGTGGTTGGAGGGGCATTTCGGGGGGTGATGCCCAAACTAGAACCACCACCAAGCCACAAACCAGCTCGGAAAGGGGAAGAGCAACGGGATGATGGGGCCAGAACATGCACCAGGGAAGGGCTGGCACTGGCACAGCCCTCCCGGGCTGGATCTACCGGTGGGCGACGGAGGGTGGCTGGAACGAGCAGCATCTCCAGCTTGCTGAGCTCGGCATAATTGTTGGAAAACCGCTGCGCACATGCTGAGCTTCATAATTATCAGCCTTGTCTGCCAGGCTCGCCCTCCCTCCCTCCCCCCCAGCACCACGGCACACTTGATTATGATTATGGTGGCTAATTTTGTCTGGTGCATCTTCGGCATATGGGCCCCCACCTGCTCTGAATATGCAAACGCCGCTGATTTGCTCCTCGGGGCCTGGGGCAGGCGGGGAGGGGGGACTTGGGAACAAAGAAACCGGGCACAAAGAGCCGCCGGCGCCGGGGCTGCCCCTGGCACGGCGGTGCCAGCGCCGGGCTGGGTTTGCCCTGGGTGGGGTGGGGTGGGAGCAGGGATGTGGCGTGGCGTGGGCATATGGCACGGCGTGGGGGGGTTATCGACATGCCACGGACGCTCCTTGCCATGCAACGCCCCCCCTCCCTCCCGGCTCCAGCCTGGCTGTCCCTCATTGCCATGGGATGCGTCCGCATCCCAGAGCCCTGCAGGAACATCCCTGCGTCTTTTGGGAAAGGCAGGGTTGGGATTGGCCCTGCAGGACCATCCCTGTGTTGTTTGGGAAAGGCAGGAGCGGGGCTGGCACTGCAGGACTATCCATGTGTTTTTTGGGAAAGGCAGGAGCGGGGCTGCCACTGCAGGAGCATCCCAATGTTGTTTGGGAAAGGCAGGAATAGGCTTGGCCCTACAAGACCCACCATCCCTGTGTTGTTTGGGAAAGGCAGGAATAGGCTTGGCCCTACAAGACCCACCATCCCTGTGTTGTTTGGGAAAGGCAGGAACGAGGCTTGGCTCCCTAACACTCATCAAAGGCTCCGTGTGACGGGAAGGGCAGCCGAGGTGGGCTCAGTCTGCCTTGTCAGGGGGGCTTTGCCATGCTAATGGATAATTAGACAGGCAGACAGACTGACAAGGATCCAGATGGATGGATGGATGCCACGAGGATCTGGTGACAGATAAATAGGCAGATGCTAATGGGCAGCGCAAACAACAGCTCAGACTCCTGCTAATTCCCACTGTAATTTTTAAGCTCTCTCCATCCTCCCCCCCTTTATTTCCTCCCCTTTCCCCCCCCAGTCCTGAGCTCTCACTTGTATTTATTTTAATTTTTTTTTTCCATTGAAAATGGTTAGGAGGGCTCCAAGGAATAACGAGCCCAGGTGGGTGTCGTGGGGGGGCTCGGGGAGGTAACACCCCTGGGATCCACCTCGGGATCAGCCAAAGCCACGCTTGGCTCTCGGGGCCTCCCCGACTCTGATTTCCTTTCTAATTAAAAAACCAAAAAAACCCAAAAAAGCCCAACAAAACAAACCAGAAAGAAAATAAAACATTTATCCCATTTCCCCCCAACTATGGAGAGGGGAAGAAAACTGTGAATGGAGGGGAGGAGGGCCCGGGGTTGGATTAGAGCTGGAGAGCCACGGCCCGAGAGCGGAGACAAAAGAAACATCCTCGCTTGTTTTCCCTTTGCCGCGGGGAATCCACGTGGCGGTTTCGGGAAGGCGGGGAAAGTGGCAAGGGGAGAGAAATGCTGCTGGAAAGGGGAGATTTACAGCCCTGCCCTTGGCAGCCACCTGCCCCGATGGGTGCCGCTCACCTGCTCCGAGGGCCAGCTCGTTAACGAGGCCCTGGTTAATTGGTTACAGGGCACGGGGGATGCTCAGCTGGCCGGAGACCTTCGGTGGGGACGTCGCTGTCACTGTTGTCACCCCCCTGTTGCAGCCCCACCAGGGCTGAGCCCTGGCAGGAGATGGACCCTCGAGCACCCTCCCAGGGGCACCAACTCCTCTGCCACTCTCTGTCTTATCTGTCTGTCTCCTGCCTTGTCACCTCGTCCTGATTTGTGGCTGGGCCCCTCAGCCCCCTGGTTTCTGCTCCTTCTCCCACCCAGCCCCTTTGCCTCGCTGTGTTTTTTATGTCTCTCTCTCTCTCTCTGGTTTCTCTCACCTTGCTCCTTTCCCCCCTCTCTGGTGTATTTTCCTTCCTGCTTTTCCCCATCTTGCTCCTTTTCCCTCTATGGTTTATTTTCTCTCACCTTGCTCCTTTCCCCCCCTCTCTTGTGTATTTTCTCTCCTGTTTTTCCCCACCTTGCTCCTTTTCCCTCTCCCTGGTTTATTTTCCCTCACCTTGCTCCTTTTCCCTCTCGCTGGTGTATTTCCTCCCCCCTCTGCCACCCCAGGGCAAGGTTGGTGTCCCCACAGTGTTTTGTCCCACAGATGAACCTCCTGCTCCAGTTTCAGGCTGGGCTGTGACATCCAGGAGATGCCACCAAGTGTCTCCTGCACCTCCAGAGAGAGGGCAAAGCCCTGGGATGAGGCAGAACCCGGGAATTCATCCCCAAAGGCACCCAGAGCATCTCTGCTCCCTCACACAAGGGTTGGGCACCCCGTGGTAGGAGCTGGAGGAGGAAAAACCCCATTTCTGCCTTATTTCCCCCAAACTGGTGCCAAAGGGGAGGTTCCTGCCTGTCCCCAACACCCGCTATGTAGGTCAGAGCTGATGGGGAGGGAGAGCCCTGGGGTGGCCCCTGTCAGATGCCAGGATTCCATCTGGGATTAAACCCTGGGAACCTCTTATCACCACCAGATAAATACATATCATAGATATAAAAATATATGCACACCTTATCACCATAGATATCTATATATCCCCCATATATTTATATTTATATATATAATTTCAGCCTATTTCTCGTTTCGGATGGAACCAGCTCCCCAGTACAATTATGAGTTTTACCAGAATTTATCCTGTGGCAAATATTCCCATTTTTAAACAAACCAATTCCAGTTCTCAGCAAGTTGCTGAGAAAGCGCCCGGGGGGGTTTTTTCTGCCGAGCTCCCGCAGGTATTCCCAAATAAAAGGGATATATTTTCCTTGTAAATATAGATGTATATAAAATATCCCAGGGATTTATTTTTCCCTGCACAAGCCCCTCTTTTTCCAGGAGTTTTCAGGTCTTTTCACATCACCTGGCTGGATAAATCCCAGCAGCTTCCAGGTTGGATGAACACTCTGAAATAAAAAGGTGGGAATGGCAAAGTCTTTAATTCCCAGCTTAAAAAGCAAAGTCCTTTTCTGGGCACTCACGTTGGAAGCTCCTTCAGTTCTCAAATCTTTCCCTTCCCATCACAAAACCATCCCAGAAGGAGCTTCACCCAACCCTACCCAACAACAAAGGGTGACGCCAAACCCGAAGACGTCGGAAAAATAGACAATATCAGGAATGTGATGGCCCGAGAGGCTTCAAATCCGACTCTTTTTGGAGGGGGCAATAAATTCTGGATGGACTTCTCGGCGCCAAAATCCTTCATGTCCTTCTGGATGGTCCCCCTCGGCGCTCTGTGAGCACCTGGGTGATTTCTTGGGAGGGGATAAAGACACCCAACCGTTGGCCAAGAGGGATGGACAACATTCCCGGGATGGCAGTGCCCGGAGGAGGCGTGAATTAGGATTCAGGAGCTGTTCCTTGGGTGCAAAAAGCCGGGGAGGGAGGGGAAGGGTTAAGGGGCGGCGGGGTGAGAAGAAAGCCCCGGAGAATCAGGGAGGGGGGGGGGTTTGATGGCTTAATTACCATATTCAAATCTAATTAATTCCCCTTTGCATAAAAAGGCCACAGCGGGCGTGGGACCAGCCTTGCAGATGGCGTCTCATGCTCTGCACCATTTTGGGGCTGCCGGCCATCTTAGGGAGGAGGAGGAGGAGGAGGAGGAAGATGATGATGATGATGATGAGGAAGAGGAGGAGGAGGAGGAGGAGGAGGAGGAGGAGGAGGAGGAGGAGGAGGAAGAAGAGGCTGGTTCTGCCCACGGTGCTGAGCACCTGCCAGGGGCACCCACTGGGCACCCATCACGGGGTTACCGTCCCTTGGAGGAGGAAGAGGAGGTTTAAAAGCGGGAGGTGGGGAAGAAAGGAAGGGCAAACGGGGCGGGGAGGGGGTTTGGGGTGACGTGGCGTGGGGGTTCGGGGTGTCGATGAGCTCCTCGCCCTCGGCTGGGGCTCCCGATGCCATCCCTGAATCCCGGCGGGTCCGGGCGGGATGGCACCGATCCCACGGGCGCTGCAGGTCCCTGTGGGGTCGGTGTCCCCAGGGGTGGGCGACAAGGAAGGGGCGCTCCAGACCCACCTCCAGAGGGTGATCCCGTGGGGACGCACCCACGTGTCCCTTGGGCGGCATCCAAGCAGGAAACCCCCGAGGAAATCCAGCCACAACCCACCCCCCCACCCTCCCTCCCAGCTGGTTTTTTAGGGGAGGGGGGGAACGGGAAAAACATTCCTCCTTTTCCTGCTGCGTGTTCGGGGCGAGCCAAATCCCTGCTGGAAAAGCAGCGTGGGCTGCCCGTGGGCACCGTGGCAGTGCCCGCACCAGCTGCCAGCCTCACCCTGGGAAAGGTGAAAGTTATTTTTCCTAATGTTTTGGACAGCTCTGCTGTCACATGGTAAGAACTCGGGAGGAGGGAGGACCGCAGGGGATGTGGATTTTCTCCCTTGACTGATTCCCAAGGATGGGATGAGCTGCTGCTGCAGGGCTGTGTCCTCCCCACCCCCTTCCCCGGCGCGGACAGGGAGGGTTGGGATGAAGCTGTTCCCCCAAAACAGGCTCCCAGAAAGAGCCTTTTGTGGCTAAATCCCAGGAAAAGTGGGGGTTTTTTTTCGAGGGGTTGGAAAGGGCCGGCACAGAAGGATTTATGGGTGGGGGTGGAGATTGCACACCCCAGTGGGGGCAGAGGGAGAAGCGAGGGGGGAAATTGCTCTTTATGCTGTTTAAAGGCTGTTTCTGAGTCATGGAGGAAAGATTTTTGGATGTAAATGAAAAAGGGAATAAGGGGAAAAGCCAATTATTTGGCAACCAAAAGCTGGCAGCAACAGCCCAGTTTTCCACCAGTTCAGGAAAGGGGGGGGGGGGGCGGTGTGTCTAAATATTCCCAAAGAGGAATATATGTAATATGGGGATAAAAATACGTGGATAAATGATATGTGGATAAAAACTGAGGTGTTTTTACCCCCAAACCAATGAGAGAATAATCAGTGTGGCACCTCACAGCCTGGAAATTGTGGTGCTGCTCCCTGATCCCCCCAAATCCCTGCTGGAGGGTGGGTTTTCCGTGGCAAACCCAGTGCCAGCCGCCTGGGATTGCAGGAATGGAGAGGAAAGAAAGAAAAGCCCAACCTTACCCCATCCAGGAGAGGTGAAGGGATGCCGAGGATCCTTGGGAAAGCCAAGCCAACATCCCGAGCTCGGATCCGCCTTGTCCTGGAGGGATGGGATTGAACCAGCCCGGCCCCGATGCCACCAACGCCTCGGGCACTGCAAACCCGTGCCAGGAGCAGCCTGGCAGCTCCCAGGGGTGGGAAAGCCCAATCCATGGCACCCAGGGGGCTCCTCCATCCTTGGATTTCCAGGGCGAGGGTGCTTGGGCTGTGGGGATATTCCTGGGGCTCCGGAGGCTTCGCTCCCGGGGAGGGACGCGGCTGGATCGTGGGGATCAAAGCGAGGTGGGGAGTTCTCCTCTGCAAAGGATGAAATGAGGGATTCTGTCACCTCCAGGAGCAAGTGGTCACCTCCAAACCCCCATGGATCACCTCCCAAACCCCCATGGATCACCTCCCAAACCCCCATGGATCACCTCCCAAACCCCCATGGATCTCCTCCAAATGCTCAGGGATCATCTCCAAATCCCATGGATCACCTCCCAAACCCCCATGGATCACCTGCAAAGCCTCATGGATCTCCTCCAAACCCTCAGGGATCATCTCCAAACCCCCATGGATCACCTCCCAAACCCTCATGGATCTCCTCCAAACCCTCAGGCATCATCTCCAAACCACAGTAATCACCTCCCATCTCTCACTGATCACCTCCAAACCATCACTGATCATCTCCCAACCACATTAATCCCTCCAAACCCTCATGGATCACCTCCCAGCCCTCATGGATCACCTCCAAACCACAGTAATCACTCCAAGTCTCACTGATCATCTCCAGATTCCCATGGATCGCCCCCAAACGCTCATGGATCACCTCCAAGCAACAGTGATCAACTCCAGACCCTCACTGATCGCCTCCAGAAGCACAACAAACGCCTCCAAACCCTCACTGATCACCTCCAAATGACACCAATCACCTCCAAACCCACTGATCACTCCAAACCCACGGATCCCTCCAAACCACACCAAGCACAGGTCCCAGTTTGGGGCCACCTTTCTGTGTGGCCTCTTCACTGGGATCCAGAGAGAGCTGAGCAGCTCCACCGCCCCAGGGATCTCAGGGAGCCCAGACTACATCCCACATCCCATTTTGTGGTCAGGATGGCACTGCCAGGGAGAGGAGCCAAACCTTCCCACGAGCTGGAGGGGAGGGAGACCCCTCTCTTTGCTGGGTGACGGGGGCAAACCCCCTCCAGACGTGCCCTTGGTCACGTCCCACGGGAGGGGACACCTCAGACAGCCCCAGACCGTGTCAGGTGGGGGTGGCACCTTCACCCAGCACCCACGCTAACCCTGGAGGGCGGGGGGCACCACCAGCTTTGCCCCCAACACCCCTCGGGGCTCCCAAGGGTGTCCCAATGGGGAGAGCCCCAAACACCCCGGAGTCGGGGCGGGTTGGCCGGCGCTGCCCCAGACGGGCAGGGGGGGTGGGTGGGACACCCCCCCCACCCCCCAGGGGGACACCCGAGGGGCTCAGCCACAATGGGGCCATTGAGGGGCCGCGCCGGGGGGTCCCGGCCCTTCCTGCCCAGACACAATAGGGGCGGCATTGTGTGGCCGCCGCCCCCCGCCCCTCCTCTCCGTCCCCCCTCGGATAATGGATCCGCTTTGTGTGCTTGGCTGGACAAGGACTTTGCGGCGCAGAAAGAGCCGCTGTTTGTCTGGCGGAGGGACCGGCCGAGGAGGGGCCGCAGCATTGGCCTTGCCCGGCCCCGGCGCTGCCTGCGGCGCTCCCGGCGCTGGGCTGGGGATGGCACGGGCCGGGGGCTCGGAGTGGGGCAGCCTGGGGGGCACGGTGGGGTTGGGGCAGCCCAGGCATGGTGGGGCTGCTGGGCCTGGGCTCAAACCGCATCCCTGGTCAAATCCCGTCCCATCCCGGTGGTCATCCCAATGACAATCCCAGTGGTCATCCCAGTGATCATCCCAGTGGCCATCCTGGTGACCATCCCAGTGGCCATCCCAGTGACAATCCCAGTGACCATCACGGTGACCATCCCAGTGACAATGGCAGTGACCATCCCAGTAATCATCCCAGAGACCATTCCAGTGGCCATCCTGGTGATCATCCCAATGACCATCACAGTGATCATCCCAGTGACCATCCCAGTGACGATCCCAGCAACAATCCCAGTGATCATCCCAATGACCATCCTGGTGACCATCCCAGTGACCTTTCCAACCAAACACCAACTCCCATCAGAAATCCACAGTGGCAGAGGGTCTGTGTCCCCCTGCCTGGCTCTGGCTCTGACCCCCTGCCTGGCTCTGACCCCCTGCCTGGCTCTGTCCCCCTGCCTGGCTCTGTCCCCCCCCCAGCCCCTCATTTCCCCCCTCAGCTGTCATCCCTGGGTACAGGATCAGCAAACCCTACAGGAGATTAATTCCCCTCCCACCTCACTCGTGCTGTCCCGGCGTGCAGGAATGGGATGGGATAATCCCTGACTTCGGTGTAGCCAGACCAGCAAAGAGCAGGATTAATAAGAGCTGGGCTTTAATTTCAGCAGGTCCCTTTCCCTGCAGCATTCCCAGTTTAAGGAATGGGGGGGACTCTGAAGAGGATGGCCATGTCCTTGCTGCTCCAGGCGGGGAAAACCAGCCCTGGCACCATCCAGCTGGGAAAACCACTGGATTGCAGCCCAGGCAAGCATCCAGCATTGCGTGGGTACACACGTGTGCCCGCAGGGACACGCTAAGGCCACGCGTGTGCCACGTGGCTCCACATGCAGCGAGATCAGGGTCCCTCTGGCAGCAAAGTCAACACAAGGCAGAGCTGAAAACTGGGATTATTCCCTGATAAACCAAGCCTGGAAGCTCCACATTTGTCCCGTAGATTGAGGCTGGGGTTTCAATTGCTGGAATTCAGGTTTTTGGAATCGGGTCCAACCTGATTGATGCTGTGATTGCCGATATTTGATGGAACAGGGAATTTTGCTGCCCCAGATTTTAGCCTGATAATCGGTTTCTCGAGGTGCTGATGGGTCTGTGCTCACTGCCAGGCACTCCGGGGACATCTGCCAGCCCCAGCCCCTTCCTGAGGGGTCAAGGTGGGGTTGTGACTTCTGGAAAACCCCAAATCCCACCACACGGGGAGCAGGTTCATCCTCCCTGTGCTCCATCAGCGCAGCGGCAGCCCAGACTCCACATCCCGGGATTCCCACCCAACGGGTGGCGTTTTGAGGTGACAACAGCCCTGAGGCCGGAGGCGACACCTCAGCAGCGCATCCCTCTCCCCCAGAATACTTTCCTGCTGGTTTTTGGGGTCCTTGCGCCCTCAGCATCACCCCGGGCCACCCCAATCCCACATCCCGGGTGTGCCCCCGGGGCTGAGCCGGGCGGGGCGAGTCGGCTGGAGCGAGGGGATGATTAGGGTGGCCTGTGGAGTAATTATCTCATTGGGCAACTAATACCCTTTCAAGCGGAGCGGGGTGGGGAAGTATTGTTCGGGTTTAGGGATTACATCAACCCGCTGGAGCAGACAATGTGCTCCCCCTGGGAAGAGGCAGCTCAGCCCCAGGGGGAGAGGAGGGAGGCAGGGGCTGGAGCTGTCTCAATTAGCGAGTGTCCCAGCGAGGAAGAGGGTGGTGGGGGGGGGACGCTGAGCATCCTTAACCCTTCGTGCTCCTCCCGCCAGGGTCACTCGGCCCTTCACCCCCACCCCGGTTAAGCCCTGCAGGGACACGGAGGTGCCAGGAGGGCTGGATGTATCCCTTCCTCCCCCGTGGCGCAGGGGACAGCAAAGCACTGCCGGTTTTCTCCTCTCCCTGCCTTGTTTTCACCCTTCCAGCCTCCCTGCCACGCTGTCCCTGTGTCGGGGACAGGCAGGCGACACGAGGCAGGGACAAGCAGAGCACATCCCTGTCCCCAGCCCCAAAAACCCAGCGACGGGGAAGGACGATGCCAACCCCCCCCCCCGCCACGCACACACAAACACACACCCCCCCACGCAGCATTTGGGGCACAGCAGGTCCTCTGCATCCCCACGGAACGGCGGCTCTCGGCCTGGCGCGGGGCTGGGGGTAGTTTTGGGTGGGATTCGTGGTAAATCAGGCGTGAGCCCGGCGGGTTGGTGGCGGCCACATCGCCAGGTTAGCGGCGGAGCGAGGGGCTGGCTCCACCTGGCCCTCGCCATCCGTGGGGTGATTAAACACGGGGCTCCCAGCTGCCATACATTTTTAAATAAATGAATAATACATAGAGGGGTGATAAATAAATAACGGCCATACATTTGAACTTAGCCTCTGAGAAAATCCTTTTAGTTCAAAAGGACCGGGGCTCTTGGAAAGGGGAGCCCATGCATTTTGAATGGGCTGCCATCAAGTGTCAGGGCTTGGCAAGGGAGACGAGGGGCGAGGGGCGGGGGAGGGAGACAATCGGCCTCGGCACACGCGGAGGGGGAGGTGGGGATGGGGACGAGGGTCCGTGGGCATCGCCAAGGGTGGCTTTGGTAGGCTCAGCCAGCATCGGCACCGGGGCTGCGGGTGCACTGAATCCTCGTGGAGGTGGAGGGTGAGGGTGGGGGGGCTGTGGCAGGAGGGGAAGGGCAGCCCCCCGACAAAGGTGAGGGGCGCAGGGAAGCCCCGGCCGTGCCCAGGACTTGCCCCCGTTCAGCGGGGCAAAGGCAGCGCTTCCTTGGCAGCGGCCCGATAAAGAGGTGGGTGGCCCTGGAAGGCGGCCCAGACAAATACAAGGGGATTAGCCAAGGGCAAGGTGTGAGGGGAGGGTGAGAGGGGAAGGGACATCGAGGCAGAGGCGGGGGGGGGGGGACGGGGGGGCGGAGCCGCGGTGTGGG
>JAWWEU010000082.1:1663941-1675467 GCA_035583155.1 Acropternis orthonyx
TCCCAAACACCCTCTGGGGGAAGGGCCTTTCCCTGAGATCCATCCCAAACACCCTCTGGGGGAAGGGCCTTTCCCTGGGATCCATCCCAAACACCCTCTGGGGGAAGAGCCTTTCTCTGAGATCCATCCCAACCCTCTGGGGGAAGGGCCTTTCCCTGGGATCCATCCCAACCCCCCTGGCACAGCTCCAGCCATTCCCTGGGTGCTGTCCCTGATCCCCCCAGGGCAGAGATCAGTGCCTGCCCCTCCCCAGGGAGTTGTACCTGCAGTGAGAAGTGAGAGCTCTCCCTGCAGCTCCAAGGGAGTTGTTCCACAAGGATGAAAGCCACCAGGACAAGAAGCAGTGCTGGGACATGTGCCAGGGTGCCTGCCCCCAGCTCCTCCTGTGCCAGCTCTCATGGAATATCCCGAGTGGGGTGGGATGCCCCAGCACCATGTGCCTGCACAGCAATCCCTCCCCACATGCCCAAAGGCTCGGTGTGTGGCGTGTGGAGCCCCCTGAGCCCCCTGCCCTGGTTTGCAGGTGGAGCTGAGACCCTCAGGAACCCCTCGGTGGAGCCCCAGAGCAGCCCCGAGCTGCCAGCCCTGGATGGTGAGTGTGAGAGAGCCGGCTGCTCCGGGGGGCGCAGGCAGAGCTCGCCCGGCTCTGTCTCCTCCCAAAATCCCCTAGAAAATACTCCTGGAGCTGCTGCCAAAGCCAGTTGCAGTTCCAATTCCTTGCTCATGCCTCGTGGCAGCAGTGAGAGGTCGCTGCAGCTCCGCACAGCGGGACTGGGCATGGGAAACGCTGTTAGAGACCTCGCTAATTAACTGCGAATCGCGGGCTGAAAACACGCTGAGGTTGCCGAGGGGAGCTTTTCAAGGAGAGCAAACGTGAGGATGGACCTGAGTGCACATAACACGCATTTATGTCCTCAATTCCAGGTCCCTGCTTGCCCCCTGTCCCTCCTCAGGCAGCTCCTGGGGCTGGTTTATCTCCCTGTGCCCTGGTCAAACCTCATTCTCCAGACTTTTTACTTGCAAGGGATTAATCCCTGTTTTTGCAGGACTCACTTTTTTGCCAGGGAAACAGCTTTGGATAAGGCCTGATCTCTCATGAGGCAGCTCCTCCCTGTGCACAGGGGAATAAATACACAGAATAAAACCTAATTGAATAGAGGACAAATCAACAGAGAATAAACTCTCTCTCCAACAGGTTTCCCCCTGAAACACTCAAACACGTTGACGAACAGGCAACGAGGCAACGAGGTCTCAGCCCTCCCAGCCACGCTGGACAGTGAGTGTCACACAGGAGGGGGACAGGGGGGCAGCAGGGACTGTGCTCTGTGCTCAGCCCTCCCCTCAGAAGGGAAGGTCTTGTCCTGACGGGGGAATCCTTTCCCTCCCCCAGCACTGTCCATCCACCAGCTTGCTGCCCAAGGGGAGCTCATCCAGCTGAAGGAGCACCTTCGCAAAGGTACGTGGCTCTCCCTCAGCCCCGAGAGAGCCAGCCAGCTCGCAGCTGCTGATCCTCACACCCTCAGCTGACTTTTCAGCCAGTCGTAGAATCAATCATTCAGCCTGGAACTCACTCACGCAGGGGAGAACTTGGTGAACAAACCTGATGAGAGAGGTTTCACCCCCCTGATCTGGGCCGCGGCCTTCGGCGAGATCGAGACGGTCCGGCACCTCCTGGAGTGGGTAAGGCCACCCTCAGGCAGCACCTGGGTGACAGGACACCTCCATCCCCAATCCCAGGGGCTTCCCAGTTGTCCAGCACCATCCTGGTACCTCCTCAGCCAGTTTTTCCCCACTGAGGGAAGGGGTGCCCTCAGTTTGCAGAGCTGTCGGATCCCGCTTGGGCTGTGAGCTCAGCCAGGAGCACACAGGGCCTTATCTCCCAGCCAGCAATAACTGGGGTTTATTTGTAATTAATTTGTAGTTAAATATCTGCTTATTGCTAATTTGAGACCAGCTTTATTGCTGGGGCTCTGTGATCTGCCAGATGTGCTCGATGAGGTGTCGTGCCATTGCTGCACCATCCTGGAGTGGTGGGTTTGCAGCCAGGGGGAGCAGGAACCACATCCCGCCCTCTGGATGGAGCTGCTTCCCAAAGCTCAGTCCCACATCCATGCGTGGCCAAGGATTAGGAAGCACTCAGAGCTCAGGAGCACCAGCTGAGCTCTGTTCCTGTATGGGCAGCAAAACTGCAATACAGGAGCAGAGAGACAAAGAGAACCCAAAGAAATGAGGTGATACATCCATAAAGGATCTAATGAGGCCCAGGAGGGCTTGGAGGGTTTCTCTGGAAATCAGTGCAAAATAGAGAGTGGATGCTGTACAGGGATCCAGGGACACTGTTCCTGGTGCTGGGAAAAGGGGCAGAGTCACAGGATCCATCAGGACACTGGAAAAGGGCTTTTAAGGCCTCACGTGAGATGGCTGATGGTGATTAAAATATGCCCAAGTAAGGATTTTGGTCAGGAGGGAGTTTTGGTTCACTGGGAAGGTGCGAGCCAGTTCCCTGCAGGAATGTGGCTCCAGGATGAGCCCCCCAGGGTATCCCAGGGCTCTGTCACCTGTGTCATTCCCAGGGAGCTGATCCCCACGCCCTGGCCAAGGAGAGGGAGAGTGCCCTGTCCCTGGCCAGCATGGGAGGATACACGGACATTGTCACCCTGCTGCTGGAGAGGAACGTGGACATCAACATCTATGACTGGGTGAGTGCCACCAGGGCCACCAGGGCCACCAGCACAGCCCTCCACAAAGCTCAGTCCCCACCCTTCCAGCCCGATGCTTCCCAGCACTCCCAGCCTGGCTCCTGTGGTTGTTCCGAGCAATTAATCAGGATCATCATTTTAAATGGTTTTCCTGGCTGGTGGTGGAACCAGCGAGCAGAGTTGAAGGCTGGTTTTAAATTACACAATTTAAAAGTTACTGTGTTGTATATGAAAGGAATAAAACCTGCACAGAGCTGCTCTGGGAGGAAACAGCCAGCATGGAGCTGGGAGAGGGTGGGAAGGGGATTCCAGCCTGGAACTGGGAGAGGATGGAGGGGGGATCCCAGTGAGTCCCAGCTGGAGCTGAGAGAGGGCGGAAGGAGGATTCCAGCCTGGAGCTGGGAGAGGGTGAGAGGGAGATCCCAGCAGGTCCCAACCCAGAACTGGGATAAGGTGTAAGAGGGATCCCAGCAGATCCATGCCTGAAGCTGGGGAAGGGCAGAAGGGGGATCCCAGCCTGGGACTGCCAGGGGGATTCCAGGGGGTGGGGAACCTCGTGCTGTGGGAGGAGCAGGAGCTGTGTGGGCTCAGGAATGACTGTCCCTGTCCCTGTCCCCAGAACGGTGGCACCCCCCTGCTCTACGCCGTGCGTGGGAACCACGTCAAGTGTGTGGAGGCCCTGCTGGGTAAGGGGAATCCCTGCACCTGGAATTGCTGCTCCCCCACCTCGGGAAGAGAGTGACACCCCTGGGGGGGCACAGGGGCAGCTTTTGGGGGTCCCCTCCCCCAGTGCCACCCCCCTGCCCTGATCCTGCAGCTCACGGCGCTGACCTGACGGAGGAGGCGGATTCCGGCTACACCCCCATGGATCTGGCCGTGGCCCTGGGGCACAAGAAAGGCAAGTGGCTCCTCTCCTTCCCTCCTTGGAAAGTCTCCAAACAGTTCCCAGTTTCCAGCCCTGCCTGGGGTTTTCTCCGACCTCCCACCACAGCTCTGCCACGCAGAGACATCAATCCAGGGAAATCAAATCCTTGGGCTCGGCTTCCCAAGCAGAGCTGGGACTGGGGAGGTGGGGACAGGCCCCTGGAGGAGCAAGATGGTGACTGGATCCTTCCCACAGCACCAGTGGCTCCTCCCAGGCTTGGCTTCCCTGGATTCCACTTCTCTCCCTCCCTCAGTCCAACAGGTTATCGAGAACCACATCCTGAAGCTGTTCCAGAACAAGGGGCTGGAGTGACACGGGGCTGCAGCCCCAGCTCTGCTCTGGGACCACCAAAACAGGCCATGGCACGAGGCTTCAGGCAAGGAGGAATCTGGGAATCCCTGCCCTCCATGGATCCATGTCTCTCCCAGGGGTGGCATGGCTGCAGTGCCTCCCATCCAGGGACACTCCTTCCTCATGGCAGCAGCATTCCTGCCCTGTCCAGGCTTGGCTTCTCCATGTATTCCAGCATCACATTTTTGGAATTAAACTCTAAGCTCTGTCCATTGCCTTGACCTGTCACAACTCCTGTTCCCAGTCCCAGTTATTGGGGAGCCAGAAGGGGAACTGAGCCAACCCCCCCTGGACACCCTGGTATCCTCTCCAAAGCTGTCTCTGAACAGGGAAACTCCCATAAACCTGCCAAGCCTTCCCTGCACTCAGCCAGGGAAACAGGCATAGGAAGGAGGAAAATCCCGTAGGAATCATCACTCTGGCAGCAAGGAACGTGGCACAGCCCTGGCCCGCTGCCATCCCGGGCAGGAGCCACTCCAGGGAGTAAGGGGTGGCCAGCAAAGGTGACAGACAGCCCGAGGGGACACTTCTCCTTGTCCCCATGCACATTCCCAGCCCCGGAGGGCTCAGTCCTAGGGTGCCCCTTCCCAAGGAGCAGCCAGGAGGGAGCAGGGACACCATTTATTCATCTGGTGACACCAAAGGGATCTCATGGGGATCCCTGCACTTTGTCACTGCCGTCCCACGGGCTGGGGGTTCCCTCTCAGCGCCTCAGGGGGCAGCTGGGGCAGCTCAGAGCCCCCCAGGGGTGGGGGCAGCCCCCCCAGTGTCCTGCAGCCTCTCCCCCAGCACCCCGAGGTGGTACACCACGATCCTCCCAAAGAAGTCCGTGCTGCTCTCAAAGGTGATCTTCAGCTTGTCCAGGACCGTCTCCTCCACCTGGAATCTCTGCATTCCCATTAAGGAATAAAACACTGGGAACCTGCTCCCAGGGGTTCACAGAGCTGAGCACCTCTAACAGCAGCAAAGTCCCAACTGTGCCCCTGCCCCACCACAGCCCCCTGGGGGGCTCTGACCCACCCCCCAGAGGGGTTGCCCACACGTGGCAAAGGATATTTGCATGGCATGGCTGTCCTGGGGGTACAGCTCAGTTATTTTCACCAGTTCTTCCCCTGCTCTGCAGCCTGGGGAGGGCGAGGGGGGAGGGTCAGGTGCTGTCCCCAAATCCTCCCTGAGTTCCTCACTGTCACCCAGGGAGCTGCTCCAGCCCACGGCCCCTCCTGGCCTTTGGGAATGGCCAGCAAATCCCTCTGGGCCTCACTCCCACCCCTGCAGGGCTCAGGTGTGGGTAAACTGAGGCAGAGGGACCCCCCCCCCCAGCACCACCCCTCACCTTCCAGCGTGCACAGCCGGCTGGAGAATCCTCCCTGGAACTGGATGTGGAGCTGCGAGACCTTGACGGGGCGGGGGAAATCCAGGGTGACCCACTGGCACGTGCCCTGGGGACAGGAATGACACTGTCACCAGAGGCAGAGCAGGGCTCCTGTCCCACCCCTCTGGCCCCCCTGTCCCACCCCTCTGGCCCCCCTGTGCCCGCCCCCCCGACCTGGTCCGAGTTCCAACACGTCTCCTCGTTCGCATCAAACATGTGCTTCTTCCCGAACTGCTTCCCATCCCGGTTCAGCACGGAGCTCACCCTGCAGGGACAAGTGCCACCAATCCCGGGGCACGGTGGGGGGACAGCAGGGTTGGGACATGAGGCCCTCACAGGGCCAGGGGACAGCGTGGGGACACCCCGGAGGGACCAGCACTCACCGCGCGGTGGTGTCGGCACAGACCAGGGGCTCGAGCGGCATCGCTGCCTGCGGAGAGAGGGGGAGTCAGGGAGGGGCACAAATGGGGACACCTGGGCAGGACTGGGGACCCTTGGATCGTACTGGGGACACCTGGGCAGCACTGGGGACCCTGGGATCGTATTGGGGACACCTGGGCAGGACTGGGGACCCTGGGATCGTATTGGGGACCCCCGAGCAGCACTGGGAAGCCCCGGACAGTATTGGGGACACCCGGACGGCAATGAAAACCGTGGGACAGTTTGGGGACACCCGGACGACAACGGGGACCCCCGAGCAGGCCTTGGGGACCCCGCGACAGTACTGGGGACACCCGGAAGGCAAGGGAGACCATGGGACAGTATTGGGGACACCCGGGCGGCAATGGGGACCCCCGAGCAGCCTTGGGGACGTTGGGACAGTATTAGGCACCCCCGGCACCTCCTTCCCCCCCCTCCCCGGTGCCGCCCCGCACTCACCGCCCGCCGCAGGAAGAGGCGGAGCCGCTTCCCCGGTCCCGGCCCTCCGGTGCCTCCCCCTGCCCGCCCCGCTCCGCCCGCCCCGCTGCGGGGAACCCCCGCACCCTGCCGGGGGCTGCGGCACTCCGGGACCCCCCAGCGCAGCCCTCGGGATCGGGGGTGCCCCCCCCCCCAGCCCCGGTACAGGGGGCACCCCGGCGGGCACGGGCGGGGGGCGCGGGGACCCTCCCGGGGCAGCTCTGGGGGTGGCACTGACGGAGCGAGGATGGGACAGACAGAGGAGGGAGCGCGGGGTGGGAGGAATCCCTGAATCCCGCATCCCTGAATACGCCTGCAGCCCTGAATCCCTGAATATCCCGGCAGCCCTGAATCCCTGCACATCCCAGAATCCTTACACGGCCCAGCAATCCTGCTCATCCCTGCATCCTCGTGTCCCTTCATCCCTGCACCTCCCTGCTCATCCCTGCACCCCTGCATATAACTGCATCCCTGTGTATAACTGCATCCCTGAATCCCTGTGCATCCTTGCAAAGCCCAGCTCATCCCTGCTCATCCCTACATCCCTACACACCCTTCCATCACCGCATCTCTGCGTGACCCTAGATCCCAGCATCCCTGCTCATCCCAGCATCCCTGCTCATCCCAGCATCCCTGCTCATCCCAGCATCCCTGCCCATCCCAATATCCCTGCCTATCCCACACATGCACAGGTGTGTCAGGGAACACACACATGTTAGTGAGCACACGTGTCAAGGAGCACACGCGTGTCAGTGAGCACACACGTGTCACTAAGCACACACATGTGCGCCTGAGCATGCTCACACATATCAGTGAACACACATGTCAGTGAACACACACACGTGTGTGCCTGTGTGAACACACACATGTCAGTGAGCACACACGTGTGTGCCCCAGCCTGCACACACATGTCAACCAGCACACACGCGTGTGCCCGAGCGTGCTCCCTCCCCTATGTGACACACACCAGCACACATGTGACGGGCTCTGCCTTCCTCCTCCTTCCTCCCCTCCTTCCCCCGCCGAGTTTCGCCGGAGAAATTGGGTCAAAAACCGCAGGAGCCTCATTTGCCCCCGGGCTAATTGTGCGTCGGGGGGTGGGGGCAGCTCTGCCCTTTGTGCCCGCGTCACCTCCAGGGGCATCCTCCTTATCCCAGTGCCCCCCGACCCCTCCAGCCCCTGGGGAACACTCCAGCCCCTGGGGAACATTCCAGACCCCCGGGGACGTTCCAACCCCACGGATCCTCGGTCTCAGCACCGTCGCGGCTGTCGAGGAACGCGGCTGTGCCCGCCTGGCATCGCCTCTGGCACCCGGCTGCCTTCCAGCCCGGCACTCCGCCTTGCCACGTTGTCCAAGAGCTAATGGGAAGGCCGGTGCCAAGGCTGGTGCCAAGGCTGGTGCCAAGGCAGGCGCCGGCCCGGATCCAGAGCCCCGCTCCCACCGGGATGCTGGCGCGGTGCCCCCGGCGCAGGAAGCGGGGCCGGTGCCTTTTGTGCGGCGGGTGGCGGCGTGTGGGGCTCGCTGAGCATCCCCGGGAGCCGCTTCCGAAGAAGAAGAGGGTGTTGTGCCCCCCTCACCATTAATTACTGGTGCCGATTGAATTCCGCTTCCGTGTAAAAACCCTGGAGATTCCCGGGGGATGCGGCACGGGCGGAATTCAGCGGCCTCGCTGCCGGCACAGGGCTCTGCCTTGTTCTCCTTTATTATTTATAAAATACTCCCCTGGGCAGAGGGGCCGGGAGGTCCCGGGCTGGGGGATTGGGAGGGGAAGGATTTGGCACGGCCGAATGGAATTTGTAATTGATGCTGAATGACCAATGTGGTGGCATCTCCGCGCTGGGCAGGGTTGGCGATGGGTGTGAGCCTCTGGAACGGGGTGGATAAAGGAGGGCATTGTAACTGTGTTGTTATAACGCTGGTTTTAAGACACAAGCCGGCATTTAGTGCCGAGGGATGAGGGCACCAGGCTCAAGGCTGGGTGGCTGTGGGGGTGGTGGTGCCCTCCCTGCCACGCTGGGGGTACCGGGGATGTGGCACATCGGGGTGAGCAGGTGTGAGGGTGGCATGTGCCATTAATGAGCTTGGCTCTGCTAACGGGAGATGCTGCCCGGTATCCCCACACCGGGGTGGGGGGGACACAATTAGCGCCCTGGCTAATGAGCCAGCACAGCGTTCTGCCAGCCGTGCTGCTAATTACTGCAGGAGTCAGAGAGGGGCTGGCAGGGGGTGGGTGTCCCCCGTGTCCCACGTCAATGCCGCTCCCTCAAAATCCCCCGCTGGCACTGTGGAGGGCACAGGGCTGAGCTGGTGGCAGTGCCACCCCGGGGACCCCCGAGGAGGGGGCCGTGCCCCAGCCCGTGCCCCCGGAGCAGGGTGGGCGCTGCCGGAGGGCGAGGATTGGGTCCTGCTGCCGGGAGGGGGAAGGGAAGGAGGCAGTTGCCATGGAAACGGAAAATAAAATCAATGCATCCTGCTGGTGGGTTCGGAGGGAAGTTGGGCAGGGTGGCATCCCTGGGGGGATGCTGCAGCCCCCAGCCCGTGCCACGGGGGCAGGTTTGACCCTGCCCAAAATCCAAACCAAGCCAGGACGGACGGGACAGCGGCCACACGGAAGCGGACCCACCGTGCTGGGACTCATCCTGCCCCCTCTGGAGCGCATCCAATCCTCCAGCGGATCCACGGTTATTAGGGTGTCTTGCCCAACTTCGCACGAGCATCTCAGCCGGGCCCGGCCCCAGCTGCCGGTTCTCCCCGCCACGGAGCCGTCTGTCCGTCTGTCCGTCCGTCCGTCCGCCCGCCCGCCGCCTGTGCCCGTGCCAGTGCCCCGAGCGCCGGCCCCAGCTGCGGTGGCGGAGGCCTCGCTAATGAGCTGCGATGCTGATGAATGTGGCAGCTCTCCTGGAACGGGCTTCATTAGCCGCGGGCGGACCTGAGCGGAATAACAAGCGGCTCCGTGGGGCGCGGGACGGGGGGTCCCCCCAGCGTGCCCCTCCCAGCGATGGGGGGCACACACGGCCACGCTGTGGCTGTGGCTGGTGGGGGGGAGCTGTGGGCTCTCTGGCACCCTGGCACCCCCCGTGCTCAGCACCCGCGGGGTGGCACCGGCCGGGGCTGCTCAGCACCCCGCTCACGGCGCAGCAGGCCCGGCTGCCAAACCGGGCAGCTCGGGAGGCTCCCGGCGCCGCCACCCCCAAACCGGCTCTGTCCTGGGGGGTCACGAGGGGTCTTCACCACATTCTCACGCCCCGCGGTGGCCCCACGCCTGTCCCCACGCTGGCCGTGTCACCCCTCTCTTGTGGCTGCTGATGGGAGCAAGACCTGGCTGAGACTCACCGAAGTCGTGTCCCCTGGTCCCTCTGCTGTCCCCTGCGTGGTTGGGGCCGGTGGGGACCCCCCTCCCAGCCCTACCCTGAAGCTGAAGCCCCGATGGGTCTCCCCGTGGGCTCTGTCGGTCTCCTGCCCTTCGCAGCGGGAGCCCCCCACCATCATCATCCTCACACCCCAAGCGGCCGGGGCCGCTCCCCGCGTCCCTGTCACAACAAAGGAAAACATCTCTGGATGGAAACTGCAGGAGGGTCGTCACGGCAACACTGCTGCAAGATTTCAGCAGAAACCCGGCGTTCGGGCTCAGAAAGGCGCTCCGTCCCTGCTCTGCTCGCCCGCACAGACGCCAGCGCAGATCCTGCCGGAGCTGGGGCTGAGGGAGTGGGACCAAGGGATGGGGTCACCCCAACCACGCCTTGGGGCCACCAGGCGTGTCCTTGTCCCCACCAGGCAGGGTTGGGGACATGGGGCGCAGCAGGGACCCGGCGGTGGCAGGTGCCTCGTGGGAGCAGCTCGGCGCTCTCGGGGTGATGCTGCTGGGGGTGGGACTGGGGGGGGTGGGGGGGACCCCAATCCAGGCAAGGATGGGGACATGGGGACAACCCTCTGTGCCAGCAGAGCTGGCTCTTCCACCGGGTGTAGGTTTGGCCACGGTGGGATGTTGGGGCTCCAAGTTGGGCTCGGGGGAGCAACGAGACCCCACGAAGTCACCTCCCAGCTGGAGACACCAACCGGGAGGACACTGGGACTCCAAACTGGTGCCAGTGGAGAAGCTGGTCCTGGGCTGCATTCCCAGGCGTGGAGCAGCTGCCGGAGCGGGGGGAGAGGTGTCCATGAAATCCCCATCCAGGAGCTGCGCTGGCTGGTGGCTGTCGTGACATTTATCTCCACTCGAGAGGAGAGCTCTGGTAACTCAGCCCTTCCTGTGCCACACAAACGGCCAGAGGCAGAGCCACCACGCCGCCTCTGCCAGGGCCCACCCGGGGCTCTGTGCCCCCTGGGAGGTGCCTAGGGGGGTGCCCGGGGTCCCTCTGCTCCCTCCTCGCCTGCCCCGAGCCCGTGGCAAGGTTTGAGACCCCGAGTGGCTCCGGCTCTGCTCTCCCCTCGGCCCCTTCCTGGGTCGGGGTGGGGCGGGAGCTGCTACATCGCTGGTGTTTGTTAGGGAAGGGTGGTCCGTGGGAGGTGGGTGCAGGGGGGCCCCGACATTCCCACTGGGAAGCAGTTGGGCTGCCGGATGAACCCACCCAATCCCTGCCCCGTGCACGATGCGTGGGTCAGACCATCGCACTTCCAGGTGAAATTTAAGGAAGACGAAGAGCAGGAGGAAGGATCTGGGCTGCGGGTCCTGCTGTGGTGGGAAACAGCAGGAGCATCTTCTCCCCGAGGGGTATCCAGGCTTTTCCACTAGCAGGGTGAGAATTTCAGAGCCAGCCCCACCCCACGGCCCTGTCCCCACCACTCCCCACCCTCTCTGAGCAGGCACAGCACCCTCCTTCCAACCACCCCAAAGGGCACCCGTGGGTGCCCTTTCCAAAGCAGGAGAGCGGGATCAGAGCCATGTGGGGTGGCTGGATCCACTCGGACAGGGAATAAGCCAGGGCAGATCCCCCGGGACCCTCTCCCCAGTTCTCCTTGGGGACATTAACCCCTGTCGCTGTCCCCCAGGCTCGGGCACCTCCATGGGGCCGCCAGCTGCAGCCACATAAAGAAGGGGAACAGAGGAGCTCTGTGTGCCGGCAACGCCGGGATTGTGCCGGAGCAGGGGGGGCTCACAAAAGGCAGGAAACGCCACGAAAAGTCTGGCACAATGGAGTCGGAAATGAGAACTTTGCTCTCGGGTTTCCACGGATCCATCCTATGGAGAAAATAAGGAAGGGGGGATATATTACTCGGTGCCAAGCGGTGGGAGACAGGGTGGCATTCTTCAGTCACCGGCGGGAAGGTGACACCCTCCCCC
>JAWWEU010000082.1:1685799-1697424 GCA_035583155.1 Acropternis orthonyx
TGTGGGTGGGTGCCCAGGGATGTCCCCCCATGGCCATGGCACGGCTGGGTGTGTGGGCGGGTGCCCAGGGATGTCCCTCCATGGCATGGCTGGGTGTGTGGGTGGGTGCCCAGGGATGTCCCCCCATGGCCATGGCACGGCTGGGTGTGTGGGCGGGTGCCCAGGGATGTCCCTCCATGGCATGGCTGGGTGTGTGGGTGGGTGCCCAGGGATGTCCCCCCATGGCCATGGCACGGCTGGGTGTGTGGGCGGGTGCCCAGGGATGTCCCCCCATGGCCATGGCACGGGTGGGTGTGTGGGTGGGTGCCCAGGGGTGTCCCTCCATGGCCATGGCACGGCTGGGTGTGTGGGTGGGTGCCCAGGGATGTCCCTCCATGGCCATGGCACGACCGGGAGCGCAGGCATCTCCATTCATCCCTCACCGGCTGGGGTCTGGCTGCAGGACTGGGTGCCGGGGCCGTGCCAGCGCTCCGTGCCACCCTTGGCACGGTGTGGCCGCAGTGCCCCACGTGGTGGAGCCACCTCTGGACTCAAAACCACGGGGACCATCACGGCTCTCTGTGCCTCTGCCCCCAACAGCTCGGCTCTCTTGCAGGGACGGTGTTTTACGCCACGGTGCCAGGGCGCTTCACGTGGCAGGGGGCCCGCAGGCACTGCCGGAGCCGGGGGGCTTCTCTGGCCACCACGGGGCAGCTCTACCTGGCCTGGCGTGAGGGGCTGGACCAGTGTGACCCGGGCTGGCTGGCCGATGGCAGCGTGCGGTACCCCATCAGGGTGCCCCGCAGGAAGTGTGGGGGAGAGACCTCGGGAGTCAGGACCCTCTACCAGTTCCCCAACCGCACCGGTTTCCCCCCCGCCGCCTCCAAATTCGACGCCTACTGCTATAAAGGTAAGGGGCACCAGCCGTGACGCCACCGAGCTCCCTCCCAGACCCACCCCACCAGCCCTGCGATTCCCTTGGGAATCAGCGGGCGTGGCCTGGAAAATTGCTGTGTATGAATATTTAATTGGAGAATTAATGAGACAAATGAGGAGAGCGGCGCCGGGAGGGAGCCCAGCCCTGGGCTGGGTGCGAGGCTGGGGGATGCAGTGCCTGGCACTGACACTCGAGGGGGGCTGCGGGACCCCACTGGTGACCTGGATGCCCGTCCTCTCCCCCTGATGCTCCGTGGTGTCACCGCAGCCGCGGGACAGGGGGACACGGAGGAGCCGGTGCCACCGGTGCCACCCACGCCCGACCCACCGGGCAGCGACAACGTGCTGGTGGAGCACAGCGAGGACCTCGGCACCTCGGGGGACACCCGGGACACCCCACGCGACCACCAGGAGCTCCTGCCGCAGCCGGGACCCGCGGGGTTGGGCCAGGAGGAGGAGGAGGAGGAGGAGAATGAGGAGGATGAGCAGCTACGCCCGGCGAGCGACATCCCCGCGGCAACGGCACAGCGCGGTGACCTCCCGGGGGCTGCCCCGTCACCGTCACCGGGCGAGGGGACATCCCCGCAGCCCACCACGGCCTCCTCGCTGGCGTGGCCACACGAAGAGGAAGCTCTCAACGTGGTGGATCGGGCACCGGAGAGCTCCTGGCAGGATCCGGCCAGTGCCAGCCCAGCGCTGCGGGCACAAGAAGACCCCGAGGAGCCCCCCGTCACCCTCCTGTCACATTCCCAAAGCCCAGCCCTGGAGCACGTCGCCGGCTCGTCGCTGGCTCCGCCCGGGTTGGGGACAGTCCCCAGCAGGGCAGCAGAGACCCCCAGCCCCCCACCCACCAGCTCCCACACCCCCAGGAAGAGCCACGCTGGGCTGAACGGGCGCTACTTCCAACTCCAGCGGCAGAGCCGGGACCCCGCGGTGCCATCTGGGGACCCTGTGGTGGTTGGCGACCCAGAGGGGATGGTCACCCAGGCCCCGGTGCTGGCTCTGGAGGCGAAGGGAGCTGCGGCCAACGCGGTGGAGACGTGGAGCATCCCCCGAGCCGGCACCGGGAGCCTGCGGCGGGACGGCCCCGACCTGCCCCCCAACGCCGTGGAGGAGGAGATCGGTGCCCGTAAGTGACTCCCCAAATCGGCCGGGGGCTCTCAGGGGGGGCTGCACCAGCTCGAGGGTCCCATGGCTGTGCCATCTCTTGCAGAGCTGATGGCACCGGCCACCGCCCCGGTGTCCCCCTCGCCGCAGGCGCCGGCCCCGGAGGATTCACCGCGGGAACTGGGGAGCCCCCTCCGTCCCGGGGGCCCCTCAGGGACACCGCCAGTGCCGCCCCCATTCCTGCCTGTCCCCGCGACTCCCCACGACGCTCTCGGCCACCGGGACGTCCCCACGGGTGGGGCTCAGCCCCACGTCCCCAGCGCCCGCGGGGACTCCCCCCGGCCGCCCGCGGATGCCACCGAGGACTTCTCCGGGGACACACTGTCCCAGGAGGACGGTGGCTCCGTCCCACCGTGGCCCCCGCTGCCCCCGGCCCCGCTGGTGGCCGAGGGTCCCGAGCCGGCCCCGCGGCCCCGCGGCGACAGCGGTGACAGCAGCGGGGCCCCGGCTAGCGGCTCTCTGGAGAGGCAGAGGAAAGCGGTGACCTTCCTGCACCCAGCTGGCCCTGCCGTGGGTCACCCGGCCCCCCCCGGCCCCACCGAGGAGGCTGTCCCCCGTTCCCGCGGGGGGCTGAGCCCGGCCGAGCCCACGCAGGAGCAGCCGGATGAACACGGGGATGTTGGGAAACGCTGGGCCGAGGCCAGCAGTGAAGCAGCCGCGTCCCCCCCGGCCTGGGATGTCCCCACGCCATCGCCTCCCCCCGTGGCCACCGAGGTGACCCCGTGGGCCAGCACTGAGCGGCCGGTGGAGGCGGCGGTGCTGGAGCCGGTGCCTGAGGAGGGGTCCACAGGCTTCGCCCCCGCAGCCCCTCATGCCACCAGCCGCTCTGTGCCGGAGCTGGGGGAAGCAGAGCAGCTCCTCCTGCCCACCCTGGGCCCTCGGCAGCCCCCCGGCGCCCCCAAACCCGAGGAAGCTCCAACATCCCCCAGCCAGGAGGATTCCTCCGGGGAGGCGAAGAGGGAAGAGTCCCCCACGTCCCTCGGCTCGGCCACCCACGGCCCCCGGCCGTCCCCCGCTGCCCCCCACCCCTGGGTGACAGAAACACCCGAGGCCTCGAGCGTGGGGCTTCTCTTTGAGCCCTCCGTGGCAGCGGAGCTGGGGGGTCCAGCGGGATCCCTGCTGCTGGATACGGACAGCGGGAGCGGCGAGGAGCCGGGGCAGGAGGAGCGGGAGCTGCTGGCCTGGGTGGGCACCGGCAATGCCAGCCAGCACGGTGAGCTCGGGGCCGGGGGGGCACCCAGGACTCATGGGCACACGGGCTGGGTGGCGGGAGCTTCGTGCTGACCCACCGGCTGGGTTTTGAGGCACGGGTTTGGGGGGTTTCTCTCCTTTTACCCAACCGGGAGCAGATGGGAGCGGGTGGGATGGGAGAGGGAAGGGGTGGGTGGCGCAGTGACCCCCCCAGCCTGGCTCAGGGCTCCGTCTCCCACCCCGCAGCCCCGTCGGACCCCTGCCAGAACAACCCCTGCCTGCACGGCGGGACCTGCCGCGCCAACGGCACCGTCAGCGGCTGCAGCTGCGCCCCCGGGTTTACCGGGGAGAACTGCGAGATCGGTGAGTTCCGGAGCGTCCCGAACCCTGCCCGGGCACGGGAGCATCCCAAATCCAGCCCTGGCACGGGAGCATCCCGAACCCTGCCCCAACAGGAGCATCTCGAACCCTGCCCGGGCACGGGAGCATCGCGAACCCTACCCCAACAGGAGTATCCCGAACCCTGCCCGGGCACGGGAGCATCCCGAACCCTGCCCCAACAGGAGCATCCCAAAACCTGCCCCAGCACAGGAGCATCCCAAACCCTGTCCCAACAGGAGCATCCCAAATCCTGCCTGGGCACAGGAGCATCCCAAATCGAGCCCTGGCACAGGAGCATCCCAAACCCTGCCCCAACATGAGCATCCCAAACCCTGCCCCGCACATCATGGAGCAGCAGGACTCCCCACCCTCGGTCACTACTGGCACTGGAGGGGGCAGCGGGCTGGGCGGGTGGTGAGGGGCTGCCAAGGGGGTCTCCCCGTGCCCACAACTCCCGGTGTCCCCGCAGACATCGATGACTGCCTGTCCAGCCCCTGCCAGAACGGCGGCACCTGCATCGACGAGGTGAACTCCTTCGTGTGCCTCTGCCTGCCCAGCTACGGCGGCAGCCGCTGCGAGAAAGGTGGGGAGCAGCCCCCAGTGTCCCCGCACGCCCCCCGGGTGTGTCACCACGGGAGGGGTGAGACCCCCATGGGGACACTGCCCCGCCCCTGTCGCTTGGGAGGTGCTGGAAGGGGACGCGGGAGTCCCGCACGATGAGGAGCTGCCCCCTTGGCCCTGGGGGGGGCCTCTCCCCTTCGCTGTCCCCACTGTCCCCCATGTCCCCGCAGACACGGAGGGTTGTGACCACAACTGGCACAAGTTCCAGGGTCACTGCTACCGCTACTTCTCCCGCCGGCGCTCCTGGGAGGACGCGGAGCGCGATTGCCGGCGCCGCTCCGGCCACCTCACCAGCATCCACTCCCAGGAGGAGCACGGCTTCATCAACGGTGGGTGGGAGGGGGTCACAGCCCGGCCCGCACCCCTGGGTGCTCCCCCGCTCCCCGTGCGAGCCTTGGGTGCCTCTCTCCGCAGGCTTCGGGCACGAGAATACCTGGATCGGGCTCAATGACAGGATAGTGGAGCAGGACTTCCAATGGACCGACAACACCGGCTTGGTGAGACCCTTGGAGGTGCGGGGCCGGGGTGGGGGGAGGTCTCAGGGTGCAGGGCAGGGGGTCTCACCCTCTCCCGTGTCCCACAGCAATACGAGAACTGGAGGGAGAACCAACCTGACAACTTCTTCGCCGGGGGGGAGGACTGTGTGGTGTTGGTGTCCCACGAGATCGGCAAGTGGAACGACGTGCCCTGCAACTACAACCTGCCCTACATCTGCAAGAAAGGCACAGGTGCCGTGGTGTCCTCCCCCCGGGCCACCCCCACGCCTGTCCCACAGTCCCAGGTGTCCCTGTCCCCATCCCACAGGCCCTGGCATCCTTGTCCCCATCAAGCAGTCCCTTGAGTCCTCATCCCGCAGTCGCCGGCATCCCTGTCCTCATCCTGCTCCCCCAGCATCTCCATCCCACAGCGATCCTATCCCAGAGCCGGTCCCTCTCGTTCCCATCGGGCAGCCCGTGGCATCCCTGGACTCATCCCACCACCTTTGGCATCCCAATCCCACTGTCCCCGTTATCCCCATCCCACACCCTCCAGCATCCCCATCCCACAGTCCCCGTTGTCCCCATCCTGCAGTCTCTGGTGTCCCCGTCCCACAGGGCTCACCATCCCCATCCAAGCATTCCCATCCTGTAGTACCCCTCACACAGCTCCCAGTCCCTCCCTGGGAGCCTCCTCATCCTCAGCAAACCTCTCCCAGTCCTTTTCCTGGACAAACTCCAGCACTTGCCCTAAATCTCCATTTTTTCCTCTCTTTATCCCAATCAATTCCTCCTTCACCACTTGCATTTGTTTAATTTGCCACCATTAAACCCATTAAGTTCCCATTCCTTATCTAGGAAGTTCTATTAACCTCCAGCTGCTCCTGCCCACCCCGCATGTTAATGACGGCCCAGTAAGGCCATTCATTAACAAATTAAATCCTGGGGACACCTCATTGCCACCCTGACAGGGGAGCCACTCCTAAACCCATCACCACTGGTGGCAGGACGTCCCCTTGTCCCCTCCCAGTGAGTCGGAGGGGGGGAGGTCCTGGAGAGAACCGGTGGCAGTGGCAGAGTGTCCCCTTGTCCCCTCCCGGTAACAGGGGCGTGACATTGGTCTGTGTGTCCCCCCCCCCTCCCAGTGCTGTGTGGGCCCCCCCCGGAGGTGGCGAACGCCTTCCTGGTGGGCAAGAGGAAGGAGAAGTACAACATCCACTCCAGCGTGCGCTACCAGTGCCAGGAGGGCTTCACCCAGCGCCACGTGCCCACCATCAAGTGCCACAGCACCGGCAAGTGGGACAGGCCCAAAATCCTCTGCACAAAACGTTAGTGGGGACGGGGCGGGGCGGGAGGGTCACGGCATCGGGGTGTCCTCCGTGGGAGGAGGGGGTGGTCCGTGCTGACCCCCACCCCGGGTCCCCTGCCTTGCCCCCCGTTAGCCAGGCGGTCGCACCGAGCGCGGCGCCACCACCACCACCGGCACAGCCACCCCCACCACCAGCACCACCACCACAAACCCCGCAAGGAGCGGCGAAAACACCGCAAGCACCTCCGGCTGGACTGGATGGAGGAGGGGCACTACTTCTAGAGCACAAGGGTCCCCCCCACCCAAGGGATGTGGTGACGTTTCCCGACCCCCTCCCAATCCCTCCCTACCGCCCCAAATCCTCTTTTATAGCCCCCCTTTTGGCTTTAGCTCCTTAGGATGCCAGGCCCCGTAGGGAATAGGATCCGGAGGGGGCGGCTGCGTGTACGTCCCCAGCCCTCCCTGCATGCCCCACGCTCAGCCCCCCCCGGCCCGGGGTCGAGCCCCCAGCCCCGCACAGGGACCCCCCCCAACCCCCCGGCTGGGCTCTGCCCCCGTCCCCAAAGTGGGCGTTTAATCAGGCAGCCCCTCCATGTCCCCCCCTCGGGGGTGACCCTGGTTTTTTTTAGCAGCCCCCTCCCCTTCTCCTGCCCCAGCATCCCCGGTCCTGCCCGCGGGGCATCCCTGCGGCCGGCACAGGGTGGGCACACGGTGCCACCAAGGGCTGCCGGTCCCGCCCTGCGCCCGCTTTGGGGTTTCGGTTGGTTTGGTTTCCCCCCCCCCCCCCTTTCCGTTCGTTTCGGGCCCCCGTTGGAGTTGCGTGTGTGTGTGCGTACGGCGCTTTCTGATCTCTGCTGTTTGCGACGTGACTGCCGTGTCCTGAGCCCCGGCCCCGGCCCCGACCCCCCATTTCTGACTCTGCCTTTCTGTACTGCTGGACATTTTAATAAATTTTTTTAACAGTTGAGCGACGCCCACCGCCCCGCCCCCCACCCTGCGCTTTCCTGGGGACCCCGTGGGGACCCCCGGGAAGGTGCCCTCGCTTCCTTTGGCTCGCCGTGACTGCAGCTGCCTCTCTGCCTCCTTTCGCCACGCTAAATTAACTTTAGGCAAACCCAATCCCTCTCCCAGGGCTGCCGGTGCCAGACCCGCCGCCTGCGCCTCGTGAATCACCCCGCTGGTGGCTGCCACGTGTGTCCCCATCGTGTCCAGCGCGGCCAGAGCTCCCCCTCAAGATGTGGGGATGCTGATGGATTTATCGGGGGGCTCCCTGCCTCAGCCAGGGCTGGTCCCCACCCTCCATCACCCACCACCCCGGGGCTCCGCTGGCCCCTGACACCCGCTGTCGCCTCCCAGGGGTGTCACATCCCCGCGGCTCTTTGTTCCCATCAGTCTGAAGGTGACAGAGGGGCCGGGTGTGGAGGAAACCCCGAGCCCCTCTGGCCTGGGGGACCCCGGAGTCCCCACCCGTGTCCTGCCACCCCCACGGTGGCTCCTGAGTGCTGCCAGCACAGGGATGCCCCGATGTGGCTCTGCTGATGCTGCTCCCGTGGCTCTAATCCCAACAAATCCAAGAAGGATGTTGTTGGGATGCTCTGGACGTGCCCAGCTCCGGAATATAAAGCTGAGCGTCCCCCGGGGTCCCCTCGCGCCTGCGACATCCCTGGAGGCTGGCACCGCCAAAGGACACACCGGAGCCCGGCTCAGCTCTCAAAAGCAGCCGAAGCTTTTATTTCATCTACGCCCAGGGCTGCCAAAAGCCTCGGAGGGGTGCCCAGGGGCGGGCGGTGCCCACCCAGCCCCTCCCACTGCCGCACGAAGCCAAGCGAAGGAGCTGCCCCAGCCCTGGGCACACCCTGCTGGGCCTGGAGGGGCTTGCGGGTGCCCGCCATCCATGCCCAGTGCCCCCCCCAAGGCCGCCCAGTGCCTCTCCCTCGGTCCTTTCCCAGCGCCAAGGTGGCGTTTTGGGGCGCGTGGGGCAGCTCGGTGCCCTGCAGAGACGTGACGCTGCTGCCGTGACACTGTCACAGCGGTGTGACCCCGGCACAGCGCAGGGGGGGGAGGATGAGGACGCCGGAGAGGGGGGCTCGGATGGGCTTTTAGCACATGCAATACGCCGGTCGAGAAGCAAGAGCTGCAAAGAGCTGGGAGCCGGCCCTGCATCCGGGCGCGGGCTCCTGGCAGGGCTCCTCAGGTCCTTCCCCTCCCGCTGCCCTCAGTTTCCCCAAGTGCCACCGGGCTTTGCCCGCGGTGGCACCGCGTGGGCACCGCTCCAGTCCAAGGCAGGGGCTGCCCGCAGCTCCCCGCGCTCCCACCCCCGTGGAAGGGGAGCCCAACACGCAGCGCAGGACGCGGGGTGGGGGGTTCCCACCTCCAGCAACCCTCACACGCGGCGGGGGTGCCCCGCTCCTCCCGCCTCCTTCTCCGGAGGGGCCCCGCTGGCTTTTTTGAAGCAATAAACCCCGAAAAGCTTGTACTTCTTGTCGGGGAAGCCCAGGTTGCGCACGCCGGGCTCTCGGCCGCCGCAGCGGGCGCGGGGGTTGACGATGGGGTAGCGGATACTGCCGTCCTCCAGCCAGCCGGCCTCGCAGTGGTCCAGCAGCTGGATCTTCCAGGCGGCGTAGAGTTGTCCCACCTTGGCCACGGCCGCGCCGTTCTTCTTGCACGCCTGCACCGCCTCCGGGTAGCTCAGCTTGCGGAAGGTCTTGAGGAAGTAGACTTTGCCTGGGGAAGGGGGAGCGGCAGAGGGTGGGGATGCTGCTGGAGCGTCCCGTGTCCCTCGCGGCGCTGGCAAAGGTTCGGTGGGATGGGGATGAGGGGTGTGGGCTCGGTGGGTCGCTCCCTAAAGCGTTTTGGGGCTGGCTGGAGAAAATAAGTGATGCAAGTGCTGTGGATCCCCCCCCGGACAATTTTTGGGAGGCTGGGGGAGGGGAGTGGTACAAACCCTGTCAATCCCCCCAAAATGCATTTTTGGGGGGCTGGAGGTCGCAAGTGATGAGAGCCCTGGGGGTCCCCCCGGCAGTTTTTGGGGGGCTGGAGGAGGCAGGTGGTACTAACCTTGTGGACACCCCCACAGTGCATTTTTTTGGGGGCTGGAAGAGGCGAGTGATGCAAGCCCTGTGGAACCCCTCACAATTTTTGGGGGGGCTGGAGGAGGGGAGTGGTACAAACCCTGTAGCCCCCCCCTAATATATTTTTTGGGGGCTGCAGAAGGCAGGTGGTACAAACCCTATGAATTCCCCCCAAATGCATTTTCGGGGGGCTGAACGTGACAAGTGATGCAAGCCCTGAGGTTGCCCCCGACAATTTTGGGGGGGCTGGAAGAGGGGAGTGGTACAAACCCTGTGGACCCTCCCCCAACATATTTTGGGGGCTGGAGAAGAAGGGGAGGCGCTGGGTGGGCTCTGGGGTCCCACTGCATGGGCAACTTTATGGGCAGTGCCAGCTCCTCCCGCCGGTGCCACCCGCTATTTATCCCACCTGCCACCACTAAATAAACATCAGCAGGGCCCTCCAGCCCCCCTTGCCAGGCAGGAGGAATTTACAGAGCCCGGGAGCCCTCCTGGCTCCCATTTGTCTTGCGTGGTCCCAACATCATCCATCACCCGGGCACGCTGCCGCTGCAATTACCTCCATCCCCTGCTCCTGCCTGGGAAAGATGGGCTTGCTAAAAAAAGAGAGGCTTGTGCTAAAAAGGAAAGGGCTTTGCTAAAAAAAAAAAAAAAAAAAAAACCAAAAAGGGGAGAATGTGAGAGAGTTTTTTTGGTCAAACTGGGTGTTCCAATCCCCAAAAGTGACGAGGACGGATGATGGTCATTGCTGGGGGTCGTTCCCAGCGCTGAATGTGCCCAAGGGCTCCGGGGAAGGGACGTGCAGCCACATCCTCTCTCCCGGCGGGCTCACGGGAATTCCACACCTCCTTTCCCACCCCCCACCCCCTTTCCCTTTTACCATTGAGGTTGGAGGTGAAGCAGAAGGCGTCGTAGTGCTCGCTCTCCTTGTGCCTGTAGCCGTAATTGCGCACCCCCACGGGCGTGTCCTTGCGGCCGCATTCCTCCCGCGGCCGGGAGATGGGATACTGCACCGAGCCGTCCTCCAGCCAGCCGGCGTTGCACCAGTCCATGCCCTCCAGCCAGGCCTGGTGCAGCTGGTCGTGGGATGCCAGGATGCCATCCTGCTCCAGGCACGCCTGCTGGGCCTCGTGGAAGTTCAGGGTGTAGCGCCCCAGGCGAGGGTGGTACGGGAAGATGACGCCTGGTGGGGGGGGAGGGAGAGGAGGGGTGGGAGGAAGGGCTGGGGGTGGGGGGGGTTTGCCCTGCCTTGTTTTGGGGCTGGACCCGACAAAGAGGGGCAGCACAAGGCACTGGCAGCCAGTGGGGGATGGGGGTGATGAGGGTTGGGGATGCCAAACCCAGCCAAAGGTTTGGAGCGTGGAGAGTTTTGTAATGATACATCTGTGTGGTTTCTGACACTTTGGAGCGGCAGTGAACGGTTACCAAGCCCCTTTCTCAGGGTTTATACGGAATGCTCAAAACTCCTGAAATTCTGTTCAGTGCCCTTTCCAAGGAAAAAGGGTTTAGCAGGGACACGTACACCAGGAGGACATAACAAAGGGCCATTGGAGTCAAAGCAGAAGGCCCAGAAACCTTGGAGAAGCTGAGGATATGAGGACGATGATGGTGAAGAAGGAGGGGTTTTGAGACTTCTGACTCAGTTCAAAGGGCAGAGCTGGGGGGGGGACAATTCTCAGGCTGGATGTATGCATTAGATAGGCTAATTAATTGGTGTTCTGAGTTTGTAAGATCCTTCTGCTGCACGTGCACCTGGAAGGACCCACTCTGTGTCTTATCTATGCTCATATTTTCCTGAAGGTTCTTTTCTTCCATTCCAGGCATCAAGACGAGCTGCCACGGGCCCTGCTCGGGGAGTTTGGCTGCTCCAGGCCTTGCCAAAACCCTCCACAAGGAGCTGCTGCCCTGAGAACTGTGACATGGAGGGGGGGGGCCACCCGAGCCACGACACCCCCAAAAAGCGGGTTTCCCCCTTTTCCCTGTATCCCACGGGGCTGGGAGCCTCAGGCAGCTGCCCCAGCCCCAGCCCCGGGTACTTTACGAGCCGCTGCCTCCATCCATCCCCGCTGTTTATGAGCTGCCAGCCCCTAAAGCCACAATAAAAGGCAATAACGGCCTCAATAAACCTCGGCACGCGCCGGGAGAAACAACCGGCTGCGAGGGGGGAGAGGGAGCCGAGCCCGGCCTGGGAATGGGAACCACATCCCGACCATCCCGGGGACACCCGGAGCGAGGGGAGAAGCCCTTCCTGACAGTGTTTCTCCTCTTGCATCCCAGGGGGAAGTTACAGGAATGAGGAGAGCCAAACTCGCCCCAGGGCCCGGGCTCACCCTTTGGGGGGGGATTCGCCTCTTTTGGGGGCTTTGCAAACCCCGAGAAGGGTTTGGAATAAGCCCGGGAGGGATCCCGCAGGACAAGGGGACAGCAATGGATGCACCAGAGATCTGGAGAACACTTTAGTGGGTATTAAACCCAACAGCCTGGTGGCTGCAGG
>JAWWEU010000082.1:1700231-1712243 GCA_035583155.1 Acropternis orthonyx
CCCTGGCAGGGGCACAAACCCCACACCCCTGGCAGGGGCACAAACACTGCCTCCATCTCACCCCTGGCAGGGGCACAACCCCCACCCTCCAAGGGTCAGTTCTGCTCCCATTCCCCCCCAAACCCTTCAGGAATGCCCCCAGGCTCCCCCCCAAGTGCTGAGCAATCCCAATCCAGCTGCAGCCACGACCCCACGGACCTCATGGATTTGGGGTTTAGGTTGGCAGGGCAGCAATTGGCTGCTTTCCTCCTTATTCCCCAAAGTGCTCCGCTATTCCTGCTGACTGCAGCATCCAGCACAAATCCCAGGGATTTTCTTTGCTCTCCCTCCACCCTTTCCCATGAATTTGGGGAGCATTTCAGGGCTTTACCTCCTGCTGCTCCTTCAGCTGCTTCTTTTGGGCTTCGGAGAGCTCGGTGACCCCCACCAAACCCACCGGCTTCCCCTTCTCGTACCCCAGACCCTTCAGGTCCTGAACTGTGGGGGAAAAAAAAATCAGGTTCAAAGGCTGTTAAAAAGCTGTTAAAGACCTGAGAGACCATATCCCACACTGGAAGGGACCTGAGGGATCATCCATGTGGGCAGGGACACCTTCCATAGCTCACAGGTTGCTCCAAGCCTGTCCTTGGACACTTCCAGGGCTGGGGGTGTTCCCACCCACAGGGAGTTTTCCACTCCTTTCCCGGTTCCAGCAGGAAGAGCTTTAACCAGGAAGGATTTAGGAACCACAGGAGCAGGCAAGTCACCGGGAAGCAGCTCCTTTCCCATCCCCCAGCCCAAGGCTGTGCCCAGACGTGTTGGGAGACTCCCAGGGGTGGGAAATCTGCTTTAAAAAAAAATAATAAAAAAAAATCACTTCTCCCTAAAGATTTTTCCCCTCCTAAAGCTGCTGGTGAAGCCCAGCCACTCCCAAAAGGAGAGGGATGAATTATCCAGGGGGTGGGATCAGGAGCCACCAGGGCTGAAGGCTCTCCACAGCAACTTCCCCCCCCTCCCCAATCCAAAGGAAATTCCCACGTCAGAATAAGGACAGGAGCATTATCCTGCTCTGGAAGTCGCCACTCCCCAGGGAGATTCCAGTTGGCACCTCCAGGCTCAGGGGCAGCACTCCCAGGGATGTTCCCTCTGCTCCCAAAGAGGGGCACTTTGTCTGCAGCGTCTCCTGGTGGAAAAGCTCCCCCTCTGGAATTCTTGTGGCTCTTTTACCAGCTAAGCCCTGGAATTGCCTCTTCCCCTTACGTGGGCAGGGCATTTCGTGATTTAAAATGACCACCCCGAGTTCAAAGGGTTAAGTTAAAGGGAAGAGGGAAGGAATCCTTATTTCTAAAGGCTGCAGCGTGAGGGAAAGTAATAAAAACACCGCAAAATAGCCAAAAAAAAAAAAGGGACATTTCCAGGAGAAATTGCAAACTTGGCTCACGGATTTCCAGCAGGGCAGAGCTCGGATGCCACCACTTTAAATATTTAAAAGCTTCAGAGCAGGCCCGTTGCATTTCTCAGGACAAGGGGAAGGGTTTCCTCCTGATGGCTGCAAGCCCCTCCGTGCCGAGTGTGAGACGCTGCCTCATTAATTATTCCCTCCCCATTAATTAGGGAGCCCAATTACAGCAGGCTGGCTGTTCGGGCCGGGCTGGCTGTGCAGTTAATGCGGCCCCGGGGGCCGGGTCTCCCTCCCTGCTCAGGGCAGGGCATGTGAGCGCACTGAGATCCCCCTCTCCTGCCCCACAGCTCTCCAAGCGCTTTCCCTAAATCCAGCCTTCCAAGGGGAACATTCCCTCCCCAGTTCTTCCCTTTCCCACTCCCTTCCCTCAGCTCCGGGCTCTGCGTTACGTGAAAAAACAGCAAGAGGTTTTCCAAGAGCAGGGAATGAAGCGCCAGGAAAGGCACCCTCAGCTCCCAGGAGGATAACCCTCTTCCTTGCTGATAACCAGCCTGCTTTCCCTCTGGGGGGAGCAGGGAGAGCCGGGAATGGGTTTAAGGGGCACATCTGGAGCGACGCAGGGAAAGGATCCGGCCCCGCAGTGACACGGGATTGGGACGCTCCGGCATCGCCTCCCGGCTCAGGGCACGGGGGAAGCTTTCCCTGAATGCTCCAAGGAAAACTCTGCCCTTCACAGAGGTCACAGCAGCTCCTTCTGGGCTGCGGGAAGAGCCAGGCTCAGCTCCAGAGGCTCCCAGTGCCTTCCCAGCAAACACAACCAGGCTGAAAGGTGAGCCTGAGCATCCTCTTTTCCCTGCCCGGGAATCAGATCCCGCTGGCTCCTTCCCTTCCCAACTTGGCCCTGGCTCTGCCACTTTGCTGCTGACAGTCCCCGCAGGAATTCAGCTCTGGGAGGTGCTTTTGTGGCCTTGGCCCAAAGTATCACAAGAGGCAAAGTTGGGAGCAAAGGCAGAGCTGCATCCGCAGATGGAAAAGCGTTCATAAATAACAGCAACGGATTTGCATGGAAATAGGTAAGATTTCCAAGTTCCTGGGGCTTTCTGGCACCAGGCAGAAGATAAGGAGCTGGTTTGCAGTCTCAGGGTTGGGAAAAAAAATAACCTTTTCTCCCCCCCTGGAATGACATCAGCTTTGCCCACAGGGTTAATGGTGCAGTGTGTCTGCAGCGTTGGCAGAGCAACACCTGAAGGTTTATCCCTTTCCCAGATGCCTGAAGAGCAGCTTGTTACAGGAGAAGGGAACAATGTCCTTTAAGGACAGCAGGAGAAATCCCAACCCTGAAGTGCTTTCTTCCTTCAGAGCCTGAAGGTCTTAATTCCAACTAATCAGACCCAAAGCCAGCCCCTCGCAGGGTTCAGAGAGTCCCAGTGCCAGCCTGCGATTTGTCATGAACCCCCAGAGGTCACTCCTCACATCTCTGGGGCAGCTTTTCACACCCATCAGTCCCTGCAGGGCCCCACTGCAGTGGTTGGGTAGCAACAGATCCCAGACAAGTCTCTTCTCTGTCCGAAAGGGCCCCACTTTCTCCTCTCCACCGTCCTGATTTCTCACTGAGAGAAGGCAGGAAAAGAACCCTCCGCTAAACCCAAAACAACTGCTGAGGATAAAGGACTAAGACACAGATATTGAGGTGCCAGAGCAACTCTGCCCCTTCCACAGCACCAGTGATTCGAAACCCTCTTCACCTGTCAGGTTGAAGATGTTAATTCCAAAGAGGGATTAGTCCAACTGAACTGATAACAGGAATTAATCCTTCCCCCCCTGCAGAGCATTAAGGGCTGATTTGTTCTGCCTGGCAAAGTGCTTGCTGTCCTTTGCTTTCTGCCTCACCCACACACACAGCCCTGTGGAAAAGGGAGCAGGAACACCAGGAGCACGTCCCTGTCCGATCGGGGGGGGGGGGGATAAACGAGCCCTGGGAATTGCAGCACGCTGGGATGAGCACATGGACAGCCCTGCAGCCTCCCCACTGCAGCCCCAAGGCACAGCCTGCTGTTCTGAGAAGCCTCTTCAGCTTCAGCAACGCCTGCAAGGAACAAAAATCCCTGCAAATGCAAGCTCTGGGAAGATCCCTGCATGTGATCCCTGCCCGACGGGGAGCAGCAATCCAAGCTCAGCGTCCACGGGAGACGGACAGGCAGAATTGCCAGGAATTCCTCTCCATCTGCCTGGGAAGTGCTGGGTAAGAGACAGGAGCCTTCCCTGCTCCCTGAGCTGGAATTCCAGCCACAGGAGCATTCCAGGGATTTGCTGGAGCAACAAACTGCCCAGGCTGACCCAGCGCTGAGAATCAGGAAATGAGGGCTTTTTTCTCTCCCTTTTTCCTCCTCATCAGCTCTGCTGCTGCTTTTTGGCCCTTCTTGCTTTTCCTGTGGCTCCACCCTCAGGCCGTTAATCCTCTCATTTTGCCTTTTCCTTTCTTCTCCCATCCCATCCCATCCCATCCCACACTAATTGGGCAAAGGATTCAAAGCTGCCTCCTCTAAATGTCTGTGTTCACCTGTTGCCCTCTGGTTTTGTGCCATCCAAGGGCCAAATTCCTGCTCTGCAGAGGCACAGAGAGCAGCTCAACCCCCAGAGCTCCCCCCAGGGATGACACCCCAACACTTGGAATGAGCTGCAGGTGAAGCAGCACGAGCTCAAATGAACCCAAAGAGGTAAAAACCCCAAGCTGGGCTCCGGCCCAGCAGCACTCAGGGGGCAGCTATTCCCAGGTAACCCTCTGGAGCAGCTGGAGATGGAAGTGCTGGCCCCAGGAATGTCATCCCACGGCGGGGAATAAACCCTGGCAGTTGTTTTCTGGCACAGACTCTGCTCCTGGAGTGAAAGAGCCCCGGGCAGTGGGCAGGCTGGGAGGAGTGGGAAGATCCAATCCCTGGTGTCAGGGAGACAAGGAGGGTTATGTGGGATCCACCCCCAAGGGAAAAGTGCCGAAAGACACCGAGGGGATGCAGCAGGAGATAAAACTCCTTGTGTTTTCTGCTCCCCAAGCTCAGGCAGAGTGCAAATCTGAGCTAACTAAAGACAATTCCCAAGCCCCCCCCTCACCCTCCACCAACCTGAGAGAGGGGAGGGCGATTCCAGCTGTTGCACCAGCTGTGGCAGAGGCAATTCCACCTTGTCCTCCTCCGGCCCCCACCGGCTCTTCCTCTTCTTTTTGCTGGTGCCGGGAGCGGTGGCCGAGGGGGCTGCAGGGTCAGGGGGGGCCGTGGAGGAGGAGGAGGATGGGGATGGGGAGGGGGAGGGCACAGCAAGGGGAGGGGGCACTGCCAGGGGCACTGCCAGGGGCACGGGGAGGGGCAGGGACGGGAGGCACAGGGGGGATGGGGAAGCCTCGGGGCTGCTTTTCCTTTTCAGGCTGGGCTCTCCAGGGAAAGGGGCAGAGCCAGGGCTGCCCTTGGCCCTCCGGAATTCCTCCACCTTCTGCCTGTAATACTTGTAGCCTTTGCTGTTTGGCTCATACAAAAACCTGGAAAATAAAAAAGAACCCCGGAGGGATGAAGTTGAGCCGTGGCAGCCACACCCAGGGCTGGGATCCAGCACTTTGCCTTCCCCACGCTCTTCCCAGCTCTCCAGCACCATCCCGTGTGGACCTGCAGCCAGTGCAGGGCTTTTCCCACTCCCAGATATCTTGGATTCCCCTCTTTTTGACGCCAGTCCTAAAAAGGATCAGGTCCTGTTTGTGGGAAAGCAAAAGTCCTCCCCCAGAATTCCTCTTGCTTCCCCAACATGCCTGGAAAAGCTGCCAAGGGCTCCCCAACGCGTTGGGTTTCAGCTCACAGAAGAAAACAAACATTTTCCCAGTGGGAATGTCAAATCCCTGCCTGAGGAAACTGTTCCCAAGCTCTCTATTAAAGCTGGAAGCATTAACATCACCAGTTGCTTAATTACGCCACGACTGCTCCTTCTGTTCCTTCATGCACAGAAAAAAAAAATCATGGCTTTATTTGCTAACCCTGCCAGAAATAGGCATCCCTGAGCTTTTGGGGGAAATAAAACTCCTGGGGATTTGTGGGAAGAGCAGGAAGAATCCCCAATCCAGCAGCCAGGCAAGGGGAAAAATAAAAAATCAACAGGTGTTTGGAGTTTTGAGCTCACACCAAACACCCCGACGCAGAAAACTTGTCTGTTCCCAACCCCTCTAAAACGTTCCCTTTTTTGTGGGATCAGTTGAACTCTTGAGGGGTTTAACACTGGGATCCTCCTCTCCAGGGAAACACAAGGAGTGACAGGCCTTTCCCACCCGTGGCAGCACAAAGAGCTCTCCAAGGCGGTGGAAAATTCCCTGCATGTGGGGTTTTATTCATCCCTCTGTTCGAGTAACACCATCAAGGAGGGCTGGATGGGGCCCTTCCCTGTGGAAAACCTGCTGGAATGCCAACAGAGGGTGCTCAGGTGGCACCCCAGAGGGGGTTTGGAGCAAACACTGAAGCAGCTCAGGCACGAGCACATCACCCCAGTGCAACTCCCAGCACCAGGAGAGCATTCCAGAGGGGCCAGAAGGGAGCCAGTAAAATTCCAAAGCAGCAGCACCAAACCAAGGGCTGCCTTTCCCTTCCAGGGAATGCTCCAGATGGTTTGGGAGGGCAGGAAATGAACCGTGGATGAGAGCAAAGGGAGCGCTGCAGAGAACAACCCACAGCTGGGAAAGGTATTCCAGAGGGGCATCCAAAGGTTCTTCCCACTGGAGGGGGATGGAATTCTACCTGCAGCTGGACAGGGATCATGGATGGAGCCCCCACAAAACACAGAGAGACGGGGGGAAAGTGCAAAGGTTCCAACTGCAGCAGGAAAACTGGAGAGGGGCTGGAAGCTGGACATTTGTTTTGGGGAAAGCAGACGGGGTTTTTCCCCCTCTCTGGGCCTCAGTGTGAGTTGTGGATCTCAGACTCATGGAATGCTCTGGGGACCTCAAAGCCCACCCAGTGCCACCCCCTGCCAGGGGCAGGGACACCTCCCACCGTGCCAGGCTGCTCCAACCTGCCCTTGGACTCTCCCAGGGATGGATCAGCCCCAGCTTCTCTGGGAATCCCACCCCAGCCCCTCCCCACCCTCCCAGGGAGGAATTCCTTCCCAGTATCCCACCTGGCAGTGGGAAGCCACTCCTCTTGTCCTAAAGTCCCTCTCTCCATCTTTGCTCCCACAGCCATCTCACCCCAAAGCTTCCCTTTTCCAGGCTGGCCAATCCCAACTCCTCCATACTTTCGTTCTGGAATGCTGCTCCAGCCCTCTGCCCATCCCTCTGCCCATCCCTCTGCCCATCCCTCTGCCCATCCCTCTGCCCTCCCCTCTGCCCTCCCCCCACCTCCAAGCCTGAAAAAGGCCCAGTTTAAACCCCCCCAAGCCTAAAAAAAGCGACGCCCTTTATTATTCCCGAGCTCCCACCAGCTCTCCTGTGATTCCCTCCCCTCTCAATTCCCACCAAACCCACCCCATCCCAGCGGGAATTTGCTCACCTGAAGGCAGGATTCTCCCTGTTGTTCTGCAGGGCAATTGCCTCCACCTCAGGCCCCCCGGCTGCCACAAACTGGGCGAGCTTTTCTGCAGAATTCCTTGTCTCTTCGTCGTCTGGGGGTGAAACTTTAAGCAGGCTGTGAGTACTGGGCCCAACTCAACAAGAACAGTCAAAGCCTACCTGGTCTAAGGACCCCAAGAGCAGAATAAGGGCAAAAGCGGCGTTTAATCGGGGAGAAACGGCACGGAGAAACAGTCACAGCACAAACAGCACCCACGAGCCAAGGGGGGCCCTTCCCTGTGCCCGCAGAGGTGCCACCCGAGGGGCTCCTGGCTGGGCACTCAGCTCTCCCTGAGAGAGCCCTCTGCCAGCCACTTCTCCCTCGGCTTATACCCCTCAATTGTCCTTAGTTTCCATTTTAACCCGTGCCAGGCACTTTGCCATGCAGTTACACCCCTCAGGATTAGCCCTGGTTCCCACTTTTCCCTCTGCCAGCCACTTCTCCCTCGGCTTATACCCCTCAATTGTCCTTAGTTCCCACTTTTCCCCGTGCCAGGCACTTTGCCATGCAGTTACACCCCGCAGGATTAGCCCTGGTTCCCACTTTTCCCTCTGCCAGCCACTTCTCCCTCGGCTTACACCCCTCAGGATTAGCCCTGGTTTCCATTTTTCCCTCTGCCAGGCACTTTTCCATAGGGTTGTGCCACTCAGGATTAGCCCTGGTTCCCACTTTTCCCTCTGCCAGCCACTTCTCCATAGGGTTACACCCCTCAGGATTAGCCCTCGTTTCCATTTCTTCCCTCTGCCAGGCACTTTTCCATAGGGTTATACCCCTCAATTATCCTTAGTTTCCACTTTTCCCTGTGCCAGGCACTTTTCCATGGAGTTACAGCCCCCAGGATTAGCCCTCCTTCACCCCTTTCCCACTGAAGTGCCCAGGAGCACCGGGAAAACCCTTGGAATATTGACCAGCTCCAAACTCCCCACAATCCCCCCCTTCTCCCTCCCCCCTCTGGGGGCTGTTTTAGGGAAAGGCAGAGCAAATTCCCCATGGAACATTCCCAATCCTGCCCTGGCAGAGGCGGCTGCTCCAGCCCCTCATCCCAAGGCATGGAAAAGGCTCTGACCGTGGGAGATCTCCAGGAGAAATTGGATGTTTATCAGGAGCCAGGCAGGGGTTTAATTAGCCACGACAGCCTGATGTGACATCACCCATTCCTGCTGGTTTTCCCACCCTCCCTTCCAAGGATTTCTGTCCCAAAAGCAGAAACCCAAAGGAAACAGCAGCAAAAATGGGAATTATGGACAAACCCCCAATGAAATCATTTGCATTTAGAACAAATCAAATAAAAATAGCCCTTTCCCTAAATGCATCTTCAGGGCTGATGGGAGAATTATGTTGGAGAAGGGCAAGGAAAAATCTCTTCCCAAAGCATGGAATATCTTGCTGTGGGATTGGGAAACAACCATTTTATGCCCCCTCCCCCAAACTGACTCCGTTGTTGTGCTTTGGCCACCACCTCCTGCTGCTTTTAAAACATTATTTACAGGCAGCAGATGAAGAGTTAAACATTCCCCCAGGTGACTCCAACCCAGTCACAGGCAGCAAATAAATCCAGCTGAACTGGTGCAGTTCGTCCTTCCCAGCTCCCAGTGGGAATTACCTTTCTGGGAAGAGGATGCCTGAGCACTTTGATTCTCTTTCCTTATCTCTGCCACTTTCTTTCTGTAGTAAAGGAACTCTCTGCTGTTCTTATCGTGCAAAAACCTGCAGATGGGAGAGGAAAAACAGCAAAAAAAAAACCCACAAACCCCATGGATTAGTAATAATTAAATAAATCTTGACACTCTGGGGTGGCAAGAGATGAAATTCCAAATGGAAAATGGATGAGTTACTCTGGATGCACCCAAAAATGTGGATTTAGCACGCGCAGATCTGCACCCAGGTTTGTGTCACTTGGAGGGAAATAAGGAAGAACCTGCTCTGATATGGGAGGGAATCCTCTGCCTGCCAGCCCTGGGATCAAATCGAGTATTCCCACGTGCTGGAAGAGGCTTAAAAAAGGATCCCAGAATCCTGGAATGCTTTGGGTTGGAAAGGACCTGGAGGATCATCCATTGCTGGGGGATTCACCCTGGAGTAACTCACACTTGCCAGAGATTTTAAAAGGATTCCAGAATGGTTTGGAAGGGACCTGGAGGATCATCCATTGCTGGGGGATTCACCCCTGGTGTCCTTTACACCTGTCAGAGACTTTAAAAAGATCCCAGAATCCTGGAATGCTTTGGTTTGGAAGGGACCTGGAGGATCATCCATTGCTGGGGGGACTCACCCTGGAGTAACTCACACCTGCCAGAGACTTTAAAAAGATTCCAGAATGGTTTGGAATGGTTTGGAAGGGACCTGGAGGATCATCCATTGCTGGAGGATTCACCCTGGTCTCATTTATGCCTGTCAGAGGCTTAAAAAAGATTCCAGAATGGTTTGGAATGGTTTGGAAGGGACCTGGAGGATCATCCATTGCTGGAAGATTCACCCTGGAGTAACTCACACTTGCCAGAGATTTTAAAAAGATTCCAGAATGCTTTGGGTTGGTTTGGAAGGGACCTGGAGGATCATCCATTGCTGGGGGACTCACCCTGGAGTAACTCACACCTGCCAGAGACTTTAAAAAGATTCCAGAATGGTTTGGAATGGTTTGGAAGGGACCTGGAGGATGATCCAACCCCACCCCACCACGGGCAGGGAGCCCTTCAGCCATCCCTGGCCTCGGACGGGGAATGCACACCCTCTCCGGGCAAGGCCCGAGGAATCCTCCCGGGAACGACGGCCACCAAACCCAAGGGATGATTCCTCCTACAAAAGGGCAACGTTCCCCTTCGGGATGAGCATCCCACACTTACGAAAAAGCTGGATTATCCTTGTAGTCCTCCATAGCGACCTTCTCTAACTGGGGGCCCCCTTCAGCCACGAACCTGGCCAGCTTTTCCACCACCTCCCGGCATTCCGCATCCTCTGGGGGTAAAACTTTAAGCAGGCTGTCAGTACTGGGGTTCAACTCACCCACCAAACAGGCAACAGGCACATTACTGCTAAAAACCACGGGAATGGGAAGAGAAAGGATCAAATGGGACACATCCAGGTGGGCACAGAGGTGTCGAAATCGCAATCCCCGACTTCCTGACTCCCCGAGGTTGTTCCTACGAGGGAAAAGCCCAAGGGTTTGGATCTTGGGAAGGGCTTAAAGATCTCATTCCAAGCCCTTCCAAGACGCTTTGCACTACCCCAGGTTGCTCCAACCTGGCTTTGGATCCTTCCAGGGATGGGCAATCCCCAGCTCCATCCCGGCTGGGATGTTCAACTCAACTGAACTGGATCCAACCCGACTTCCAGCCGGGACGTGCTCGGCTCCTGCTGCTTTTACTCCACGCAAAACACACCAGGGAGGAACAGGAATTTGGGATGAAGCGCCACGTTACTCACTGGAGATTCCAGGTTCCAGTTCCCAAGAAAATCCCTGTCCCCAGCTCGTGGCCACAGAGTGTGTGGCCGGAGCAGCAGCTCTTCCTGCTGGCACTGCCCGTGTCCTGCTCCAAAAAACTGGGGGTTTGCCTTCTGTGCCGAGGAAAAAGCCCAGGAACTCTGACAGGGATGGTGTTCAGTGGGAGCCACCCACTGAAATATTTTGGGAAGGGCACTGGGAAGGGCAGGGTCACCCACGCTGATCCCGTGGGATCAGCCCCGCAAGCCCGACATTCAGGCTCCATAACCCCCCCTCTCTGCTCCCCACAGCCACTCCTCCAAGTCCAGAATTCCCGGGATTCTGCTCTCACAAATCCCACCGGGAATAGCTGCACGTGGATCTTGGAGACGTGCAAGGACAGGAATTCTGGCACAAAAGCTCAGTGGGACTTATTGATTAACCCGATCAACACAGCCCTGGAATTCAGATTAGGAGGCAAATCTTGGGGCTTCCTGGCCCGGGTTATCCAGATAAACCTGGGTAAGTGCTCGGATATTCCTGCTTTTCCATCCTGCTCCTTGGGTTTATATCCCACTTCAAGCAGGCAGGAACCTTGGGGGGAGTTTTTTTTAAGTGAAACTCGGAAAAGAGGCAGGAATTTGGCTGTCACCTGGTCACAGTTCCCTGCTGGGCACCTGCTTTCTTTATTAACACTCCCAATTTCCCCCTTTGCGCTCCCAAACTGATGATTTCTCATGGCATTTTTTTTATTCCCCCCCACGCTGAACTCTCAGTTCAAACGCCAAAGAATCCCGGTTTTCTGGAGAACCCAGCACTTGGCACAACACATTTCAATGGGACAAACCAGCAAACTCCTTTAAGAGCAGAACATCCTCCTCCTTTCCAGGTTATTTTCATGGATTATGGGCTGGTCAAGCACTTGGGTTGAGAAAGGAGAGCAAACAAGTCTCTCTAGGCCTGGTCTAAGTATGGGGGATGATCCTGAGCTTAGGCTGGGCCAGTAATCCCTAAAATAGCAATAAAACCAGAACTGGGTTGGGAGAGACCCCAAAGACCCTCCAGTCCCACCCCCTGCTGAGGATCGTGTCTGTCAGATAACGACAGAGAGATAAAGATGTCCCAGATTTTCCCTAAATCAGGAATCTCACCCTTCAGGCCTTGCTTTTGGAGGAACCCACCAGCATCAGCGGGTGTAAATTACACCCCAGACTGCAGAAATCTGCCCCAAACTGAGCTAAAATAGCGACCTCGGCAATCAAAACACCCCCAAACTTCCAGTGGGGACAAGCCCCGGGGGAATCCCATCCCAGCACTGAATCCCTGTCCCGGGATTGGTGCTCCTGCATCCCAAAGGATGAGCACAGATCCCTACACTCAACCCTATCCCGGGATTGGTGCTCCTGCATCCCAAAGGATGGAACACAGATCCCTCCACTCAACCCTATCCCGGGATTGGTGCTCCTGCATCCCAAAGGATGGAGCAGAGATCCCTACACCCGACCCTATCCCGGGATTGGTGCTCCTGCATCCCAAAGGATGGAGCACAGATCCCTACACTCAACCCTATCCCGGGATTGGTGCTCCTGCATCCCAAAGGATGAGCACAGATCCCTCCACTCAACCCTATCCCG
>JAWWEU010000082.1:1743714-1754892 GCA_035583155.1 Acropternis orthonyx
CCTCACCCCCCGCCCCCCCCCCCCCCCGCCGCTCCCCGCCCTCGCCGTGTCCCCCCCCACGCCGCGGGAGCAAACAGGAGCCCTTGGCACGGCCACTGGTGAATCCCCACCAAGAAAAACCCCGCGTGGAGCCAGGATGAGGCTGGAGCTCCCTGTGCCCCTCCCCACCTCCATCGCCCCAGAGCATCCCCCACCGGGGTCACCCCCGACTCCCTCTCTGTGTCCCCACAGGGGGGGGTTGTGGCCTTTAGGGTCGCTCTCTGAACCTCTCTCGGTGTCCTTTGGGGTCACCCCCCCTCCACGGCGCCGCGGCATGGGATGTGTGTTTTGGGTTCATCCCCTCTCCGTGTCACCACGGCCTTGGGGTCACCCCCAAACCCCTCTCTGTGTCTCTGCAGTGTGGGACATGTCCCCTGGGGTCACCCCTGACCCCTCTCCGTGTCTCCACATTGAGAATGTGTCCCCTGGGGGTCACCACTCCTCTGTGTCCCCACAGGGTGGGAAGCGTCCCCTGGGGTCATTCCTGAGCTCCTCTCTATGTGTCCACAGGGTGGGAAGTGTCCCTGGGGTCACCCGGTGTCACCTCCTGTGTCAGTGGGAATGGGACATGTCTCCTGGGGTCACCCGCTCTCTGTGTCCCCACAGGGTGGGATGTGTCCCCTTGGGGTCACTCCCTCAACCTCTCCGTGTTTCCACAGAGTGGGACACAGCCCCTGTGGTCACCCCCTAACCCTTCTCCGTGTCCCTACAGGGTGGGAAGTGTCCCCTTGGGGTCCCCGTCTCTGAGTGTCCCCACGGGGTGGGATGCAGCCCCTGGGGTCACTCCTGTCCCCATCTGAGTGTCCCTACAGGGTGGGAAGTGTCCCCTTGGGGTCATCACCCCCTCTCCGTGTGTCCGCAGGGTGGGACGCGGAGTCCGGGAGCAGCGGCGGGATCAGCCCCGATGTCCTGGTGTCCCTGGCAGCCCCCAAGGAATGTGCCCGCCGCTTTCTGGGCCGCCAGCACTTCGTGGCCGGCCGGTTCCTGCCCTACGACGTCCAGAAGAAGTTTGAGCTCAACCCCCCGGAGTACCCGGGCACCGAGTGCGTGGTGGCCCTGTGAGCCCCCCGAATAAAGCTCTTGGTGGCTCTTCATCGGGGTCTCTCCGGGGACAGGGTGAGGGGACGGTGCCATTCCGGCGGGGTTTGGGTTGGGATTCGTTTCCACGCTCGGGGACTCGGCTCGACCCCGTTGTGTTTCCCCTGGGAGCTGTTCTTGGGGACAGAGCTGGTGTGACACCCGCTGTGGGGACACGGGCAGCTGTCGGGGGTCCCTGGTGCTGCCACATCCCCCCTGTAAAACCTGAAATTCCCTGAAAACGCCGGGAGCAGCCCCTTTCACTGTGGGGTTGTCATCAACGAGCCGCCGCTGGGGACTGTCCCCTCGCTGCCCCCGCAGAGCGTTCGTGACCCCAGCGCAGCACCTGGAGCTGCCTCCCCCTCGAATTCCGGGGAATGCAGGGAATGCGCCGGGATTTCCGCCGGCTGGGCCGAGGGAGGGGGCTGCGATCCCCAGCCGCGGGCTGGTGGAGGGGGGGGGGTGACCCGGGTGGGGAGGGGGTCCCCACGCCGTTCTCCCCCTTCACGCGGGGGGTTTTACATCCCGAAAGCCCAGAGGGGCATTTGGGAGCTGCTGCACCCGGGCTCAGCCCCGCCTGGGCTCGGCTTACCCAGGGCACGGCGTGGGCACCCACCGACCCCCCGGCGCTGGTGCCAGGGCAGTGCCCACCGACCCCGTGACAACCATGCCAGGGCAGTGCCCACCGAGCCCCCGACAGCAGTGCCAGGGCAATGCCCACCGACCCCGTGACAACCATGCCAGGGCAGTGCCCACCGAGCCCCCGACAGCAGTGCCAGGGCAATGCCCACCGACCCCGTGACAACCATGCCAGGGCAGTGCCCACCGAGCCCCCGACAGCAGTGCCAGGGCAGTGCCCACCGAGACGTCCCCGCCAACAGTGCCAAGGTAGCACCCACCGAGCCCTGGCAGCGGTGCCAGGGCAGCACCCATCAAGACCCCAGCAGCAGTGCAAGGGCAGCGCTGGCATCCCCACCTCAAGCCCGACCGCAGGCCGGGCTCTCTCTCCTCTTCCCCTTCCCTCCCTCCACATTCCCGAGTGCATCCAATTTTAGCAGCTTTACAAAAACAAGCCCTCAAGTTTCCCGGGCTGGAGCGGCGGCACGGCCGGCTCGGGGAGGGCTCCTTCCCGCTTCCCACTTGTCACGGCTCCAGCCGCGGCGGAACCTCCGGCCCCGGGTGCCAGCAGAGAGGGGGACAGGCCTCCTATAAAGCCCCGCGGAGCCGTCCCCGGCTCGCAGTGCCGGCAGGAGCCGCCATGGGGGAGCTGGCGCTGGCACTCCTGGCTCTCGCCGCCCTACACGGCGCCGGGGCCACAGGTAAGGACGGACTCGGTCATAAATCCGTGGGATGGGGACCGCCTTCCCAAATTCCCGGGGGCTGGATGGGGATGGGGATGGGGATGGGGCTGAGCGCTCGCCAGATGTGTGCCCGCGTCGTGGGCATAGCGGGGATGGTCACAGCTGGATGGTCCCTCTGGCATCTGCCTCTGGGAGGACACGCTGGTGACGCTCGGAAGGGGGTTTGTCCTCCCCGGGACGGTGGCACTGGAGGGATGGGGACATGTCCCATGTCGTGTCCCCACCAGCCCAGCTGGCTCTGGCACGGGATGGTTGAGCACCAGGAGCCCCAGCTGGGGGTGTCTCGAAGCGACCGAGCCGAGAACGTCCCCGAGCCGGGGACAAAATCCATCCACCTTTGGGCTGAAAGGGGGCCCATTGTCCCCTGGTTCCATGGGGAAGGGACAGGGGGTGGCAGGGTCAGGTCCCACCGCCACGGGATTGTTGCTGCAGGAGGAATAGGGCCCACTGCACGCCCCTGAGGTGCCCACGGTGGGCCAGGCTGCCCCGGGGTGTCACCCGTGGGTGACAGACACCAGGGGCCAGGGCTCTCTCCAGGAACCTGCTCCCCACATCCCCCACTGACGCCCCCCGAGATCCACCACAGAGGGAGCAGGTGGGAAGGGCTGTCCCTGGAGCCTCCAGCTCGCTGGGATTCCCCCCGTGGGACGTGGCTGACCAGGCTTGGTGGCAGCTGGGGGACACCCTCCTGCTGCCGTGACACCTCGGCTGTGGATTTACATCTTGGGGCGGGTGGGGCTCAGTGTGACACCAGCTGTGGTGGGTGACACGTGGCCACCAGGGGCCGTGTCCTTGTCCCACATCACCCCCCGGGGACGAGCTCGTCCTGGGGAGCGTTTTCCAGGGACACCCCTGGGTCCACCCCTGGCTGCCGGGATGCTGTGGCCTGTCCTCTGCCACCCTGGGCAGTGTCACCACCCCCTTTCCTGGGGGTCTGGGGGGCTCAGGGTCTCTGTCCCTGCTGGGACACGGCTTTGCTTCGGTGTCCACTGCTCGACAAGGGATCGTCTGTGTGCTCTGGTGCCCTGAGCCGGGGTTCTCCCGCCCTTTGCATCCCCCAGAGCCGCTGGAGAACGACTCGGAGCCCGGGAAGAGCGGAGTGGCAGGAAAGCCCTGGAAAGCCACTCCCGACCTGGCAGACCTGGACCTGGACACGGCAGGTACGGCTGTCCCCGAGTCCCCACCGTCCCCCCCAGCACCACCCACCCCATGGCAGTGTCCCCACGGAACCCCTGTGCTCCCCAACATCCCTCCATTCCCACGTGCTTCATCCTCATGTCCCCAAGCTGTGCCCGGCTGTCACCCCGGGGGGCTCAGGGGGGCAAACGGGGGACACTCAGGGCTGGCTCCATCCCAGGCAGAGGCGCCGAGTGGACATCCTGGTTCAACATCGACCACCCCGGCGGGGACGGGGACCACGAGAGCCTCGAGGCCATTCGCTTCTACTACCGGGGCCGTGTCTGTGAGCGGCCCGTGGCCATCCAGGCTCGGACCACCGAGTGGGAGCTGCCCGAGGAGGTGGGCGAGGTGGTGCATGCCAGCCCCAAGAAGGGCTTTCGCTGCATCAACAAGGAGCAGCCCCCCGGCAAGACCTGCTCCAACTACCACATCCGCTTCCTCTGCCCGCTGGGTGAGTCCCACCTGCGTCCCACCCGTGTCCTACCTGTGCCCCCCTACATCCCACCTTCATCCCACCCGTGTCCCACCTCCCCACACCCCACTGGCACCTTGGAGTGGGGTCCACACCCATCGCTCTGCCCTCCCCCTGCTCATCACCCTCGCCTCTCCATCCGCTGCCGGAGCCGCGGCTACCCCGGCGCGGCCCCCCCCTCGGGTGGGTCCCCAGCTAAGGCCTCTCCCCCTTCCCAGAGCACATCTACTGGTCTCACTGGTCCTCCTGGAGCCCCTGCTCTCGCAGCGCCTGCGGCACCAGCGGCTCCCAGACCCGCACCCGCCGCTGCGTCAATGCCCGCCTGGTGACCGCGCTCAAGGAGGTCAAGTGCAAGGGCAAAGCCGTGGAGCGCCGGCCCTGCAGCGCCGGCCCCTGCCCAGGTAGGGACCCCAAAACCCCCTCCGGCACCCACCTGCCCCCTGGATGCTGCTCCTCTCCCGGAGACAGTCACCTCCGGCTCTGTCGGGGGTGACATGGCATGGCCGGGCATCCCCCCCCTATTTGGGGACCCTCCGCGGTGCAGGACCACCCCAGGCCGGGCGCTGAGGGGGTGATCCCGCCCGACTCCCACGCGCTGTGTCCCCGCAGAGCCGACATGGACGGAGTGGGGCTCGTGGGGCCCCTGTTCCCACAGCTGCGGCAGCGCCGGGACGCGCGGCCGGCGCCGGAGTTGCAAGAGCACCAAGAAGACCCCTTGCACCGGCCGCCCCACCGAGGTGCAGAAATGTCCCCCCTCGCCCTGCCCAGGTACCACCCTCGGGGACGCGGGGACCCCCTGCCCGGTGCCCCCCCCTTGCCGCGGCCGTGGGGTCTGAGCTCCGTGCCCCCCCCCCCTCGCAGCCTGCCCCGAGCACACTCTGCAGGGCACCGTCGTCACCGGCACCGGGGCGGCACTGCCCGACGCCCGGCTCTACCTGGAGGGCCGCCCGCCGGTGCTGCTGGGCCGCAGCGACGCCCACGGGCGCTTCTCGGTCACGGCGGGGCTGTGCCAGGGCGCGGCCGGCAATGTCAGTGCCCACCGGGAGGGTTTCGCCCCCGGGCTGGCACCCGTCGTCTCCGATGGCTCCGGAGTGGCCGCGGTGCACCTGAGGCTGCGGCGGCTGGGTGAGCACGGCGGGGCGGGGCGGGGCGGGGGGCGACGCGCCCCCCGAGGGCTGTGGGGAGCGGGGAACGATGCCGGGAAGTGTCCACGGCACGTCCCCCCCTTGCCCCTTGCAGAGAAGCCCTACATGGTGCTGCACCCCAAGGCGAAGGTGAGGGTGGTCGGGCAGAACGTGACCTTCTGCTGCAAAGCCTCGGGCACCCCCGTGCCCAAAAAGTACCACTGGTGAGGCGGGGCCGGGGGGCGGCGGGGAAGGGGGGCCCCGGCCGTGACCCCGCTGAGCCCGTCCCCGCGCCCGCAGGTACCACAACGGGACGCTGCTGGAGAGGAAGGCGCAGCAGCCCGGCAGCCGCCTGGCACTGCGGGGGCTGGCACCGGAGCAGGCTGGCACCTACCACTGCAAAGCCAGCTCCGAGGCGGGCGCCATCCGCTCGGCACCGGCACAGCTCACCGTGCTGGGTGAGGACAGGGTGGGCGTCGGGCACCGCCGTGCCACCCCCCGGGGCGGGGGGGCGTCGCCCCGGCCCCGCTAACCCCGATCCCCTCCGTGCCCCCCAGCCCAGGGCCAGCAGAGCTGCAGGTCGGAGCCGGAGCCGAGCCTGGTGGAGCTGCCCGGCGAGTGCCCCCAGGATGCCACCGGCTCCCGCTTCTACAACGTGGGCCGCTGCCCGCCCTCCCCGTGCTCCGGCGGTGCCGGCGAGCCCTCGGGCTGCGGGGAGGACACGGGGCGCTGCTGCGGGGTGCGGAGGATGGAGCTGCGGGAGATCCCCTGCGCCGGCTCCCTGCTGCCCGTCAAGGTGGTGGCCGAGTGCGGCTGCGGGCCCTGCGCCCAGCCCCGAGTGCTGGTGCAGGGCCGGGTGACGGCGGCAGACAGCGGCGAGCCCCTGCGCTTCGGGCAGATCTTCCTGGGCGGCAGGAAGGTGGGATACACCGGCTACAGGGGCTCCTTCACCATCGAGGTGCCGCCGGACACGCAGCGCTTGGTGGCTCGCTTCGTGGACCGGCAGCAGCGGTTCGTGGATGCCGTCAAGGTGCTGCCCTTCGACCGCCGCGGCGGCAGCGTCTACCAGGAGGTGAAGATGCTGCGGAAGAAGGAGCCGGTGGAGCTGGACGGTAACCGGAGCAACGCCATCCCGCTGGGAGAGGCGAGCGGCCGGGAGCCCGTGGGGGAGCTCGTCCTCCCCGCCGGCGCCTTCCTGCGCCCCTCCGGGGAGGTTTTCAACGGCACGGTCCGAGCCAGCGTCACCTTCGTGGACCCCAGGGACATGGCGACAGCCAGCGCCGCCTCCAGCGACCTCAGCTTCGCCAACGCCGAGGGGGAGATCGTTCCCCTGCGCACCTACGGCATGTTCTCCGTGGATTTTCGGGAAGGGGAGAGCGGCGCGGCGCTGCAGACGGGGCCGGTTCAGGTGCGGATGGACACGGGGCAGGTCTGGATGCCGGAGCACCTGCAGAAGATGAAGTTGTGGTCCTTGAACCCCGAGAGCGGCTTGTGGGAGGAGGAGGGGATCCTCCGCCCGGCCGGGGGGAGCCGCGGGAAGAGGGAGGAGAGGACCTTCCTGGTGGGCAACCTGGAGATCCGCGAGCGGCGCCTCTTCAACCTGGACGTGCCGGAGGATCGCCGCTGCTTCGTCAAGGTCAGGGCTTACAGCAACGAGAAGTTCAACCCCTACGAGCAGCTGGAAGGGGTGGTCATCAGCCTCATCAACCTGGAGCCCCAGCCGGGCTACCCCACGAACCCGCGGGCCTGGGGCCGCTTCGACAGCGTGGTGACGGGTCCCAACGGGGCCTGCCTGCCCGCCTTCTGCGACAGCCGGCGCCCCGACGCCTACTCGGCCTATGTCACCGCCACGCTGGGCGGGGAGGAGCTGGAAGCCGTGGCCTCCAGCCCCAAGCTCAACCCCAACGCCGTGGGGGTGTCCCAGCCCTACCTGGGCAAGCTGGGCTACCGCCGCTCCGACCACGACGACCCCGACTTGAAGAAGACGGCTTTCCAAATCAACGTGGCCAAGCCCGACCCCAACAACGTCGACGAGACCAACGGGCCCATCTACTCGTACCGCAGCCTGGAGGAGTGCGAGGAGGCGCCGGCCAGCGCCAACCACCTGCGCTTCTACCGCGTCGAGGTGGACAAGTACGAGTACAACGTGGTGCCCTTCAAGGAGAGCGACCTGACCTCCTGGACCGGCGACTACCTGTCGTGGTGGCCCAACCCGCAGGAGTTCAGGGCTTGTTTCATCAAGGTGCAGATCGAGGGGCCGCAGGAGTACATGGTGAGGTCGCGGAACAGCGGGGGGAGCCACCCCCGCACCCGGGGGCAGCTCTACGGGCTGCGGGACTCGCGGAGCGTGCGGGACATGCAGCTGGGGAGCGCCTCGGGGGCCTGCGTGGAGTTCAAGTGCAGCGGGATGCTCTTCGACCAGAGCCTGGTGGACAGGACCCTGGTGTCCGTCATCCCCCAGGGCAGCTGCCGCCGCACGGCCGTCAACCCCCTCCTGCGGGAGTACCTGAGCCGCCACCCGCCCCTGGCCGACAACAACCACACGGGGGCCTTCACCATGCTGGCCCCGGTGGACCCCCTGGGCCACAACTACGGCATCTACACGGTGACGGACCAGAACCCGCGGCTGGCCAAGGAAATCGCCATCGGCCGCTGCTTCGACGGCACCTCCGACGGCTTCTCGCGGGAGATGAAGGCGGGCGCGGGCACGGCCGTCACCTTCGCCTGCCAGGAGCGGCCGCCGGGGAGGGAGAGCTTCTTCCAGCGCCTGCTGACGGCGCCGGCCGAGGCACTGGACGAGATCCGGAGGGAGATGGGGGCCGGAGAGATGCGCCGCGCCCCCCCCGAGGTGATGGACTTCGCCTCCGGCGCCCAAGTCCCCGGCCCCACGGCCACCCGCCGGACCCCCAGCAGCCCGCGGAGGCCGGGGCGGATCCGGGGGCAGCTCTGAGAGCCGCGACCCCCGCGGTGCCCCCTCCCCGGCTCAGCTCTGCTCTCCCTTCCCCCGTCGCTTTTACCCGCGCTCATTTATGACGACCGAAGGGGGGGACACGAGTGGAGCGGGACCCTCCCGGGGGACAGCGGGGGCAGGGGACCGCTGGGACGCGGGGAGGGGGGGTGACAGCCGGCCCCCCCCCGGTGCTGCCCCTGCCCTCGGGCAGCTCTTGGTGCTCAGCCCCGGGACCGCGGGGCCGGTGGTGCCGCCGCGGCCCCACGGGGTGGGGTGTTCAAATAAAAGGAATAAAAGAGGGGGTGGGAGCAAAGCGGGGAAGGGGCTGGGACGGGCTCTCTGCCCGGCGCTTTGCCCCGTGCCAGCGGCGGAGCTCCCGGTGCCAGGAGCTGGGAGCGCCCCCGCACCCCACGAGGCAACGGAGCGTTTGGAGGGGAAGAACCTCGGGGATAACGCGGAGAAGGTGCCCTCCCTGCGGTGCCAGCCCCCCCGGAAGCGGTGCCAGCCCCCCCGGGAGCGGTGCCAACCCTCCCCCCGGCACCTTCGGCGAGCCCGCGGCGGCGGCGCCGGCACACGGGGCAGATTTGTACATTATTTATTACGAAATATAGAGTTGTGTGTACACCCGCCTGGCTGCCGGGCTTCTCCGGGGCGGGGTGGGGGGCCAGACCCGTGTGTGGGGCCGGTGTGTCCTCCCCCCTTCCCCAAATCCTGGCCCCGTTCGGTAGCACCGTCCCGGCGGCTCCTGTTTGCCTTGGGTCCGGTTCAGTGGGGCTGGCGGAGGCTCCGGGGGGCTCCGTGCCAGCTCCCCGCGGCCGGGGGACGTGGCAGCAGGGGAGGGGGTGGGCCCCGTCCAGCCCCCACGGCCCCCCTCACCCACAGGGATGTGCCCAGGGCACCCCCCCCGGACGACCCCACCAAGGGCGAGGGGCATGGGGTGTCTGTCCAGCTGATGTCTGTCTGTCCCCCCAAGGCTCGTGGTGGGTTTTGTGGCCCCCCCCCCCCCCACACACACCCTCCGGCGCCCCCTCCCACCCGCGGCTCCGGCGGATGCTGTAATGGAACAGGCGGCTTTTATGGGGCCAAACCCGGGACAACATTTCCCTTTTACAACCCGTTTTGGCCCCAACGCGGCATTTTTTTCACCCTTTTACTGGCTGTGGCCGCTCGCGAGATCAAAGGGGACACGGGGCCGCCGGGAGGGTGTCGGGGGGCGTTTGCCAAAGCAGCAGCCAAATCCCAGCCCCTCTCCCTCCCCATCCCACCGGGAGCGGAACCCACCGCAGCTGGATGCCAGCACGTCGGGTGGGCGGCAGAGTGAGGGAGGAGGCACCTGGAATGCCGAGATTCCATGATGGGGGTCCCGCTCCCCCGCCTCCCCCCACCCCCCAAAAAAAAAATAATCTGGGTGCAGCCCGTTTGTAGGTGCTGCTTGTCCTTGGATGCTGCTTGTCGTGGCTGCTGCCTGTCCCTGGGAGCTGCTTTTCCCTGGATGCTGCTTATCGCCGGATGCTGCCTGTCCCGGGATGCTCCCTGTCCCTGAGTGCTTCTAATCCCTGGATACGGCCTATCCCTGAATGCTGCTTACCCTGGATTCCATTTATCCCTGGATGCTGTTTTTCCCTGGATGCTGCCTGTCCCTGAGCGCCAGGAGTTGCCCCACAGGGATCCACGTCCCCCTCCATGGGGAAGTGCGAGGGATGCTCCTGCAGGGACACCGCTGGCAGCGGCCGAGGGGCCGGGGTGGAGTCCGGGGGGCCGGGATCCAGGGGGAATGCCAGCGGGCAGGATTGTTTTCCACCATCTGCTTGGCTCGGTGCAGGCAGCTGAGCGGGCAGATGGAAGCGGCTCCCGCTGCTATTTATGGAGTCGGGGAGGAAAACGGGGTGAAAAAAGGCAGAAAGCAGCGCATAAAGGAGCTGGTGGGACACCCTGTTCGCAGCCTCTGGGCCCCATCCCGGTGCCAGCCGTGACGTGGCGTTCTCCAGGCTCTGGAATGGGGATGGATGGGTGTAGGGGAGAGCCGAGGGGTGGGCAGGGGCTCCCCCCAATTCCCAGGGACACGGAGAAGGAGCGGGTGGGCACACGGGCAGGGATGTGCCGGGGATGCGGGAGGTCCGCGCTGGGTGTCCGGCCCAGCCCCGCATTCCCGAGGGCTGGAAACCCGCCCGGGGTCAGGGGCTGGGCTGGGGGGCTGCAGCCAAAACCCTCCTGCTGCTTCCCCCGGGGTGGGTGGGCACCTGAAGCCACAATTCCCAATCCCGAGGGTCCTGCACCTTCCAGGCTCTGGATAAGGAGCCCCTTGACCCTGATCCCAAATGCCCCCCACACCAGCCAGACCCACAGCCCGTCCGTGTGCCACGGAGTATCGTGGGGTATCAAAATAACCCCCCAACCCCCCTCCGGCTCCCAGGCCGTGCTGAGCATTCCTGGTTGCCAGCTGGGATACTTCAGCCTCTAATTCCCTAATCCTGAGCAGAAACCTCTGGAACAAACATCTGCGGGACCCATGGCAGCTCCAGAGGGGGATACCGTGGAGACCTCAGGCTGTGGGATGGGGAACGCAGAGGGGATTTCTGCACCGCAAGGAATTTGGGGTCAAAAAGGCTGGGTTTGGGGCTTCTCAACCCCTCGGCACGAGGGATGCTCCTGGCTCTGCTCCACCACGGGAAAAGGGGAGACCGGGAATAGAACAGGGATCCCCTTGGGGTGTTGTAGGTTGCGGCCGTGAGCCTTGAGGTGGCCGAGATGTGGATTCAACACTTCACCCAGCCCTGGGCGGCGGGTCCATCCAGCTCCGACGCTGCCCTGGAGGCAGAGATGGAAACGCGCCGGGTGCCAGGAGCAGGGGATGCGGGCGAGGGGGCACCGCGAGGGCCTGGGCGAGTCGTGAGGGCAGGGAGGGGCACCTGGGCACTGTGAGGGGCTGAGGGCACCCTGAGGCTATGGAAGGAACCCTGGCACCCTGAGGGGCTG
>JAWWEU010000082.1:1756181-1771960 GCA_035583155.1 Acropternis orthonyx
GAACCGGAACCGGGAACCGGAACCGGGAGCAGCCGGGAAGGAATCGGGGAAGAGGAAACTGGGGTGAGGGGAACGGGACAGGGAATGGGAACCGGGAATTGGAACGGGAACCGGGACAGGGAATGGGAACCGGGAATGGGAATGGGAACCGGGAATTGGAACGGGAACTGGGACAGGGAATGGGAACCGGGAACGAGAACGGGAACCCAGGAAGAGGGACACCGGGAGGATACGGGGACCGGAGGGGGAACACCGCGACCGGGATACCGGGAACGGGATACTGGGTGGGATACCGGGACCGGAATACCGGGGAGGTACACCGGGATACCAGCGGGAGTACCGGGACAGAGGGACTGGGACCGGGACACCGGGATCGGGGGGGATACCGGGGGGATACCGATACCAGGACCGGGATACCTGGATAAGGGCCGGGGGGGGGCTGCTGCCCCCCGGTGGGGACCCCAACCCCGGGGACCCCCTGGGGCCACACGGTGTCCCCCAACGGTGCCGGCGCAGCCACTGCCGGGCGGTGGCACTTGCGTGACCCCCGGGGTGGGGCTGGGGGTGACCCCCCGCTCCCGATCCCACATCCAGGCGTTCCCAGGAGCTGACGCCGCTCCCGGTGGCCGCGGCCCGGGGGTGCCACCGGTGCCTGGGGCTCCTGCTGCGGGAACGGGGGTGGATTTGGGGCCAGGTGAGCAGGGACAGCCCCCCCCCCCCCCGGGACCCCCGTCGGGGTGCCCACCCGGTCCCGGCGGGGCTGTGCCACCCTGCGGTGGCCCTGGCAGCGGTGGCAGCGATGTCCCCTCCCCGCAGGATGGGAAAGAGGCCACGGATCCGGTGCTGGAGCAGGGCTGGCCCCACGCGGAGGGTGAGGTGCCCTTGGGTGGGGTTGGCGGTGGGGGTCCCACGCAGCCCCCCGGGTTGAGGTGGGCGCTGATTCCCATCTCTGCTCCCAGATTTGGGGAGGCCCAGGAGGGCCCTGTCCTTCCTCACCGAGGATGACACCGATGGCAGCGTCTCCTCCGGGGACAATCCCGAGGCCGGATCCCTCGGCAGCACCCGCGGGTCCCTCCTGGAGAAGCAGGAGCTGGGGGTCCCCCCAGTGTGGCGGGGCTGTCCCCCAGAGCCCCCATCCTTCCCCCCACGGCCCCAGGGGGACCCCAGGGGCTCCGCTGTCCCCCCACAGCCCCTGGCCTCCAGCACGCTGCTCTGGGATGGGGATGAGCCCCAGGAGCGACCCCCGAGCTGGACTGGAGGGGGAAGGACAGGAGGTCCCCCGTGGACTCCCCCCAAGCCCAGTGTTAGGGACATCCCTGTCCTCTCCCCCCAGTTTGGGGGGTCCCTGAGGGTGCTGGGTGGGCACAGAGGTCCCCTGCCCTGCCGTGGCCCGAGCACTTGCTCCAGGGTGTTTCCGAGCCCCGGTGACAGTGACATCCCGGGTGCTGCGGCTCAGCCCCGCCCCGCTGTCCCCTGGGGAGGGGTGGGCAGTGCCACCCCCAAAATGGGGGTGACGGTGCCCAGGGGGGAAGTCAGGGGGCCGGACCCCGGCTGCCTCGGGGACAGCAGCAGCCTTGGGGACAGCAGCAGCGCCACCGAGTGCTTCCTCACTGCCCTGGAGGCCCTGGAGCCCGGGGAGTGCCGGGGGGCTCAGCCCCGCTGCTCCCCCCCACCCAAGGCAGCCGGGGGGCTGGCATGGGGCGCAGCCCCCTCCCCAACCGCAGCTGCCCCCCGGGAGCTGCCCCCTGCCAGCCCCCACAGTGCGGGGCGGGCACAGGGTGCGGATGTGGGAGGGGGCTCCGGGGCAGCCCCTCGCTGGGAGGGTGGCCCGAGTGAGGGCGATGCCGGGGAGCTGCTTGCCCGGCTCCGGCGCTGCAGCCTCGGGGGGTCCCCGCCCCGCACCCCACGCTCCGGTGTCAACGCTGGGGGTGTCACCCCCCGGGGCCAGGAGCCCCCCGGGCACCGCCACATCACCCCCAGGACCAGGAGCCGCCTCCGGGCGGCTGCAGAGCGGCTCAACTCCTCCTCTTCCTCCTCCCTCTTCGACGGGGCGCTGCCGATGCCCAGGAGACCCCCCAGGATCAGATCCCCCCGGGGGGTCCCCAAGGACCCTGCCACCCCCTCAGGGCCCTGTGTCACCCCACGGGACGAGGATGTGCCCAAGGCGGACGGAGAGGAAACAGGCGCTCCGGATGACACCCAGATCCTCCCCGGAGACTCGGGGGGGACCGGCAGCTCTCCCGGCTCCAGCCCCAAGGTCCTCCTGGTTCCTGGGGACCCCCAGAGCTCCCCCAAATCCAGCCCCACCCTCCTGCTGTGCCCTGGGGACCCCGGTCCCCCCCAGAGTCCCCCATCAGGCCCTCGGGACTCCCCCCACCCTGGGGTGCTGGAGGGTGCCTCTGGGTGGCAGTGCCACTCGCCCTTGATGCCACCGCAGTTCCAGTGGCCCCAAGGGAGCTCCAGGCACCTTCTGGCCCCACGACCACCTGGCAGGGACTTGGGGACCCCGTCCGTGCCACTGTCACCCGCCGGCCGTGACATCTCCGGGGGGCATCGAGAGGACGAGCAGCGGGGACAGGCACCCTCCGAGTGTCGCAGTCCCGGCACAGAGGAATTCACAGGCCGGGATGGCAGAGTGTCTTCTGTGTCACCGTGTCCCCTCTCGGACCAAAGCCTGCGGCGGCGGCTGCGGGAGCGCGGGGACAAGCCGGGACCTGTCACCGAGCTCACCCGGCGGCTCTACCTGCGGCGGCTGCAGGGGCTGGCCGGGGGACCCGGCGGGGAGCCAGGGGGTGAGTCCCGGGCATCCCATCCCGGGGAGCCCATCCCGGGCATCCTATCCCGGGCATCTCATCCCGGGGAGCCCATCCCGGGCATCCCATCCTGGGCATCCCGTCCCGGGCATCCCATCCCGGGGATTCCCCCTGGACTGGCAACTCCCCGTGGGGATGGGGATGGGCAGAGGGGGCTGCCCCGGAGTGGGCACAGGGGGGTTTTGGGGCCCTGGTGAAGGGGCTGGGGACTGCACCCGGGGGGACGGGGGGCTTGCTGGTGGGTATGAGGGGCTGGGTGCAATGGTGGTGGGCACAGAGGAGTCGAGGGCTGTGGTTATGGGCATGGGGAGTTGCCCTGGGGGGCTTGGGGTCGTGGTGTTGGTTACAGGGCTGCACCGTGGGCATGGGGCTGTGGTGGTGGGCATGGGGGAGGCTGCGCTGTGGGGCATGGGGCTGTGGTGGGCATGAGGGGCTGGGGGCTGTGGTGATGGGCAGGGGGGCTTGGGGCCACAGTGAGGGGCATGGGGTTGTGCTGGTAGGCTTGGGGCCATGGTGATGGGCATGGGGGGCTGCACTGGTGCCACGGTGATGGGCACGAGGCTCATGGTGGTTCCCAATGCTGGCACGGCCACCGCAGGGCACAGCCCGGAGCTGGTGGCTGCGCTGAGGACCGGCCACATCCCCGACTGTGCCCAGGACGAGCTGGCACTGGCCCGGCAGTTCGAGCGCCCCGACCCGAGCCGGCACTGGCGGGAAGGGCTGCTCAAGTCCAGCTTCAACTACCTCCTCCTCGACCCCAGGTAGGGCCACCTCGCTGCCCCCCCTGCCAAGCCCCGGGCCAGTGGGGCACCCCTGGGAGGCACCGAGCCCCCAAAGGTGCGGGTTTGCACCCCCAGGACCACCCGGGACCTGCCTCTGCGCTCCCCCCACCTGAGCCCGACCCAGCGCTTCCAAACCTTCGTCAGCGCCGTGTTCTACGTGGGCAAGGGCACCCGTGCCAGGCCCTTCTGCCACCTGGCCGAGGCGCTGGGCCAGCACCGAGCGGGCACACGGCGGGTGGGGAGGGCTGGAGGGGTGGGCACGGCGGGATGGGGGCTGTGGGGATGGGCATGGGGGGCACAAAGGCTGTGGGGATGGGCATGGGGGGCACAAAGGCTGTGGGGATGGGCATAGGGGGCACAAAGGCTGTGGGGATGGGCACGGGAGCTGCACTGGGGGGCTTGAGGCCATGGGAATGGGCACACCCAGGGGCTGGGGGCTGTGGTGACGGGGGGGCTGCACCGGGGGACTGGGGGCTGTAGGAATGGGCTGTAGGGGGACTGGGGACCATGATCACGGGCACGAGGGCTGCGCTGGGCACCGGTGGCCCTGGTTACGGTCCCCTGCTGTCCCACAGGGCTGTCCCAAGGTGCGGCGCATCCTGGAGATCTGGGAGAGCGGACACGGCGTCGTCTCCGTGCTCTGCTTCCAGAACCGGGTCCCGGCAGAGGCTTACACGAGGGAGGGCTGCATGGTGGAGGCGCTGGGTGAGCGGGGCTGGGGCATCCTGGCGCTGCCCCCACCCCCCTGTGCCACCCTGCAGGGGTCGGGGGCTGCAGGGGGGCTTAGAGGGGGGGATGAAGCGCGTCACGGGGACTTTGGGGTCTCCGGTTCCTGGGGCAGGGTCTGGTACAATCCCCCATTTCCTAGGGGAAAAGCTACCTGGGAGTGGGTGCTGGTGGGAGAGGTGTGGGGCTGCCTTCATCCTCACGGGGCTCTGGGTGCTGGTGGGGAGCAGGCACTGGGTCTGTGGGTGCTCACCCCTACCCTGTGGGGCTGTGAGTGTCAATGGGGGCCATGGGACTGGGATAGCTGGGGCTGCCCCCCTCCCTATGGGTGCTGCCCCCCTCCCTATGGGTGCTGCCCTCCTCCTTATGGGTGCTGCCCCCCCCCTCCCTGTGGGCGCTGCCCTCCTCCCTGTGGGTACTGACCCCTTCCTTATGGGTTGCTGCCCCCAACCCTGTGGGCGCTGCCCCCAACCCTGTGGGTGCTTCCCCCCTCCCCGTGGGCACTGCCCCCAACCCTGTGGGCGCTGCCCCCAACCCTGTGGGTGCTTCCCCCCTCCCCGTGGGCGCTGCCCCCAACCCTGTGGGCGCTGCCCTCTCCCCACAGGCCTGCAGACCCTCACCAACCAGCGGAAGGGGCAGTGCTACGGCGTGGCCGCGGGCTGGGCGGCCGAGCGGCGCCGGCGCCTGGGCGTGCACATGTTGTACCGCGCCATGAGCATCTTCCTGGCCGAGGGCGAGCGGCAGCTCCGGCCCGGGGACTTCCCTCGGGGGTGCTGAGCACCCCAAGGGTGCTGTGCCGGGGGCGTCTGTGCTCTGGGTGCAGCTTTTTATGTCGTGACCACCGGGAAAACCGTTTGTGTTTTAGTGTTTCCCCTCACGGGTGGTAAATAAATCACTGCGGGGCTGGTTTTGCATAAGAATTCCAAGTTGTGGGAGATTCCTGGCTTTGCATCTCAGCTCTGCCGTGCTCCTGGGAGTCAACCAGTGCATGGGGACAAGGATATTTTTCCCCACCATGGATTTGGCTCCACTGTGCTCCTGGGATTCAACCAGTGCACAGGGACAATGACAAGGACATTTTTCCCTACCATGCTCCTGGGATTCAACCAGTGCATGGGGACAAGGATAATTTTCCCCACCGTGCTCCTGGGATTCAACCAGTTCATGGGGACAAGGATATTTTTCCCCACCATGGATCTGGCTCCTGGGACACAATCAGAGCACAGGGACAAGGAGAAGGACGTGCCCACCTCTTCCCCCCCCGGAGTCAGACACAGCTGGGATACAGCACGGCTTTACTGTGTGGAATGGCACTAACACGGCGTCGGCGGCGGGTTCCGTGTGCGTTTGCCTCGGCTTTAGCACAAGCAATGAGGGGACAGAGCCCGTGGGGGGCAGAGCTGGAAGGGCTGGGACCCACAGCTGGCCGGGGAGGGGGCACGGTGGTGGTTGTGGGCACCCTCCGCAGACCCTGGGCGAGCTGGGGGGTCTCCATGGGAGGGGGCAGGGGGAGGCTCGTGGAGATGATCTGAACCCAGGGGGCTTAAAATTCTCATTATGAGACGGCAGGCACTGGCAGAGGGGACACAGGGGACACTCGGGGTCTCATGGACCCTTCCTCTTCCACGGCGCTCAGTGTGGGGGCAAAAGTGGGCTCAGCCTCGGGGAAGGTGCATTGCAGGGTGATCCCAGCTCTGGATCAGCCTGCCAGGATCCCCCTGGAGCACCCTGGGGGTGCCTTGGTGCCGTGCCAGCCTCGTTGGGGGCACAGGGGCCGGGTGGGACGTGGGCCAAGGGTGAGGTTTCCGTGGGACTCGTCGTTTCTTTGGTTTAGATGGGGGGAGTAAAGGGGGAAACAAAGCAGGAGCAGGGTGGGGGAGGCGGGGGCTGCCCCCCGGCACAGCATCCTCCCGGTTTTCCGGGAGCCCCTGGAAGCTGATGGCAACCAGGTCCCCTGCTCGGCACTTCCCGGGAGCCTCCTCAGTCCTGCCCAGCTCCCGGCGGCGGGATGGGAAGCGCAGAGGTGGGATCATGATGGATTATGTACAGAACAGCGTCGGTGATGGTGCCTGCTGCGATCAGGTGGTCCCGGTTTGCTTCCTCACTGCCGTGTTGCTCCGAGACCCTGCGGATCCATCCGGGAGCCATCGGGAAGGACGGACACGGCACCCACGGGACGGGGTATTGCTGCTCCCCCGGTGCGTGAGGGACGGGAGTGATCCCAGTGGGAGTTTGTGGTGGCTCCCGGAGCCGTGGAATGGCGAGCGGATGGGGATGGGGACGGCTCCGGGGGGGCTGCGGCAGCGGGAGGGCAGCAGAGGCTCTGCGGAAGCGCTGCGGTACCTAAAGCCATGGAGGGGCGGGGGGAGACGGTGGCACCGGGGGGGGGGACGTGGGAGAGCTCAGGCTTGGCCGTGTCCTCCCCGCCACAGCCAGGCAGGTCCCACCGCGGTCCTGGGCGCGCCCACGAGAGGACACCTCATCCTCCTCTGTGCAGGAGCCGCCGACATCCACGAGGAGCCCCTCGAAGCCAGGACGTGGCTGTCCCGTCCTTCCCGGATGGCTCGAGAGGCGAATCCCTCTGCAGAGACCGAAGAACCTTTGGCTTCCCCTTAAAGCAATCCCAGCTCAGCTCCGGGGCCCCTGCGAGTCCTTCCCGTTTTGCTGTAGGTGGGACCGGTCTCTCCCTCCCTCCCTCTCTGTCCCCGGAGGTGTCGCTGCGTGAGGAAAACAATACTACAAAGGAACAGGATGAAGACGCTCCGGCGCCGTCCCCGCGGGGGTGGGGACCAGGTCTGCCGTGTCCCCTGCTCCACCCTGCCCGGGGGAGCCTCCCTGCTCCACCTCCAGCCTCCGGCACGGCCGGCAAACCAAACGGGCTGCGCTCCCGTCGAGGGCAGCCCCCGGAGCGGCCCCTCCGCTCTCACAAACCCCTCTGCGCTCCGAAACATCTCTCCCATGGGAGCAGCCCGGTCTCGGCTTGCCGCTGCCCTTATTTCTTCTCCCCGTGCCCGTCCCCTGCTGGCGTCTCGGGCTCCCACAGGACGAACTCGTGGAGCAGCGTGTTCACCGTTTCGGGGCACTCCATCATCACCATGTGGCTGCCCTCGTCGATCACCTTCAGGAAGGCGATCAGCAGGATCTGGAGGGAGGCAGGGGCGCGGTGTCAGTGCTGGGCACCTGATCCTCACCCACCACCCCCAGCCCCACTCACGGACTCAACCAGGTCGGAAAAGACTTCTAAGACCCAGCCCAGCCTTTAAGGCACGCCCGTACCTCGGCCATTCTCTGATCCTCTTCCACCGGGACGAACTTGTCGTGCATCCCGTGGACCAGGAGCACGGGCACGGCCAGCTCGGCGTGGTACACCTCGTCCCCCTCGGGCCAGTACTGCCCACTCATCATGGCCCTCAGCACGAAGGACGAGACGTTGAAGGCGTTGCCTTCCTTCAGCAGCTGCTTCTCTTTGGCACCTTGGCGAGCAAAGCCGGCCCTGCAGGACGAAGCCCAGGGTCAGCCCGGAACGGGGGGGACATGAGGCAGGGTGAGGTGTCCCTGCTCCAGCCCTCCCCACCTGAGGTGGCCACTCACTTGAGGAAGCTCCAGGCCAGGCACGGGGACAGGCAGTGCAGGACACACGTGGGCATGTTGAAGATGGAGCACAGGCTGGGCTCCAGCGCCGTCGGGCCCCCGCCGTTGATCATGATCACCTTATGGACCAGGTCTGGGTACTCGTGGGCGAGGAAGGTGCAGAAGGACACCCTGTGGGGACAGACAGACATGGGGACCACAGCCTGACACCTTGTGGGGACAGACAGACCTGGGGAACATGCCCTGACCCCCTGGCCCTGGCACAAGTTGCTGTGGCTGCCCCATCCCTGGGAGTGTTCAAGGCAAGGTTGGACAGGGCTTGGAGCAACCTTGGGTAGTGGAAGGTGTGGGTGAGACTGAATGATCTTTAAGGTCCTTTCCCACCAAAACCATTCCAGGATTCTGTAATCCCAAGGATCCCTGCCTACACCCCTCTGTCTGACCTGTGCTCCCCCTTTCTGGGGGAGGCCACACAAACCCCACTGCAAAGGGGCTGAGCTGGGGGTTTCACTCCTGCCTAGGTCAGACCAGGGTGCTGGGACCCACTTGGGTGCCCGCCAGCCTGACCCAGCCTTGTCCCGATCTAATCCTGCCCGTCTCCAAGCTGGCTCCAGCTCCCTCTCCTCCCAGGCACTGCTTAGGCTCTGTCTAATTGACTTTCTTGGGCTTACTCTATTTATAGGCTGTGCTTTGCCAGCTTCCCCACCGGAGGCCGGGCTGTGGGATTAGCTGTGCCCAGGGACACTCCCCGAGAGGATACAGGAGATCGGAACCCAGGGATAAACCCGGATTGGGAACCCCCACTCCCCCCAGGCTTCGCTGGGTGTTTGCCACCAAGGAGAGGACGGGGGGGGGGGTGGATCTACCCCTCCCCCACATCCCTTACCCATATGAATGCCCTATCAAGATGTTCCTCTTCTTGGCGTAGCGTTTGAACACGGCCCTCATGTCCTCAGCCAGGGCATAGAAGGTGTAGGCGGCGGCGATCTGGGGGGCCGAGCTGCAGCCGTGGCCGGCCAGGTCCGGGGCCACCACCTCGTAGCCCAGCTTGCTAAAGAAGTCCAGCTGCTCCTTCCAGATGTCCAGCGAGCCTCCCACGCCGTGGATGAAGAACAACACCACGTCTCCGTGCGTCCCTTTGCAGCTCGTGATCTGCTTCTTGCAGTCGATGTTCACGACCTTCTTGGGTTTGCGCTTCCGACGCTTCCCGGGCGCCGCCGCCCCATCCTGGGAGCCGCATCCCGGCGTGCCGGTGGGTCCCTGGGCGGGAGCCTGGCCGCCCGCATCGGAGAGCTCCAGCTCCACGGTGCTGTTGGGCTCCCCGGAGGCGTTCTGGCAGTGCAGGATCTCGGAGCGCACGGCGTCGCCCAGGTTCTCGATCACCAGCTGCCCGTTGCGGTACAGGGTGATCTTGCGCTTGCAGTGCACCATCCCTCGCTCCGGCGCTCCGGGCTGGGTCTCCTCGGGTTCCTCCAGAGCAGGGCGGTTGGGAACGCTGTGCCGGACCCGCAGGATCCTCCCTGGCTTCACCTCCACAAAGCTGTAGCCGTCGCTGGACTCAACGCTGTCCAGCGGCCCCACGGCGTTGGCGGTTTTGCCCATGAGGCAGCAGAGGAGCCCATCGGTGATGCTGTTCAACATTATGCTCCCTGGAAAAAGGAGGGGGAAAAGGGGGGGATGAGGCACGAGGTCCAGCACCCAGAGGGGTCCTGGCTGTGGCACAGGGGACCGGTGACAGCATTGTCCCCTCTCCTTTGCTGCCTCTGGGGATGCCTTTGGGGTGATGGTCAAAATCACGGCCCTCCCTGGAATCCTGCAGGTGGGGTGGGGCGTCAGATCCAAGAGGGATCCGGCATTCCCTGTCCTGTCCTTGTCACTGAGCTGTCCCTGTCATGCAATGCCAGGCCTCAAGAAGGGATGTGCTCTGAGCGAGGGAAGCAACACGGAAAGAAAAGGCTGTTTGAAACAAAAAAATTTCTCTTTTTAGCACCAAATATGGAGCGAAGGGAAGAGCCAGCACTGGAAATGTATTATTTATACCAATTAAAAATATATATACACATCTTGAGTCTAAACCACCGACCCAGCAGCGAGGTGGAAATGACAGGGATGGGAGATGAAGGATTTAATTAAAATCACTCCACAAACCACGGCTGACAATAATATGCCAAGAGAAGGAGGGAGGGGGAACCCCCTCCCACATCCCCACATGGCCTGGGGGGGATGTGACACTGTCCCTGATGTCCCCAAAGCTCATTCCTTGGCTTCAGGAGGGGTTGTGGATGGGGGGGAACCACCGAGCCTGGTGAGGCTGGTGGCACTGGGGGGGCAACCATGCCAGGCCCGGAGCCCGGCGGTGCCAGAGGGGCTGGAAGGTCCCTGGGTGGCAGCCAGGCGTGCATTAATTATTGAGGAAGCAAAACACGATGAATTATTGATGCCAACAGGCAAAGAACGGGAGCTGGTCCTGCAGGAGGGGGCACTGGATACCCAGCACGACCCCCCTGGAGAAGGAGCAGCCTGTTCCCAGTGGGGAATTTAACGGATAAATCCCAGCCATCCTTCAGGAGCAGCTCCTCAGCTCCCCGAGCAAGCTGACAGGATTGCAAACGCTGCTGGCAGATGATGCCAAGGAAAACCAGGCTGGGAGAGCAGGGCTGCCTCTCCATGGATTTTAACACACATTCCATCCAGGAAAGCCAACACCAGACCCTCCCCAGTGACCTCCACGGACTCCAACACCACCCCCTTGGACCCAAACCCACCCAACACGCTCCCAGGGTCTGAACAGGCTCCCAAGTGCTCCAGCCCCAGCACAGCACACTCCTCGTGGGTTTTCCTGGGAAAACCAGCCTGTTTGCTCCAGGCAGGCCATCCTGGTAACAGTTCCCTTGGCAAAGCCGGAGTGGTTTACCCGGGAAGCGCTGCCAGCTCTGGGAACAGCAGCCAATGTTTGATTCTCACCCGGTTCTGTCGGGCACAGCGTCCTGGCTCCCACACAAACACCACCAGGGATCTGGGTGTGCAGGGATTGGGAATGAGCAGAGCTGGGGCTGGGGGCTCCCCTGGCACCGGGCATGGCACTCCCAGCTCTCCATGCTCACTGGGATCAATGATCTCCTTCTGGATACAAACCCATCCAGGCAAGATCCCGCTGCACCAAGAGCTCTCCAGCTCCCTGCAGTCCCAGCTCGCCAGGAGTTGGTGCCTGGGACTGGATCAATGACCTCCTTCTGGATACAAACACATCCGTGCAGGATCCAAGAGCTCTCCAGCTCCCTGAGTGCTCTGGGGATGGGCCCATCCAAACCGCTGAGCTTGGATGCCTCGGAGCCCCGGGAAGGAGAAGCCAAATCCAGAGCTGGCTGGCAGAAATTGAGCTTCCAGCTGGGAGATGAGCCCGAGGAACTGGCACCAGCCTGGCTGGAGCACCAGCTGGAGGATGCCCAGGTGCCCTTGCACCAAGACAGACGCCCCATGGCTCTTTCCATGCTCCATGCCAGGCTTGGGAGGCTCTTGGTCCCTGAACTCTGAGCTGGGAATGCTGAAGAGAGGGGTGGGAAAACAGGTGGAAAACACAGAGGGAGCTGGGAGTTGAGGCAGCCCCTGAGCCCCTGGATCCTGCACAGCTCCGGGTGTCAGCCCACGCAACTGGGATGTGATTCCACCCCTGACTCCCACAAAGCCTGTCTTGGCACTGTGCCCCCATTCCACAAGGTCCTAATGATGTCGGTGTGGATTATAAACAGGACTCCTGGCCAGCCCGCCCCGACATTGATTAACTCCCCGGGATTAACTCAATTAGTCCCTCCTGCTCGGTCCCAGAATTGATTTGCTGGAAGGCTCTGGCAATGAGGAGCTCTGCAGGCAGATCTGGGAGCAGGCCTTGGAGCTGCCCTCGGGCATCACCGGCTCTGGGCAGGAGGGGCATCCCATGCAAGGGGTCTATCCACTTGGATCACGGTCCAACCCATTAAGGGGTTGGAAAACCCCTCTGAGATCAGGGAATCCAACCATTCACCAGCACCACCTAAACCGTGTCCTCAAGTGCCACATCCACACGCCTTCTGAACACTTCCAGGGATAACATGGAGCACATCCCAGTCCGGGGGCGTTCGGTGGGAACTGGAGGGACAGGAGGCAGAGCCACTCGACTCCGTGTCAGGCCTTGTTTTGGGGCTGGGAAGGAAACGATTCCCGTCTCCCACCTCCCACACACCTCCTCTATCCCGCTGTCTGCCGCCGCTGAGGCAGCCAGAAACATCCAGGGATGTTCCCTGGGCGAGATGAAAAGCGCTGGGAATGAAAGCAGATGGATGCAAGGAACTTTGCAAGGATGCTGGTAACCATAGTGATGAGCTGCTTTCCACCCCCATCCCGGCTCCCTCCATCGCCGCTCCCGGCTGGGAGAGGGATTTCGGCACCGCTTACATAAGGCCGAGGCACAACAATGAGTCAGGCACGGCGGGATCCTGCCCTGGGATCCGTGGGATCCGTGTCCCGAGGGTTTGGGAAGGCGGTGGCATCACCCCACCCTCAAAATCCCGTCTGCCCCCGGGAAACCACTCCCAGCAGAGACGGGATGTTCGAGGGATGCCGGGCGTGGATCCCGGGATTTATCGCCCCCAGTCCTGGAGCATCCATGCGGAGTTCTCCGGCTGGGAGGGATAACCCGGCTGGGGAAAAACAACTTCCTGACCTACTTCGGGCTGCAGCGCCTCTGGTCTGATCCAACGGGGTGGCACCAAGGCGCAGCTGGGAAAAAGTGGGATGAGATGGGATGTGGCAGCGAGGAGGGAGGAGAGGCTGAGGGGGGGGAATGTGACAGGCAGGGACACCGGGGTGGAACGGGAATGTGGGGCTGGCAGAGCGATGTGAGGCTGGCACAGGGGGTGCAGGGCTGGCACAGGAGGGTCCATGGGGCGACACAGGGGATTGTGGGGCTGGCACAGAACCCGTGGAACTGACACTGGGTCCGTGGGGCTGGCACAGGGAACATGAGGCTGGCACAGGAGATGTGGGGCTGTCAGAGGGGATATGGGGCTGGCACAGGGGACATGGGGCTGGCACAGGAGATGTGGGGCTGGCACAGGAGTTGTGGGGCTGACACAGGGGATATGGGGCTGGCACAGGAGTTGTGGGGCTGTCAGAGGGGACATGGGGCTGGCACTGAGCCCGTGGTGTGGTGTATCAGGGCAGTGCCCACCCCACGCCTGTGCCACCACACCATGGTCACACTTACAGCCACACCAGGATGGACCATCCAAGCTGGCTCTTCCCTTGCCATTCCAGCAGGGAAGAGGGTCCCCCTGTCCCTGCTCCTGCCTCCTTGGGCCCTGTCCCTGCTGAGTCCCTGCACAGCGCAGTGGGGACAGCCAATATCCCAAACATCCTGGGGGCTGGGAATGACCAAAATCTCCTCCTCCTCCTTGGGGAGACCACTCATCCCTGCCAAGAGAAGTCCTGGGAAACATTTCATTCCAACAAACAAGCCAAGAGCAACGTTTCCCTCAGGGACACCGGGAGTCAGCACTGGAACTGATGGCCTTGAACATCCCTAAAATCCTCTCAGCACCCCCATCCCCCTCCCAGCCCAGAGCCCTGGGCCCTCTCAGGGAGTAGCAGGGACTTGGAATCTGCTAATTCCTTGCAAATCCTTGGAGGAGGAGCTCCAGAGAGGAGCAGGAGCTGTGCTGCAGCCCCAAATCAACCTGCCACGACAATTTGTTGGGCTCTAATCCCTTCCCTCCGGGGCTCCCGAGTATTAACGATGACACACGACCCTCCTGAGGAATGTTATCCTGCTCTTCCCACCCTCTCCCAGCGCTTCCCTCTCAGTCAAGTGGAGAGGCTGCAGCAGCAAATGCATCAGAGAAGGTCTGTTTAAGCACCGAATGCAGGGGAATGCAAGAGTATCTTTATGCTGCCTAATCTCAGTCCTGGAAAAATAAATTCCCTCTGGAAAAAATGGGAAAACCCACTTCAGCTGGATTTATTCTTCCACAGCTGGCTTCCCTGTCTGGATATAATTACAGGGGTGCTGTCAGGGGTAAGGGTTTAGCCAACCATGGAGGCAGCCCTGAAATCCTCCGGGATGCAGCTGGAGAGGGGGATGGACTGGTCCTGGGACTGCACCAAGGATCCCATGGGATGTGGATAAATTGTGTTCAGCCAAGAAATGGCACGTGAGGGGAAGGAGAGTGTCCGTGAGGCACAGGCAGGGAAAGGGGAATGGGGAAAGGGGAACATCCAGTTGGGAAAGGGGAGAATCCATTAGGCAAAGGGAGATGGGAAAGGGGAGCAGAAAAAGGGCACCATCTGTAAGACACACAGCAGGGGAAGGAGAGCAGGGAAAGGGGATCATCCATGAGGCAAAGGGCAGGGAAAGGGGAATGGGGAAAGGGAAGCATCCATAATGCAAAGGGGTCAGGGAAAGGGGAGCATCCATAAGGCAAAGGGAAGGGAAAGGGGAGCATCCCTAAGGCACACAGCAGGGAAAGGGAAGCAGAGAAAAGGGAGCATCCCTAAGGAAGAGGTTAGGAAAAGGGGACTATATGAAAGGCAAAGGGAAGGGAAAGGGGAGCATTCATATGGCACAGGGCTGGGGAAGGGGAGCAAGGAAAGGGGACATCCCTAAGGTATGGGGATGGAAAAGGGGAACATCCCTAAGGCAGAGGGCTGGGAAAGGGGAGCAGGGAAGGGGAACATCCCTAAGGCACAGCTCTGACCGCCTCCCCCCCCCCCCCACCCTCCGCGGGTCTCTTTAGGAAGGACGAAGACCTTGAGACACAAAAGATTCTGCACCGCTCAGCGGAGTAACCTGTTCCTGACCTCCTGTGCCACCTAAATCCCGCCTGGTTTTCCACGGGGATGGCTCCAGCTCCCGCCGCAGAGCCGCAGGAGAGCCGGCTGGATCCCCCCCGGCAGCAGGCTGGAGGGAACCATGGGAAGCAGGCTCGGGAAGGAGGAATTGCGAGCAGCCAAGCGCGGGCAGGTGCCCCCCTCGCTCTCTCCAGCCGAAATTCCAAGCAGATTTGACGCGCACGTAGCAACAGCGGGGCCAGCAATCCTCCCCTGCCATTGCATCACGGGGGAAGCTGTTCCTTAAGTTTGATTTCCAGGATAAACCCCCCCAACCACCCCCACCCCCCGCCCCGCTCCATCCGTGCCCAAAAGAGCCAGGTTATTTAATCACGAGCGATGCTCTGGCTCCCCTCTCTCTCTCCCTGCGATCCTGCAAAGCCGCCTCTCTCTCCCTGCAGTCCAAATGCCTCTCAAATCCCTTCCCGTTGGCAAAATCCACATTTTTTTGGGACCATTTAGCCCCCTCCCTCCCCAGCAAAGCCCCTTTTTCCTCCCTCCCCCCATGGGGACGTGCCCTCCATCAGCACACCGGGAGGGAGAAGGGACCGCTCACCTCATTTATTGCCGAGGGTTGTCAGAGGTCGAGGTGGCAAATAAAGGGTTTAAATCCCGCAGGAGGCCGAAGGAGAGGGAGAGGAGGCGATGCCCGAGGCGGTGGGAGAGGGGATGCCAGCTCCTCCAAATCCAATTTTCGGGGCTGGATGGAGCGGTTCCTTCAGCTCCGCTCAGCTCTTTCCCACTGAAACCTCTCCTTCCATTTTTTCCCTCCAAGCAGCTTCATGGCCGGAGCTCGGGGGCTTTGGGGGGCTGTTTGTCCTTGGAGGCTGTAGCCATGGAAAGCCCCTGAAATCCCTCCTAAGGAGGCGGGATCTGGGTGTGATGGACACGGGGAATTGCCAGTCACAGCCGTGCCCTGCACAGCCCGCCTGGGGGGGAGCCGGACAGGGATGGGGGGCTGGAATGGGATGGGGGGGTGGACAGGGATTGGGGGGATGGAAAGGGA
>JAWWEU010000082.1:1772060-1783109 GCA_035583155.1 Acropternis orthonyx
GGGGGCCGGGGGGGCGCGGGGAGCGGGAGCGCTTGGGGAGGGGGTGCGTGGGGAGGGGAGTAACTGGGGAGGGGGTGACCCTGGAGAAGGAGAGTACCCTGGGGAAGGGGGTGCCCATGAGGAGTGGGCTCACTTGGGGAGGGGGTTCCCTTGAGGAGGGGGCTCACTTGAGGAGGGGGTTCCCTTGAGGAGGGGGCTCACATGAGGAGGGGGGAGTACGTGGGGAGGGGGCGCACGGACAGGGGTCACTAGGGGTGAGTGGGGGGGCTGTGCACCCCTGCGCCCCCTGCCCCCTCTGGGGGGGTGGGTAAGGACCCCCTGCCCCATCAGGGGTGTGGGTAAAGACCCCCCCACCCCTGCCCCATCTGGGGACCCCCAACCCCTGCACCCCCTGCCCCATCGGAGAGTGTGGGTAAGGACCCCCTGCCCCATCGGGGGGTGGGGGTAAGGACCCCCGTACCCCACCCCTCCCAGGTGGTCGCGGTGCCTGAGCTCCTCGACGGCGGGGGGCGACACCATCTTCGCCCTGTCCTCCGCCCCCGGGCGCTGCGGGGTCGCCGTGATCCGTGCCAGCGGCCCGGGCAGCCGGGGGGCTCTGCAGAGCCTCACCGGGACCCCCAAACTGCCCCCGCCCCGCGTCCTGGCGCTGCGGCGCATCCGAGACCCCCTCACCGCCGAGACCCTCGACCGCGGTCTCGTCGTCTGGTTCCCAGGTGGGGTGGGAGGCGTGGGTGGAGGTGGGGGGGATCTTCGTGCCCGGTTGGGGGGTCTTGGTGCCCGGTTGGGGAGTCTCGGTGCCCAACGGGGGTCTCGGTGCCCGGTTGGGGGGTCTCGGTGCCCGCCTCAGCCCTCCCAGCTGAGGGGATCCATCAGGGGTGGTCCTGGGTCACCGCTGGCCCCTCTGCGCCGATCCCACGTAGGTGCTGCTGTGGGGGGGACCGAATCTCTCCTGAGCCCCCCTTGGTGTCGAAATGTGCGTGTTCCCGTGGGAGGGGAAGGGTGGGATGTGCCAGGTCCGGCGGGCTCAGCCGGTGCCCACCCGAGCCGTGTGCCCCCGCAGGACCCCACAGCTTCACCGGGGAGGACTGTGCAGAGCTGCACGTGCATGGGGGGCCCGCGGTGGTCAGCGGGGTGCTGCGGGCGCTGGGTGAGCCCCCTCCCCGATCCCTGTGTCCCTCCTGCCCCTTTCCCATCACATCCTGCCCCTCGGGGTGCTGCGGGCGCTGGGTGAGCCCCCTCCCCGATCCCTGCGTCCCTCCTGCCCCTTTCCCATCACATCCTGCCCCTCGGGGTGCTGCGGGTGCTGGGTGAGCCTCCCCCCATCCTTTCGACCCTCTTCCCCTCATATCCTGCCCCTCAGGGCACTGGAGGAGCTTCTCCCCATGCCTTTCCCCCCACTCCCCTCGTGTCCTGCCCCTCGGAGTGCTGTGGCTGCTGGGCGAGCCTCCCCCATCCCTCCTACCCCCTTCCCCTGGTATCTTGCCACTCGGGGTGCCGGATGAGCCTCCCCTTCCCTCTCTCCCCCATCCCCTCGGGATGCTGCGGGTGCCGGATGAGCCTCCCCCCACCCTCTCTCCCCCCTGCCCGGGGGGGTGCTCGGGGCGGGGGCTCACACGGGGGGTCTCTCAGGGCGCCTGCCCGGGCTCCGTCCCGCCGATCCCGGGGAGTTCACTCGCCGGGCGTTCCGCCGTGGGAAGCTGGACCTGACGGCGGCCGAGGGTCTGGGGGATCTGATCCGCGCCGAGACGGAGGCGCAGCGGCGCCAGGCGCTGAGGCAGATGGAGGGCGAGCTGGGCGAGCTCTACCAGCGCTGGAGCGAGACCCTCACCCAGGTAAGGGCCGCCCCAGGGGCTGCAGCATCGGGCCCTGCCGCTGGTCCCTCCTCCTCGGGGACACAGCGGGACGTGTCCCCAAACGCCACCCCGGCTCCCAGGCGCTCGCCCACTTGGAAGCCTACATCGACTTCAGCGAGGATGACAACGTGGAGGAAGAGGTTTTGTCCCAAGGTGAGGGGTGGTGGGTTCGGGGGGCAGGGCTGGGAGACCCTGTCCCTGCTGCCCCCCCCTGCCACGTGCCCCGTGCCCGCAGTGGATGGCACCGTGCTGGCGCTGGAGCAGGAGATCAGTGCCCACCTGAGGGACGGGCGCCGTGGGGAGCTGCTGCGGGGAGGGGTCCGCGCCGTCATCGCCGGGCCCCCCAACGTGGGCAAGAGCAGCCTCCTCAACCTGCTGTGTGAGTGGGGCACCCTTGGGGTGGAGGGGGGGGGGGGGGGCGGCTCCCAGCCGGGATGGGGGTCCCCAAATCCCGCGTGGAGTCACCCCCTGTCTCCTGTGTGTGTGTCTCCCCCTCCCCCAGGCCAGCGCCCGGCTGCCATCGTGTCACCGGTGGCGGGGACAACGCGGGACGTGGTGGAGGTGGCCCTGAACATCGGGGGGTACCCCCTGGTGCTGAGTGACACGGCCGGGCTGCGCGAGACCACCGACCCCGTGGAGAGGGAGGGGGTCACCCGCGCAAGGGACCGGTGAGGCCGGGGTGGGGGGGCTGCTCTGGGGGTCCCCCCAGCGCAGGGCTGGCTGGGGAGGTGGCACTTCATGGCCCCCTGTTCCCCCCACCAGGCTGTGCCAGGCTGACTTAGTGCTGGCTGTGCTGGATGCCACCGCGGTGCCCCCCGAGCCGGCGGGGCTGGGGGCTGCGCTGGGGTCCCTGCAGCCCCCCCCCGACACCCCCTGCGTCCTGGTGCTCAACAAAGCCGACCTGCTGAGGGGCAGCGAGGGTCCCCTGCGTGGCACCAGCACCCAGAGCCCCGCCGTGCCCCCCACCACCCTCCTCTCCTGCAAGACGGGCGAGGGGCTGGACCACCTCCTGGAGCTGCTGGCGCGGCATCTGGCACAGCTGTGAGTGCGGTGGGCACGGTGGTGGGGGGGACGCACACAGGGAGAGAGGGATCCCGGTGCTCCAGGCTGGCTCCTCCCCCTTTCCCAGGTGCGGGGACCCCCTGGGTGGCTCTCCCAGCCTGACCCAGAGCCGGCACAGCCAGCACTTGGGGGGCTGCGCCGCGGCGCTGGCGCGGTACGGGCGGCATCGCCGGCGGGACCTGGCGCTGGCGGCCGAGCAGCTGCGGCTGGCACGGCGGGAGCTGGGCAGGATCACCGGGCACGTGGGCGCCGAGGATGTCCTGGATATCATCTTCAGGGATTTCTGCGTTGGGAAGTGAGGGATGCACCGTGGAGTGGGGGGGGGGGGGGGGATGTCACCCCCCCGGTGGCTGCGGTGACACTGCGGGAAAGGGAGCGCCGGGCTCTGCGTGCTGGGATTAAACCGCGGTGCCTTCGGTGGCTCTGGTGTCTGTCCCCTCCCTGGTTCCCAGGCCGCGTTTTCCTGGCTGGGGGGAGCATGTCCCCAGCCCCAGACATGGGAAAAAACCACTGGGAGAGGCCCCGTTTCCTGGCCAGGAGGACAAACAAGGAGCTGGAGTGGCTGGAAGGGAAAAGCCACCCCGGGCGCCCCCCTTGGGATGTCCCCCTGCCCACCCCATACGGGGGCTCAGCATCCTGGTGGGTCTATCCCTGTGCCCCAAGTGCGCCCCCAGCCCCAGGGATGCGGCGTGGGGGGCTTGGCATTCCTGGGAGACAGCCCAAACCACGGGAGACACGGGGTCACCCCCAGCCCTCGCACCCACATGGCGGCTGCAGGCTGTGCCAGCCCGAAGGTGGGTGCTCCGTGGGACTCCCACCCACCCAAGTGGGGCTCCCAGGCTCTGGAAGCGTCTGGTGCTCCAGGATTATTCATAGTGGAGCTCCAGGAAATCCTCTGGCAGCGAGTGAGTCCCGCTGGACCCCCAGCTGAGCTGTGTGGGGGCACCCGGGACAGCGGGGGACACCCCTTCTGCCACCCTGATCCCATCCCATCCTGGCACTGGGCTTTTCCAGGGGCTGGGCAAGGATGGGGGGACCCGCTGGCACCCCCATCCCACGGGTGGGGAGGGCAGCAGGAGCACGTGGCTCTTATCCCGGGGTGGATGTGACCTGGGGGACGCGAGTGGGACCTGGGGGACACGGATGTGACCTGGGGACGGGAGAGGGGGGTCGGGAAGGGGCTGGGGACACCCTGGGAGCACTACGTGCCGCCGAGGCGCTGGCAGGGAATGCCTGGCGTGCGGGCAGCGCGGCGGGGCAGGAAAAGCTCTTTCCACAGGAAGGAGAGGGAAGCGCGGCCGTAAATCCCGGAGTGGCGGGCGGTGATTAATCACCGCGCTCCGAGGGGACTCGGTGGCCAAGGACGTCCCGGCCCCTCGTCCTCGAGCACTTCCCACCCCAAAGGGACGCCACGCGAAGCCGGGACTGGATGTTCCCCCACTCCCCATCCCACGGACATCCAAGCACACGTGCGGCGAGTTGTGCCGGCGCTCGGGGCCGGCTGAATTCCAGCCAAAGGCAGGGATACATGGAAAGGGGGGCTGGGGGGGGACCCACAGCGGGGCTCGGGGAAGGTGACAAGGGGACAAGGGGGAAGGTGGTCCTGGCTGCTGCCTCCCGCTTGGGGTTTGCCGTCCGTGCCGTGGGAAGCACCTCCTGGGCTTGTCCAGGAGCACCTCGTGGAAATCCATGCGCCGCTCGGCCCTTACCGTCTGCGGAGAGGGCACGGTGAAGGCCCTGGCACCCCCAGCACCCCGTGCCCAGTGGAGTCCCGTGCCAGCCCCCCCCCTCACCTGGAGCTCTTCAGGCTGGCCGCGTACTGCTCCACCACCTTCAGCAGCCGCTGGATCTCCTCCATGTTCGCTTTGCCTGGTGGGGCGGGGGGCGCTTGAGCCAGGCTGGGCACCCAGGGGGGTCCCGACCCCACAGAGACCCCCCTGCCCCCACAGGGACTCACCCAAGACCCCCTGGTTCTTCAGATAATCCGCGTAGTAGCCCATGCTGGGGAAGGATCCCGAGCGCCCGGCGCTGCCCGGCGCCCGCGCGCCCTGCACGTCGAAGAAGGGGTTCATCTGCGGGGCAGAGGGTGGCACTGGTCAGCGGTGCCACTGGTTGGCACTGGCACTGGTCAGTGGTGCCACCGGTTAGTGATGGTACAGGTCAACGGCGGCGCCAGTCAATGGTGGCACTGGTGGCCTTCACACCGGTCAGCGGTGACACCAGTCAGAGCCAGGCACCGGTCAGTGGTGGCACAGGTCAGCGGTGGCACTGCTTTGCACTGGTCAGTGGCGGCACCGGTCAGTGGTGGCACTGGTTGGCACTGGCACTGGTCAGTGGTGGCACCAGGCAGGGCCAGGCACCAGTCAGCAGTGGCACTGGTTGGCAGTGGTCAGTGGCTGCACTGGTCAGCAGTGGCACTGGTTGGCACTGGCATGGGTCAGTGGTGGCACCAGTCAAAGCCAGGCACCGGTCAGTGGTGGCACAGGTCGACAGTGGCACTGGCACTGCTCAGCGGCGGCACCAGCCAGTGGGAAAATCCCCCTGTACGGAATAACCGCGTGCAAAGGTGCTTTGGCAGAGGTGCCTGTGCCAAACAAGCCGCACGTGCCCAACCCAGCAGTGCCGCCCCAGCACCATCTCCTGACCGTTCTCCTGTGCCCACGGGCCGTCCCCGGGTCTCTGTGCCCCCCACCCCCCGTGCCCCCTCATGCCCCCCAGCCCCTCACCTTGGTGCCCATGCAGACGCCGAGCTGCTCCCGCAGCGACTCCGCCTGCGCCGCCGCCGCCTTCCTCTTGTCCTCCAGCTCCTTGGCCTGCTGCTCCTTCTCCGCCTGCAGCCTCTTCCTTTCCTCCTGCCCGTCACTCACCTGCTTCTCCTTGGCCTGGAGCTGGTTCCTCAGCTCCTGCATGTCCCTGGAGAAGTTGATGCGACACTGCTGCACGTTCAAATCGCAGGCGTTTTTCCTGATGTACCAGGTGTCCCGGTCCTGCTGCCAGCGGAAAAGCCCTTCCGTGCGCTCCTTGAGCTGCTGGAGCTCGTCCTTGGCCTCGCTGCAGTGATCTTGCCTCACCAGGCCCGCAATCCTCTGGAAGTTCTCGTTCATGTCATTCCTCAGGGACCTGCACTCGTGTTTCTGCAGGTCCAGTTCGGTTTTGGTGAACTCCCAGCTGCTCCTGTTGGTTTTCAGGTCCTCCTCGCACCTCTGCTGCTCCTGGGTGGTTTTGGCCAACGTGGCTTGTGTTTTCCGGCAGCTTTCTTCCAGATTCTTCTTGGATAAGGTGGTCTGGTCCAGCTGCCTCTGCAGCTGCAACTTATCGGCTGTGCAGAGAGCGGGGTACAGGGTGGGTGTCCCCCAGTGCCACCGCATATCCCACAGAGTGACACCCCTGCCCGGTGTAGGGGTGGGGAGGACCCCCTGCCCAGGTCCTCGAGGGGTGCTGGGGGTCCCCAGGAGGGTGGGAAGGGGGTGCTGGGGTTCCTCAGGAGGTGGGAAGGGGATGCCCGAGGTTGGGGGGGGGTCTCTTACCACTGCACGTGGTGTTGATGATCTTGGTGGTCATTTGGCACTCGGTCAGCTTCATCTGGTGGTACAATAACTCCTGCAGCTGAGAGGGGGGGCGAAGAGGAGGAGGAGGAGGAGGAGGAGGGTCAGACCATCCCTCAAGGACCTCCCCCACCAGCAGCACCTCATGGGTGCCGTGAGGACACTGGAGGCTGGAGAGGATGAGGAGGTTGAAGAGGAGCAGGGTCAGAGCATCCCACAAAGACCCCCCTGGTATCACCTCGCTCCCTCTGGACACTGGTGAGAGCGTCAGGCACTGGAGAGGGAGGGGATGAGGATGAAGAGGAAGAGGAGTGGGGTCAGATCATCCCACAGGGACCCCCTATCATCGACTCATGGGTGCTGTGAGATCACTGGAGGCTGAAGATGATGAGGATGATGGCTGTGAGATTGGAACCCCCTTGGCCACCCCCTCTTGGGGACACCAGGTCTGAGACCCCCGGGACTGGGTGGGTCACACCAGCATCTCCCCCAGGCTCTGCCCCCCCACCCCTTCTCCCCCATCGCCACCATAACCAGGTCCCAACACCCACCGATGTGTCCCCCCACTCCCTCCCCGGGCCGGGGGTCCTCACCTGGGGGAGGTTGTTGGGGGTCTGGGTGCTGTTACACTTATCCAGGTCCCTCTGGAGCTTCAGGACGACGCCCTGCAGCTTGTCCTTGTCCTTGAGGGTGGCGTTGAGGGCGCGGGTGAGGTTCACGTTCCTCGTGCCCAGCGTGATGATCTTGTTGTAGCGATCCTGGAGCTGCTCCTCCAGCAGCCGGAGGTGCGTGTCCGTGCCCGCCTGCGCGTTGCCGTACACCATGAAGAGCACCAGCCCCAGGATGATGAGGAACTGGATGAGGGAGGTGAAGAGGAAGATGTACTTCATATAAAACCCGCAGTCCCGCTTGGGCATCGCCTCCTTTGCCTCCAGCCCGAACTTGGCCATGGCGAAGCTGCTCTTCTCCATCCCCGCCGGAGCTCTGCGAGCCCCGCCGGGCGGGACCCGCTTTCAACGGGGCCGTGCCGGGGCGGGGCCGGCTCCGACGGCGTGTTTATAGCTCTGGATTTAATGTTTCCCTCTGAGGGGCTCCTTCCTGCCGTGCCGGATGCTTCGCACCCGCCGGGTTATCACAGCGAGGCTTCTGTTGGCAGCTGGACTTTTGTTCCTGGATGGGGGGGTGAAGGTTGGGACCCTCCTCCCCCGGCCCGTGTCGGTGCCCGGCGCTCCCCCAGGACTGTCTCCCACACCCAAATACCCTCCCCCGGCACGGTGGGCACCGGGAATTCCAGAGAATGAGTCCCCGGGACCGGACAGGGTGGGCTGTGCCCGCCGGTGGGGTGATGGAGAGGATTCCGGTGCCTGCACCGGACACTCCAGGGTGGTCCTGGCACGTGTGTGCCCACCAGGTCAGTGGCACGCAGGGATGATGCTCCGCGCCTGCAGGGAGGGGAAGGATGTGGCCAGGTCCTGGCTTGCAGCTCGGGTGGCACCAGGCTCGGTGGGTGACGCAGGGCCATGGGGTGAAGCCACCGTGGGAACTCGTCACCCCACGGAGCCACCCTCCTGCTGCGGGGACACGGCTGGGCTCTGTCCCCTGACGGGGACAGCCCTGACACGGTGGCTCAGCCCAGCCGGGCACGGATGGGAAGAACTGCGGGTTTGCAGCAGTGCCCTTGTCCCGCTCCGTGTCTGGGGTCCCCTGGGGGTCCCTGGAGGTGAGGAGTGGCTTGGAGACAGGCTGGGGACACGGAGGGGGCTCAGTGCAGGGGCAAGGGGTGACATCAGGTGCGGGCATCACCCTGGGATGGCTGGGCGGAGGGGATTGCTGCCCCTTCACCCTTCGGTGCCAGTGACCACAAACGGGCTCCGGGGGTGCCACAGCCACTGTCACCCTGTCCCTGTCCCGTGGGAGCCCGCAGGGCCAACACCCCCAGCCCCGGCGGTGCCAGACCCCCACCACGGCCACTGTCACCCCATCGCCATCCCGCAGGAGCCGTGGAGGGTCCGGCTGTGCCCGGCACCCCCTCCCCCCGACCCTGCAGGATGCCCAGCCCCGGCCGGGGGGGCTGCAGGGTGGGGGGACCGAGGTGTGGGGCCCCGCCGGGCGCTGACCCCGAGCCGCTGGCTGTTTCCTGCCTTCTGACTGCGCCACATTCCCTGGGGACCGGGAAGTGTCTGCGATAGCCGGGATGGTGTCGCTCCCGAATCCATTCTCAGCTACTGCCGTTTCCTTCCTGAGCTGCAAATAACAGTGAGTCACGCCCGGGTCCCCCGGGCCCCCCAGCCCCGCCGAGGGGGCGCTGCCGGACCCCCGAGCCGGCCTGGCCGGGACCCCTCCGGCCCGTGGTTGTGCCGGTCGGATGGTCCCTCTGAGATCCCATTCCAAGGGCTCCCCGCAGCCTCCCGGGCTGCACCAGGGATCCCACCGGGCAATCCGACCGCTCCCAGACCCCGCCTCTGTCCCGTTTCCCAATTAACCCCCCAATTAGCCCTCCGCTGTAATTAATCCTTCCCGTGCCAATGGTTTAGATCATGGGAATGCTGCTCCCAGTTCCCCTTCCCACTCTAAACCTCTCCGGGGCTCTGGGACCACCAGATTTGGGGTGTGGGACTTGGGAGCCCCATCCTGGCTGGAAGTGCCTCACCAGGACACTTTCACCTGGCAAACCACTGCCTGCCCCTTTTCCCGACTCCCCCTCAAGGCTGGGGGTACAGGGGGCACAGGAGGATCCCCCCCATGGGCAGAGGAGGAGAGGGGCCGGATGCCCGTCTGCCCTTTGCACAGGATACTGTGGCAGGAAAATTCAGCTTTCCTGGTGATTCAAAGGAATCCGTACTTAGTCTGTAAAACACACTTTTATTCCGGCAGGGAACAACTCTACGCTAATGCCCCAAAGTGCGTGTTCGATGGGCATACAAAATCAAACAACTTTTATACAATTAAGTTCAAATCCTATCTGCTACACACACTGTCCAGTTTACGTCAATCTTGTTTACCCCCCACCCCTTGCTCAAGCTTCCCTTTCCTGCTGCTAAAACTCGCTTTCTAGGTGCTCAAAGCAGTTTCCTTATCCATCTTTGTTCAAGCAAGCTCTTTATCTGGGATGCACACAGTCAAGCTAACTTCTAGTTCTCCTTTTATCTTAACCGGCCGTAGTTTTAGGGCGGATTCCTGCTTGCAGAAGCTGTTACACCCTGGAAAGATACAGTCAAAACGTACAAAATTACAAACACTTATACTGTATTATTTTATCCTTATTTCACTGGAAACCTTCAAAGTGGATGCAAGGATGTTGGGAAGCGACGGCAAAGCAGCAGCAGCAGCTCCTGGTCCCCGTCCTGCCCGTCCCTGCCTCGGCTCTGTGTCCCCCTGAGCACCCCGGGGTGTTTTGGGGTCCCTGGCAGAGCCAGGTCCTGCCCTGGTGGTGGAAGAGGCTGGAGAAAGCCTTGGAGTTGGGAATCCCGTTGGAGGGACAGTTGGGTTTGCAGAGGGATGGTTGGATTTGGGGGGAAAGCTGGGCTTGGGGGGTGCAGTTGGGTTCGTGGGAACAGAGGGACAGCTGGGCTGGTGACACAGGGAGACATCCCAGAGAGCAGCACAGCCTTTATTGCCCAAATGCCTTCCCAGTCTTCCCAGTTTCTGGAGTGCTGGGAATGCGGCGTTAAGCCCCGGAGCTGATTCCAGAGCAGCCAGTGGGGAAACTGTCCCTTGGATGAGCTAAAACTGCCCAAAAGCTGGAGAAGCGACCCCTCTGTCCTGCTGTCAGGCTGCGGAGTGGGATTGGGACACAGCAGGATCGGGACACACGGTGGCATCGCGACAGGCAGCAGGATCGGGGCATGACGGGAGCAGGAAGCAGCAGGATTGGGATACGCGATGGAATCGGGACACGTGGTGGGATTGGGGCACGGTGGGAATGGGACATGGTGAAATCGGGACACACAGTGGGATAAGGACACGCAGCAGGATGGGGACACAGCGGGTTCGGGACACGTGGCATCGTCGTGATAGATGGAAGGATGGGGACATGGTGGGATCAGGACACGGTGGGATCGGAACGCAGAGCAGGATCAGCACACAAGGCACGACAATCGGGATCAGGACACGTGATGGGATCAGGAGTCACGGTGGGATCGCGACAAGTTGCCCGCCAGCTTCGTTCCAGCATCCCCAGCTCCGGAGCAGGGATGGAGCCCCTCCTGATCCCGGTGCTGTGGGCACACTGAGACTGGGAATGCTGGGCTTAGCGGGGAGGGGGCCGGGGGGCTGCGGGGCTTCAGCCCTTCCTGCAAAAGAGCGGGGACAGGGAGTGAGTCCGGGTCCTGATCCCCGGGGGACACCGGTGACAACGGCACATGGCAGGACGTGCTGTGCCAGTGAAACCACCTCCTCCCCGGGATGTCCCCCCTCCGCGGGATGTCCCCCCTCCCCGGGATGTTCCCCCCCCCCCTCTCCGTGCACCCACAGAAGTACCGGGACGGGGGGCACCTGCGCCCGGTCGCTCGGTCCCTGCCCCGCCGCCGCAGCGCCTCCACCTCGGCCGCGTAATCCCGTCTGGGGGGAGAGCGGAGCCACCCGTGGTG
>JAWWEU010000082.1:1783209-1817890 GCA_035583155.1 Acropternis orthonyx
CAGACCGACCCCCCGCCCGCCCCACCCCGGTGAACCCCCCGGACTCACGGATGGGTCCCGGGGGCGACCCTCGGTCCGTGCAGGGACCCCCGGTGCAGACCCCGATCAGCGAATCGACCCCCCGGTGCACGGATCGACCCCCGGTGCAGCTCCCGGTGATCGCAACGACCCCCGCAAAGGGGACCCCGACCCACGCACCGACCCCCCGGTGCAGCCCCCGGTTTCACGGACCGACCCCCGCTCTGCAACCCCCGGTCAACGAGCCGGACCCCCCGGTGCAGCCCCCGCCCCACGCCCAGACCCCCGGGGGAAGCCCCCGACCCACAGACCCACCCGGTCCTTGCAGACCCCCCGGTGTACGGGGCGCGACCCCCGGGGGCAGCCCCCGGTCAAGGACCCGAACCCGTGCGGGCGGACCGACCCCCGGAGGCGGACCCCGACCCCTCCGGTGCCCCCGACCGACCCCCCTCCCGGTTTTGGGGGGGGGTGTCCCGGTTTTTTTGGGGGGGGGGGGCAGTTTCAGGGCTCGGGTTTCCCCCCACGGCCCCCCCCCTTTCCCCGCGCCTCATCCCCACGTGGGTCCCGCCGGCGGCGTCCAATCAGCGCCGCGCCCGCGGGCGGCCCCGCGCCGCGCCAGCCAATGGGAGCCGCGGGGGCGCCGCGCGAGGCCACGCCCACGACGGGAGGCTATAAAAGGCCGGTGCGGACGCGGCGGAGCCTCAGAGCGATCGAGCCGAAGGAGCCGAAGGAGCGGAGCGGGAGCACCGATCACGATAGAGCCGCGATATCTCCGCGATACCTCCGTGATAGCCGCTCTAGGGATTATTGCTCTTGGAATTTGCCTCCTCTCGCTTGGGATTACAATTGCACCATGACCCTGGAGGAGCTGGTGCCTTGCGATAGCAGCAAGTAAGTCGCGGGGAAGGCTCGGCGGGGTGTGTTGGGTGGCGAGGAGGCGCTGTCGTTGTCGCCGCCGGTGCTCAGCGGCTCTGTCGTTCCTCCGCGGCAGGATGCAGGCGGTGAGCGAGGCGGTGGAGCGGGTGCTGGTGGCGGCGCAGCGGCAGGACCGGCTCACGGTGGGGGTCTACGAGTCCGCCAAGCTCATGAACGTGTGAGTATCGCGACAGGGATCTGTCGGGGGGGCTTTCTGTCAGCGTGGTCCGGGCGGCACCAGCGCGGTTGGCGTGGTGGGGGTCCCCCCTGGGTGGGTTAGTGCGGGGGGGGGGTGTTACGGGCGTGGGATGAGGACGCGACTCCAGGCAGCATTTTGGGGGTCTATCCCCAAAATCTTAGTGCGACAGGGAGGTGACGGCGATGGGTGACAGCTCCGGGGGGGAGTTACACAGCGGGAGACCCCTGATGACACGGGGGGTGAGGGGTTGCGTGTACGGTGAGGTGACACGGGGGGTGACACCCCCCAGAGCCGTTCTGACCCCTCCGGTGTCCCCTCACAGGGACCCCGACAGTGTCGTGCTGTGCGTGCTGGCCACGGACGAGGAGGACGAAGGCGACATCGCCCTGCAGATCCACTTCACCCTCATCCAGGCGTTCTGCTGCGACAACGACATCCACATCCTGCGCGTGTCCGGGATGCAGCGCCTCGCTGCCATCCTTGGGGGGGACCCCGAGCCGGGGGCAGAGCCCCGGGACCTCCACTGTCTCCTGGTCACGGTGAGCGAGTGGGGAGGGGACAATGACGCGCCGGTGGCCCCGTGACAGGGCTCGGGGAGGGTGACAGGGCTCGGGGCCACGTGTCGGGGCGCTGGTGGCACTAACCCCGTGCTCATTGCTCCCCCCAAGAATCCGCACACGGACGCCTGGAAGAGCCAAGGGTTGGCGGAGGTGGCGAGTTACTGCGCCGAGAGTCGCGACAGGAACCAGTGGGTGCCTTACGTGTGTCTGCAGGAGCGCTGAGCCCTTCCCGGCCCTTTCCCGGGCTGGACCTGAAGGATTGAAAAACTAGACAAAAAAAAAAAAAAATCCAAACACACATAAACCCGACATAAAACAGCAGGAAAAAAAGGAAGGAGTAAAACAGCCAGTTCCAACCCACAGTCCCGAGAACCCACCGATTTTATTTTTCCTTTTTAACCGGAGAGGAGGAAGGGGGAGCACGGCCGCAGCGGTGGGGATGGAGCGGAGCCGTGCCGAGCCCCGGCGGGGACAGTGGCCGGAGCCCCGGCGGGGACAGTGGCCGGAGCCCCGGAGAGGACAGTGGCCGGAGCCGCCGGCCGAGGAGTCGCGCTGGAGCAGCGGCTGGAGCTGGGAAGCCCCGGGCAGGCAGCGCAGAGCGCGGGGGGGTGACCCCGGAGCTGGAGACTGTCGCGATTTTTGGCAGCTGGGACGCGATGGGAGGCGAGGACTTGCAGAAAGAAGGGTGGAGTTGTTTTTTTTTTTTTCGTTGCAAAAACTGCTTTAATTTCCAAGGAATTATCGACGTCTGCACACATGGACCTGCACCCCCCGGGTGCTGCTTTTGCACTTGGAGACCCTTGAGCTGAACCTTTTCCAGAGTTTATTCTTATACGGAGTGAGGAATTAAATTTATTTGCAATAAAATATCTGAAGTCACCGGTTGTTTGCTCTTCCCTCTGCTCCTGCTGGGAGCTGTTCCCACGGGGAATGGGATCGGCTGCTCCCGGGTGGGTTTTGGGGGGGGCTCCAGCCCCCACCTTGCGCCGGGGCTCTGCAGGGCTGGGGGATCCCACCCGTGTGTGGCCCCCCCCACCCCACCCATCTCTGAAAAAAGGTCTTTCCAGGAAACTCCCCCCCGGGGTTGCCCCAAGCTCTGTGGGAAACTGAGGCACAGCCCCCCCGTGGGTGGGGGCTGACCCGGGGTTAGGGGTGGGAGCTTTCCCCCCACCCCCACAGAAACCCCACGGCTCCCCGAGGCCATGGGAAACCGAGACCATCCACCCACGCGTGGGGAGAGCCTGGGAAACAACCCCCCGCCCCCAGCCCCTCCCACGGCTGGGGTGGGAATTCCCTCTCACCTCCGGAGCGGGGGTACCCGGGTTCTGGCTGGGAATGTCCCGAGGGGTGGGCCTGGATTTTGGGTCAAGGAGAATGGGCTGAGAAGCCCCAAGGCTGTGGGGAAACTGAGGTGGGTGCTGCGTGGAGACCTCCGGGGGGCTCCTCAGGTCCCTCCTGGAGGCAGAACCCACCTACCTGGGCACGGGGTGGACGTGGGATTCCCCCCCCCAGCCCACCGGGACCGGGAGCTGTGCCAGCCCTGGGAAGGAGCCAGGATGATCCTGCCCGGCCCGGACACCGTGTCCGACCGGGCAGGGACACAGTGACCGTCCAGCCTGGCTGGGACACCGTGGCCATCCCAGGGTGTCCCGTGGCTTGGGGGGACGTGCCCTGTGCCCTCCCTTGGGGTTCTGACCTCAGAGGGCAACTGAGGCCGGGGTGGGGGGACACACACACATGTGACAACCCCGAGTGATGCCACACGGCCCTCCCCACAATGTCTCCTGGGGGTCCCAAGGGACAAGGTGGATGTAACACCCCCCGGGTGGCCCCAGACTGTGACACCCCCACCTCCCACCCCCCCCTGCAGCCGGGGGAGGGACACACAGCAAAGGGACACACCGGGCCTGACACCCCCCAGGTCTGTCCGGCCACGCCTGACACGAGCTGGAAGGTCTCAGGGGGGCGATGGGGGGCACGGTGATCCCTGGGATCACCTGGGAAAATCCAAGGGAAAGGGCCCGAGGGCGGCTGAGGCTCCCGAAACTCGTTTCACTGATGAGGCGGCGGGTCACGAGGCCATTCCTGTCCCCGGTGTCACCGCGGGCCACTCGTGTGACGGGCGCGTCAGGCCGGGCGCGACACGGGGGCGGGAGGGGTGGCAGCCCCCCAGACCCTCCCTGCAGCCCCCCCCAGACCCTCCCACCCACCCCGGGCAGGACACCCACGGTGCAGCCCCGACCGCAGCCCACCCGGGAGCGCACATGGAGCCGCCCACCCTGGGCCGGGTCACGCACATCCCACCCACCCACAGTGTCCCTGCCCGCCCCCCCCCAATGGATACAGGGACCATCTGGGCCCCCCAAAAAACAGCAACGTGGTGCAACCCCGGGGGTCCAGGCACCCCCAGACCCCCCCAAAGACACCCTCCCCCCCTCCATGGAACCCCAGCAAGAGGGGGGGCAGTGGGACCCCCACCCCGTGCAGCCACATCTCGCCCTGCCCAGCCCCCAGAGAGGGTTCCCCGTCCCCCCCAAACCACCTCCCCAGTCTGGCCTGACTCACACGCTCCCAGCCGGGTGTGGGGGCGGTGGGATCCCGACTGGACACTGATCCACACTTTCCACCCATCCAGGGCCGATCCAGACAGCGGGAGAGGGGCGGGGGGGGGGCGGCTGTGGGAGTTTTGGGGGGTCCCTGATTCATGTAGAGCCAGACATCCCTCCCCCCGCCTCCTTGGCACCCTACCAGCATCCCAGCCCCGGGAAAAGGAATCCCAGGGCTGGGAATGGGGGTGCTGGGCTGGTTTGGGCTTGGCTGGAGAGACCCCAGACACCTCCACCAGTGATTCCCCTCCCAGCATCAGCCCCAGCTCTAACACCGGGGAATAATAAAACCCTGGGTGATTAACAAATAATTAGGGGGTCGCATCCAGCCCTGGGGTAGCAGGATGTGTGGCGGGCAAGGCAGACACACCCCCCCCCCCCCCAAACCTGACACAGAGAAGGGAGAGTGTGTTTGGGGGTGCGTGGAGGGTGGGGGGGTCCCGGCGACCCCGAAGAGACCCCCGGGGGTGAATCCGCCCCCCCCCCCTCCGCGTGTTGCCAGGACCCCTCACACGAAGGTGGGAGCTACGTGTGCGTTCCGGGGAGGGGGTGAAAATGGGGGGGTTTCGGGTTTTGGGGGGAGAGCACCGAGCCCCTTGCTGGCTCTGGGGCGGTTCAGCCAGACAGGGCAGGGCCGGATCCCGCTCTGGAGCCGCTGATTTATGAGTCTGGGCTGGGTGGCTCCGGCGGCTCCTGGCCCCGGCCCCGGGCTCCGTCTCCACCCAGGGACAGACACTGGGGACCGGGAAATGGGGGAAGGGGGGGGCATCGCCCACCCCCCCCCCTCTCCCGGGACCATCCTGGGGCAGCTCAGCCCGTCCCGAGATCCACAACCTCTGGAGAAGGGCGGTGCTGCACGTGGGGAAACTGAGGCACGGAGCTGCCCTTCCCCCCCCCCCGAAAGGGGGCGGATGCCGGAGAAGGAACTCAACCCGTGACGTCACGGCCGTGGCCCCATTGCGTCAGGGGTGTCCCCGCGTCACCCGCGGCGGGGGAGGGTGGGAACATCGTGGGATCCCCCACGTGCGGGGAGACACGGAGGGATTCCGAGGCCCCTCCGTGTCCCTGGGGGTCCCCGGGGTGGGGGCTGAGGGGGGATCCCCCTGCGCCCATGTCCCCACCCCGGTGCCACCCGGGCGCTGCCAGCCCCGGTGGGACCCGCGTCCCGTCCCTGGGCCAGCCCCGGTGCCAGCGGCTCCGAGGCCAGGGAGTTAATTAGAGCTGCAGGGACTTAATTAGAGCCTCAGCCCGGCTAAAAATAGCCCGGCGGAGGAGGGAGGGTTATTTTTAGCCGCTCCCAACCCGGTGCCACCCGGCCGGTGTCGCTCCGCATTGGCACAAGGTCTGGTGGCACCGCCAGCTCCGGCGCTTGGACGCGGGTTCCCGGGAATTCGGGGGAGTTTGGGCATGGTGGGGGCAGGGACCTCCTGCTTGTCCCCAGCTGGGGGTGTGGGACAATGACACGGGACCTCCGACCTGCTGTTTTTGTCCCTCTCCCTGTCCCCTGTCCCCATCCCGCTGCCCATCCCGCCCTTCCCGGCCGGCGTTTGGGTCAGACACTGAACAATCCCAGCAATTCCCGGCACGCGGCTCCAGCCGGCCCCGGGAGCAGCAGCGGCACATTCCCGCAGGACTCGCTCCAAGCCTCTCCCGGAGCCACCGGCCTGGATCCCGCAGCCTTCCAGGAAAGCGGCTCCCTTGGCTGCGGTTCCGGAACCTGGAGCTGCTGGGAAGTGGAGCAGGAAGGCGGGACGGGCCTGGATCCTTTTTCTCCGAAAAGGGAAGGAACGCTGCTCTGGGTTTCGCTTTCCTGTGGCTCCACAGGGTGGGAAGGATCTGGTGCCTCCCGAGAAGCAGGAGATGCCTGGGCAGGAGCCACCACGGATGGGGAGCAGCTCCCAAAGGTGGAAGAAAGGGATTCCCAAGTGCAGGATGAAGGCATTTCCGAGGAGCTGTAATCCCTGAGGGGCTGCAATTCCTGGGGGTCTGTGATCCCTGAGGGTCCACATGAGGAATTGGCATCCCTGAACCCCCCCCAGCATCCAGGGACGGGCAGGGCAGCACCAGGGAGGTGGGAGCAGCTCCCAAAGGTGGGAGAAAGGGATTCCCAAGGGCAGGAGAAGGGAAACCCCAAAGGGTTTCAGTCCCTGAGGAGCCGCAATCCCAGAGGGAATTCCCAATCCCACCCCGATTCCCCTCCTGGGGGCAGGACAAGCTGGCGAGGGAATCTGGCAAAATGCAAAGTGAGCCTTTTTATTGTGTTATCCATTCACTTCGGAACAACAATTCCACAAAATATTAAACACTGTGCGAGAAATCGGGCTATGGCACACGAGAAAGAAAAATCCGGGAACTGCAGACGGATGAGGAGCCTACGGCACAGACACCGACCACTTCCTAAGGACAGTCTGTACAAACCTGGGTTTGCGTTTGGCAATGAGATCAGAGTTTGGCAAATAATAATAATTATAATAATTATAATAAGAATAGACCAGAGAGAAGAAAACGAGGAGCGCGGAGGGTCCGACGTGGCCTCCGCGCAACGGAGTAAATGAGTTACTTGGGTTTTGTTAAATAAACTTGACTTTTTAACCACTTGGAAACAAGAGGGATTTGGGAGGATCCAGAGGCTCCGGAGCACACCAGGCTTGGGGTGCCCGAGAGTCTCCCGGCTCCGTCCCCCGAGAGACAGGGAGGGGGAGGACAAGGAAAAGGGGGGAAAAAATTAAATAGAAGCAATGTTTCCCTCTCCCTTTTCTTTCCCAGTTTTCTATTTTTGGCACTGGCTTCACCACATGCCATAAAGAAACGCTGGACAGATCTGGGCATGTGGTTACCTCCGAAAAAAGGCCTTTGTGGAGCCCTCCAGCTCCTCCCGCTCTCCCTTCGCCCTTTGCAGCACTTAAAAAGTCCTGAAAAGTCTTTTTTTTTTTTTTGTGGTCTTTTTTGTTTTTCTTCTTTCCCCGCCCCCCCTTTTTTTTTATTTTATTTTAAATTTATTTGGCAAATGCACTAACAAAGTACAAGCAACTACTGGAATCTGCACTTCTATTTATGCCATACAAAAACACCTACAGGATGAGCACGGATTTACTCAGACGAGGATAAAATCCCGAAGGAAAAAAAAAAAAAAAAACAAAACAAAAGGAAAAAAAAATCAAAATCAAAGGATTTTTTTTTTCCATTGAAACGAGTCACCCGCGGAGCCCCAGCACCCGCCGGGAGCTCCCACCCCCCGGCTCCGGCGGGACCCTCGGCACGTTCCGGAGTCCCCTCGCCAGGAGCCTCCAGGCTCCCCTGGGAGATGCTCCACGGCCTCTCCTTTCTCCAGGCTCCCTCCCTGCCCCTTTTCCCAGCTCCCTGCCCCTTTCCCCAGCTCCTTTTCCCTTCTCCCTGCCCCTTTTCCCGGCTCCCTGCCCCTTCTGCCAGCTCCTCCCTGCCCTTTTCTCCCGGCTCCAACAGGGGCGCGGCTCGGGCAGGACCCCGGGGCGGGTGGAAGGACAAGAGGGGGGAGGCAGCGCGACCCCAAAATGCTGGATCGTGGTGCGCCCGACTGGAATTGCCGGCCGAGCATCCCACAGGATTCGCTGGCCGGGCAAATCCCATAGGATTTGCCGAGGATCCCGCAGCCGGGGCCGGGAAGGGCGGGGTGAACAGGGCTGGCCCTGCCCGGGGTGGGGTCTTGGAGCCCCTGAGGGTGCCGGGGGGGTCCGGCAGCCCCTGCCGGGGTGGCGGAGGAGGAGGAGGAGGAATTCCCAGTTCCCGCTCCATCCCCGCGGCTCCGGGATAGCACCATGCTCTGGTCTCGAACACAGAGGAAGAATCAGCGATCTGGAGTAGAAAAATAAGGCTGGAACTGTACGAGATTAAGGACAGAGGGAATTCCCTCCTGGAGAAGGGAAAGCCCGGCCGTGGCTGACCCCAGGCTGGACTCGGAGTGTCCGGTGCTTCCCGGCGGGCGGGAGCGCTTGGAGTTATTTGGGATGAGATTTGGAACGGAACTCACGGGAAAAAAAAAGGCTTTGCTGTTGCTGCGCGGGGAGGGGACACAGAGGGAAATATCCCCCGTGTCCCTGGCTCTGCTCCCTCACACCGGGATGGGGTGACATCCAGGGGGTCGCCTGCGCCCTGGAATGCCCGGTGAGGAGCCCAGGACACGGCGGGGGCGGCACAGGAGCTTTCCCAGGATCCCGGGAAAGCCGCGGCGGACGCACGCCGTGGTTCGGGTTAGTGTTAAAAAACGGGGGATTTTCCCGATTTTGCTTAAAAGGCGAGTGATGGCGGGCTGAAAACAAGGAATGGCGAGATTCCTGCAACCAAGGAATGGAAGTGGAGCAGCTCTGCCCATCCCAGCCTCCCCCCTATCCCAGGAGGAATCCCCTTCCCCGGGTGCTCTCCTTGTCTCTGAGCCAGATCCGGCATCCCCTCAGGCAGCCTTGGGAATTCCATCCACCTCTGGAAAGCAGCCAGAGAAGCTCCCAGTGTCCTGCCTGCACCAATTCGGGCTGCAGGGATTCTCCCTCCCTCCAACCGGACCCCGACAGCACAGGGTGGGGGGTCAGCTGAGTCCGGGGGTCTCCTCCAGCCCCCCCTTCCCATGGGAAATGCTCCCAGTCCCGTGAAGGGATTTGATCCCTGTGGTTCCCATCCCAGTGGAGGCTCTGGCGTTTTCAAACCAAATCCAGAACTTTGGGGGAATGGGGAAACTCCCAGGATTTCACATCAGGCGTGGTTGGCTGGTTTGCCTTTTTCCTTCTCTCCCCCAAAACACCCGTGTTCAGGATAACTGGGAATGGCCACAAGTGGTGCCTCTGCCTACAGCGGGAGGTTGGATTCCATGATCCCAGAGGTCTTTTCCAACCTAACTCTGGGATTCTGGGAGCACTGGCTGCGTTCTGAGGAGCTACTGAGCCCCGGGATCTGCCCTGTGGACACAGATTGGGCTTGGCCACCTACACCCAGCTCCTGGGATCCATCCCCTTCCCAACAGATCCAGCAGCTGGGGAGCTCCATGGGACTTCCCTGAGCATCAGGCTCTCTCCCAAGCATCCCTGGCCCTGGCACATGCCAAGGGCTCCGTGGGAGGAAGGCTCTCCTGCTCCCCCTCTTCCTCACGGGCTGCTCTGTGCCGGGTTATCCCTGTGGGAACACAGTGCTCCCTGTTAAATCCCAGGTCAAGATTCCCAAGCGATGGGAAACAAACTGTATTTCTTCTCCTCACCCTCATCTCCCCTAAACTTCACCAGACACCTTCCACTGAACCTCATCATTCCCTGGGTTTAGTGGCAAGAATTCCACTTGCTGCTCCTGGTGAGGAAAAGGGAGATGGGAAATGCCAGGAAATCGGCCAATTTTAGTGTTTTGGGCTGAAACTCCCCAAAAGGTCGATTTTCCCGGATTCTGGATGTGCACCAGGGAAGCCCCTTCTCCCCCCTCCTCATCTGGGGACAGCACAGAGACCCCCCCAAGAGCCACCCCTGGGGCTCCCTAACATTCCACTCGGGATCTCTCCTGGCCACCGGCTGTTCCCCCGTGGGGCCATTCCCTGATCCAAGAGGAGCCGTGGGATGCAGGGAAGGGACCCCCCGGCCTCCCTTCAGCCATTCCCAACAGGGAGTTTTCCAGCTGGATTTTGGTTGGGTTTTCTGTTGGATTTGTTTGTTTGTTTGTTTGTTTTTTCTGGGTTTTTTTTGGTACTAATTTTCTACAACATCGCTCCCACCTGGGCCCCCTCCTCGTTCCCTCTCCAGAAACAGAGCAAATTCCTGCTGGTTGGAGACTAATTGGATCAGAGCACTTGGGAGCCGTGTCCAGAGCCAGGTCCCCGGAGCTCCGGCCTCACACCCCACTGGGAACACCACAACCCCCCTCCCACTGCCTCCACCACCCCCTTCCGAATTCCAATATCCCTGTGAAAATCCTCCTCCCCGCCCTCCCTCCCTCACCCCTGGTTATTTTTAATTCTGATTTAAATGTTGACCCCTCTCCACGCGCAGCCCCTTCCCAGGAAACAGACACCCTTCCCTAAAACCACTCCCAAATGATTCCCTCTGTATTGGGGTTTTTGTTTCTTTCTTTTTTGTTTGTTTGTTTGTTTGGGGAATTTAAGTTCTGTTTGAAGCCAACGTTTAGTGTTTACCCCCGGGCCCAGGTGTAGGTGTGGAGCTTGGTTTTCAGTGGATGGAGCAGGATGCCCTTCCGGAGGGATCCGGGTGCCGTGCCGGAGCTATAGGATGATACAGGGCTTTTTGTCCTTAAAGGGATTCTCGGAAGCAGGAACTCCAACCAGCAGCGGGTCGTTCCGGGCATGTTGCTCACAGTAATTCATGAGCTCAGAGGACGCTTTGGAGACCTGGATGTTGGGAAAATGGCAGGAGGTTAGTGGGGATATTCCCAGCTCGGCACTGCTGGCTCCGTGGGGAGGGAGGGAGTTGACATCCTGCTTTTCCTAAGAGAAAATTGTGGAGGTGGGGAGAAATAAATAGGGGAATTGGGCATGGGAAAGGAGTGTTTTTGTGGTGAGTGTGGGGAAACAATCCTGGCTGAGAGCGAGAGATTTAAAAGCAGATATTGCTGTCCTTGTTTTTATGGGATTTGGGATGAAAAAGTAAGGGAAAGGCTTGTTTGAGTGCAGGCTCTGATGTTAAAAACGGAGCTTTGGAAACCCTTAGAAACTGTTCCTTAGGGCTCTGCTTGCTTTAGTTCAAAGCTGGGTTATGGGAAGGGCGAGCCCAGAGGGCTCCCAGGAGGCTCCCAGATCCCACAGGGAGCTGCCAGAGGCTCTGGAGACCAAGAGATCCCAGTTTTTATTTAAATTACCTTCATCACTGGGTGAACACGGGGCAAACACAGAGCAGAGGTGGAACCACAGCACATCTGGAGGCCCAGACCTGCTGCAGAGCCCTGATTTTCCTCCCCCACCCTGGTGCCAGCCGGGCTGGATCATTCCCAAATCCACCCCTGGCTCATCCCTCCTCTCCTCCGCCCTAAGAATGTCCCACTGAAGCTCCCAGGGGATGTGAAAGTTTCCAGGCCACTCGCTCTCATAACAGGTTCCTCCATGATCCCTCTCCCTCTGGGATTGGGGGTAATTAAATGTCTTAAGGGATTAAATGCTTTAAGCAGAGCCTTGACCTTGTCCCTGCAGAGAGTTCTGCTCTGGGATCCCAATTCCTCTGCTGGTGGTGTTTGGGATGTTCATTCCTGGGAAGGACTTTAACACTTGAATATGGGAAAATACTCAGAGACTCCCCCAAAATCTGCATCTGCTTTTTCAGGAAGAGGGTCTCACCCCATGGGGTGGAAGCACAGACTGAAGGGGTTTGCCCAGAATTGCAGAGAAAAGGGGTTTTATCCCATTTTTCCTCCTCACTTTGAGCTTTTGCTTCCTGCTAAAATGTTGAACGACAGCACAGAACTGTAAGTTCTGAGTAACTACAAAAAAATCCTAACAAATCTGAAAAGGGGAGATTTTGATGAGATGTGAGGAAGAAATTCCTCCCTGTGAGGGGGGTGAGGAACTGGAAAGGATTTCCCAGAGAAGCTGTGGCTGCCCCATCCCTGGAAGTGTCCAAGGCCAGGTTGGACAGGGCTTGGAGCAACCTGGGCTGGGTTGGTTTTTTTTTAAACCATGAGGTTTTGTAGCTTTTTTTAGGGCCTTTCCAGGCTCCAGCCAGGCTTTTTAGGGAAGACCAGCTAAATTACAGGTCCTCCCCCAGCAGACACTGCTGACTCTCCCGAGGGGAATGAGGGTGGCTCAGCTCCAGGATCCCAGATGGAGGGAGGAGGGGGCTGTGCACTTCCTGACCTCTGGAGCTGTGAGTGCCTTAAAGGCTGTGCTGGGAAAGATCAGCAGTGGTGGGACCCCTCCCAGGAGCAACTCCAGACCTGTCACAGAATCATGGAATCCCAGAATGGTTTGACTTGGAAGGACCTTTAAGCCCATCCCATTCCACCCCCTGCCACGGGCAGGGACATCTCCCACCAGCCCAGGTTGCTCCAAGCCCTGCCCAGCCTGGATTTGGACACTTCCAGGGATGGGGCAGCCACAGCTTCTCTGGGCACCCTGTGCCAGGGCCTGCCCACCCTCACAAGGGGGAATTCCACCTGTATATCCAGCCTAAATTCCCCCTCTTTCCACCTGTCACTACGGTCCCTGACGGAGAGTCCCTCTCCAGGTTCCTTGCAGGCCCCTTCACATCCCAGAGGGAATACTGGAATGCTGCAACATCCGAGCTGGAAACATCACAGGAGTGATGGGAGAACCCAAAGCACCTGCCCGGGGTCCTTTCCTGATCCCACCCTCACCTTGATCCTCTCGATCCCGGCCTCGATGCGGAGCTGCTCCACCAGCTTCCTGGCCTGTGCTATGTTGTTAGTTGTTGACATTCTGTGCCATCGGCTCCAGGCCCCAGCACAGGAGAATCCTGCAAAAAAAACGTGAAAAACTGGGGTTGGCATCATGCACGAAGCCGCTGCGACCATGCACCATGTGGGAATCCTGGAATGGTTTGGCTTGGAAGGGTCTCAAAGCCCATGGAAGGGTCATGCCCCGACAGCCACGTGGGGAGGGCTTCCAGGAGCTCTGATGACACCCATGGAACATTTCCTGGGTTTGCTTCAAGTTCCCCTTTCCCTGAAGCAGCAGAAACTTGCTGAGGAAGAGCGGAAAAATGAACCTTTTTCTGGAGAAGCAAAGCTTTGGCTGAAGCTCCACCCTGAGCTGGGCACCAGGGTGGTCTCTGAGGGTCTCATGGACCCCCCTGCACCATCCCTGGGGTGGGGTTTTAGTGTCCCTGTCACCTGGGAAGGGCCACCTGCACACGGGGCTGTGGCTGTGGGGTGGTGTCCCACCTGCCACTGGGGGTCATGTCCAATCTGTCTGTGGGGCCACGTCCAACCTGGAAGGTGGGGATGTGTCCAACCTGTCCATGGGGTTGTGTCCAGCCTGGAAGGTGGGGATGTGTCCAACTTGCATGTGGGATCATGTCAGACCTGCCTGTGGGGCTGTATCCAAACCTGCACATGGGACCATGTCCACTCTGTCTGTGGAGTCGTGTCCAGCCTGGCAGGCGGGGATGTGACCCACCTTCCCACGGGGCCCTGTCCCACTTTCCCATAGGGCCATGCCCCTGGGATCATGTCCCACCGCCCCACAGGGCCCTGTCCATGGGGTCACATCCCACTTTCTCCTGGCAGGAGAAGGGCAGTGGTTAAACCACCTCCCTCAAAACGCAACAGCAGCAACTGAAGGAGTTTGTCTCCAAGTGCCAAACAATCCAGCCCTGTCACGGGGCCGTGGGGCGGCAGCCAGGGCTGGGCGCTCCGGGGGCAGCTCCGGCCGCGCTGGATCCCTTGGCCAGACACCGTTCCCGGGTCACTTTCTTTGTGACATGCCCTGCAGAGCTGTCAGAAGAGCCCCCTGCTCGCCCTGCCCGCCGCTGACTCAGCCCCACAGCGGCAGGGCAGAGGGTGCAGCTCCCACCTCCCACCAGCCCAGCAGACGGTGCCGGCGGGAGGAAGGAGCCAAAGCAAACACGGAGCGAGATGCCAGCGGCGCTCCCGGGCCCCTCCAGCCGCCCACCGCAGCCCTTCTGCGCCTGCTTTAATTACAGGCTCCTCCAAAGTCCTCCCCAGGCCCGGCAGCTTCAAAGCTGAGCCTTCCCGGGGGGAGCGAGGCGGGAGCTCCTGCCCCATCCCAAATCCTCGCAGGCTCGGGCTGTCTCGCCTGTGTTTAGACACTAAGGGAGTTCAGTCCAGACCACAAGAGCACTCTCAGGGATTATTTTGCTTGGCAGCTGCATCCAACGTGCACTGAACTCCCCAATCCCTGAGCAGCGCCTGGAACACGGAATGCTGCGGGAGAGAACAAGCACTGCTCCAGACACTGTTCCCGACTCCAGCGCGGGACAATTCCCTGAACCAGCAGGGTTATTCGGAAATCCCCGCCTCTCCAGTCCTGGAAGACGTTAGTCAGGGTGACAAAGGGAAGACACACGGGTGAAATCCTGTCTGGTTCTGTGGAAAATGGGAGAAGGAAGCGGGTTGGTCCCCATGGGGAGGATCCTCCTCTCCTGCTCCAGTTTGAAGCGCTCCAAAGTAGTGCAGGCAGGCTTTGGGAGCAGGAAAAGCTCTGTCACAAAGTCAAGCTCTTTCTAAACTTGTTCTGTGAACTCAACAGACCTTCCTGCTGCGAACGGTTCCCTCCTCATCACCAAGACAATGTCCACCTGGGCCAAGGAATTAGCACGCAGCTGGGGGGGGGGGAAAATCCAAGCAATTCGTGTTTCCAAGTATCTCATGTTTGCAACAGCACAGGATCACCTGCCTGTACTTTCCCAGCTTCCTGTTTATGGAATGAGGCTGATGAATCATCCGAGGGCAAGTTACCTCAGGGAACTTCTGGGAGAAGCACAGCCTGTATTCCTGTCCTCATCCCTGTGCCTGCAGTATCCCAGGGAACCCAGCCTGGCTGGAGGGAGGACAGCATGGAGAGAGTCCTGCTGCATGGCAGCAATTGTCAAACAAGTGTCCTAAAAGTCCTTGGCAAGGGGGAGAAGTTTTGTTTCAACTGCTCCCTCAGCTCCTCACTACCCCAGTGAACCCCTGTTTCCCCTATCCCAGCAATGCCCTTTCCCTCTTCCAAGAGTGAAGAGCAGCATCAGTTGCTGCTGAGCTCGGGGTTAGAGTTTTTATAGCACCAAACTCTGCAGCAGCAGGTTCTGCTCCCTCCCTGAGGGATCCTCAGGAAAGCCAGGAATGAAGCAAACTCACAGTGTAGTTCCTCTTCCCACATTTTACATTTCCAAGGACCTATCTCAGCAGCCAAGCTCCCAGGAAGGTCAAGGACTGGATGTAAAAGCCTCCTCTGGCTGCAGCCTGCAGGGGTTACTCATCCCGTGCATCCCTAAGGATCCTCAGCAGTTCCTGCTCCAGAGCTGTTGGCACAGGCTGGGGCAGCACTGGGTGGTCTCCAGCTCCGCAGGGCCACGGTGGGACCTGCAGCACTCCCAGTGTCTGGTCCCACTGGTCCCACAGCAGGACCTGCACTGGGGTCAGGTCACCCGGCCACGCTCCTGGCAGGAGCAGCAGAGCGGCTCCCCTTCCCTGGGTGAACAATTAACCAGGAGGGTCATTAGCAACCGGAGGCCATCGATCCACGGGCCCATCGTGGCTCCCCGAGGGCGTCCCTCAGGAATCGGCAAAAGCCAAAACAAACTTTGGAGGTGTCACTCGGAGGGGCGTGGAAACAGCCTGTGAGGTAAAGGAATTTGGAGGGCAGCCCCGCAGGAGCGGAGTGAGGTGTGTGTGATGTCAGTCAGGGTGACACCAGGACTGTCCTGGATTCGTCCCTTTGTCCGTCTTAAAGAAATCAGTGTTTGGAAAAGAACAGGGATGTGACGTCTGCAGCTGGGCCTGGGCGAGGAAGCACAGGACAGGCAGGACACTCGGGCCTCCTGCACATCCTCCTGCCTCTGCTGGCATCTGAGCGTGGAGAAATAACCCCCAGAGCCAGAATTCCTTCCTGCCAGAGGGGCAAAGCCTTCGGAGCTTGGCTGGGACCCACCTGGCTCTTGCCCTGCCGGCGCCGTGACTCGGCACAACGGCGGCGCTCGCGTTTCGCTGAGTCACCCACACACATCACTCAGCAAAAACAAACCTTCCCGTGCTTCTGCCAGAGCACCTTCTGCCTTCCCGGCTCGTCCATCCCCCTCCCCTGCTCCCTCCAGCATTCCTGGGCTGCCCAGAACGACAGCCCCGCTTTCGGGAACGGCTCTCGCTGCGTTACCAACCACGTCACTCTGACAGTAAGTGAGTCCAGGAGGGATGAAGTCGCCAGATCCTGCAGCTCTCCGGGCTGTTATCCCTGTTCCTCTGGCAGCAGAGGGATCTGGCAGATCCCTGAGCAGGGAGGCATTAGCAGGGCCTGGGGCTGCAGCAAGATCTCCCACTTTGCATGGTGGATGGAAAATGCTGCAGCACTAAAACCACTGGGAATGAATAGAAATTCAGACAGCACAAGAGCACGGGCAGTGATGGATCATCCAGGGGTGTTCCAAGGTCAAGGCCAACACAAACAGCCCTGAGGGAGGTTGTGAAACCTGGACAAGGATCTTTGAGTGCAGGTGAGGGGCACAGCGTGCTCAGGAGTGACGTAAACACAACCCGAGGGACGCTCTGGCTGCAGCACAAACATCCCAGGAACACTCCTGCCTATTTTCGGAAAAGCACAGGGAGACTGAGGCCCAACAGTTAAGTCAGGATAAATCTTGAAACAATCAGGATCTGCTGTTCTAAACTGGCTTGCACATTATGGACTAAGAGCAGGTTCAGGCTGCTCAGAACCACGTGCTGCAGCAGCTCGGTTTGACTCAAGATCAGCCCCAAATCTCCTCTCCTGGGGTGGGTTCCATCATTAAACAAAAGCATTTCAGGGATCACACGAAGTCTTGTGCTTGCATTCTTCGTGTCCCTTCCCCAAAAAAACCAGCCTGCTGAGTGTTTCCAAGCAGGTGGGACAGTGGGAGCTCGGGGCTGCGCCAGGTCCGTCCCGCACAGCCCTGACGTCAGGACAGCACGGACCGACAGCCGGGGCGGCACCTCCGTGTGCCTCACAGAGCCTCCCTTGTTCCCGAGAGGGTTCTTTCTGTACCAGGCAGGCTGCAAAAGGCTTCGTTTTCCCGGGAAGCGCCAGCCCGAGCCCGCGCAGCTCCTGAGTCAGCCGCGTGCAGCAGCAGCGGTGACAGCAGCGGTGACAGCGCGGTGACAGCAGCGGTGACACAGCGCTGGCTCTGACGAGCAGTGACTCAGCAGCGGCTCCGTGCCGAGGCAGACGCCTCCTCCTCCATGGGCGATCTCGGCCGGCTCCGAGCAGCCTCTGCCCTTTCATCCGCTTCCCAGCCCGGCTCCTGCGGGATGCGGGTCACTGCGGGACGGGCTCGGCACGGCCCCGCACCGAAACGCTGCCCCGCATCCCGGTCACGAGGGTGAAACTGGCACCGGCAAGGCGGGCCTGCCCGAGCCTGCCCTGCCCGACACCCACAGCCTGCCCATCCATCGCCGCCTGGCACAAACCCCTTTCTCTCTCATCCCTTTCGGGTGCCACCTGCCCCGCTCCCGCTCCGGCCCCACGGCACGCAGAGTTACGGCACGGGACAAATATGCACTGATCCCCTCTCGTTTCGGAATGCTTCCCATACCTCTCATAGCTGGGAGCTGCCACTCCTTGAAGGGTGAATAAACACTGAGTAACTGCCCGAGCTATGCTGCTTTTGTCTTCCTTCCTCCCCCCTCCCTCTCCTCAAAATGTGGGATTGGTGCTCATGGAGAGCAACTGCATCCTCCCGTCCCGGGAAGGTGGGATGTGGGACCGGGATACGCCGTGCTGGGAAGGGATGGGGGGAGATGCTCAGGGTGGGACGCACTCGGGGAGATGCTCAGGGTGGGACGCACTCGGGGAGATGCTCAGGGTGGGACGCACTCCTGGATCTCAGCCTTAAACCAAACTGCGCTTTTAGCTAATTAAAGAGCGGCCCACCCCCAGAGCATCCCAAACCGGAGGCGCCTCCAGCCCTGCCTGCAGCCCGAGGGTATCCCGGCCCCCCGTGCTCCGGGGATGGAGCAGCTCCTGCCCAGGTGGGAGCCTGGATCCCCCCCTGGAGCAGGGCCAGGCACCCGAGCGGAGCCACACGGAGCGATCCCGGAGCCGGGCTGGTGCCAGGAAAGAAGCGGGGGGACGAAGGGGGAGCCTGGGACTGGGATCCCAGTGTCAATCCCTGCTTTTAGGGATGACCTCATGCTTTTTTGGAACAGAGAGCGGCTGTTGGGGCCGTGGCATTTACTCCTTGTCTGGGCAGAACAAAGCTGGCTCCATTTTCCTTTTACACTTCCTGAGCAGCAGCTCCACAGCTCAATGAGCCATTGAATTTTTCCCCGAGTGCAGCAATTTTTAATTCTCTTTTTTTTTTTTTTTTTCTTTAACCCTCCCCTCCTTTAAGACCTCCAGATTTCTGTGGCGTGGGACAATGCTCGGGAGAGCACAGCCAGGAGTTGAGCCCAGGAGCCATCCCAGGGTGGGAAAACTCCTTAGGGAGGACTGGGCTCCGCCGCTCTGCCTCTTGCTCAGGTCAGGGATTTATCCACATTTTGGTGTTGAAACCATCCAGCTGATTCTCCACACCTTCTCCTGCAGCTTGACCAGCACGAGGAGCTCTGCGATGCCAAAGTGTTTCACTTTGGGAATAAACATGTTCCCAAAGTACCCAGGAGCTCCTCTAGGTTTACAAACTGTCCCTCCCCGGGTAAATTACAACCTCCCTACAACAGGTTGTAACTAGGCCATGTATTTTAAGGCATTCCATGTCCCTCCTGCAGCTCCTGCCTGGAACAGACAGACCCTTTGGAGTTGCTGCCTCCAGCCCAATTTTAATAAGTTAGAAGCTTAAAATCCCATCATTACCAGGTCAAGAGAAACCTTCTCTTCAATTTCAGGTTCACACTGAGAACAATCTGGTCTTGGGGGCTGATTTTTCCCCAGCTCCAACCTCTCCAGATGGTCCTTTCCAGGTGGAAACCACCTGAACCCACAGCTCAGCTTTGGGAGGATTTTTTTGAGGCACAGAAGTAAATCTGCTTTTTGCACAACCCAGGTGGGACAGCAACGTGTTTGCTCCTCTCTTTGTGCTGCTCCCAGTGGAATCCCCAGGGCTTCCCTGAGGGAAAGCAGCATTCCTAAGGCAAGGGGTGTCTCCAGTAAAAAGAGGGCTGGTGGCACAATGCAGAGTGGTGGCACACGGTCATGGTGACCCAGGGCACGGATTTGGAGCCCCAAAATTCTGCCCAAATTTTAGAGGAGGGCTTGCAAGAGAAGGATGGCATGGCTGCTTCCCACTGGATATTCCTGGATGTCTACAGGAATGGAGGGGGAGGGCATGTGTGTCAGGAACAGCTCTGCCTGCAACAGAAGATCCAGTAATTGCTGAAATATTTCATCTCTTGAACTGCCCCAGTTTCCAACCAGCCAAGGACTTTGGAAGGAGAGAGCATCCCTAGGGATGTGCAGCTCCATTTCCTTCCCGCTAAAGGCCATGGGAGGGCATGGAATCCTGCAGGTCACATCTGCCAGCGATGCCGCCGAACATTCCAAAGCCCTTGTTTCCACGCAGTTCCCTCCATGGGACTCATCCCTTGTTCCTGAGCAGCCTGGAGCCCCTCCAGGGGACTCATCCCTTTTTCCAGGGAAGCCTGAAGCCCCCCAGGGAAATCACTCTTTGTTTTCAGGGAAGCCTGAAGCCCCCCAGGGAAATCACCCCTTGTTCCTGAGCAGCCGGGAGCCCCTCCAGGGGACTCATCCCTTTTTTCCAGGGCAGCCTGGAGCCCCTCCAGGGGAACTCACGCTGCAGGATTAGCTCTGGCTGGAATCTCCCTTCTCCCTAATTTCCCTGCACAGGTGTGGTGCCAGCTGGGTGGGGATCTCTGGCATCACTGCCAGGGCAATTACACCCCACTCCCTGCTCCGTGCCCTGAGTCACCCGGAGCACATTCCAGCCTTATTTTTAGATCACATATTAAAAATCAAAGGGGAAAAAAAAAGAAAAAAGCAGAGTGCAAAGGTATTTCCATCAGCTGTTCCCAGGGAGCCATCGTCCAGGGGTTGGGACACCACCAGCACCAGGCCTGGAGGTTGGAAATGCAAAGCTGGATGCACCTTGCAGGTTTCCTTGGCTCCTCTGGGAGCTGTGGATGTGCCTGCCTATGGAGCACAGGAGAACTGGCTGCAGGATCTGGATAGCCCTGGAAGGTCTGGAGCCACGCCTGGGCTCATCCTGTACTTGCAGAAACCATGGCAAGAACTCCTGAGCCTCCCAAAATCCTGGATCTCCTTCCCAGCACGAAAACCTGAACTGCAAATACACTGCTCTGTCCTGCCAAGGGAACCTCCTGGCTTGGCTCCACTCTTCCAGCAGCAAATCCATGACACCAGCACACCAAACCCCAGCAATCCCACTAAAATCTTCATGGATTTGCTGTTAAATTGTTGTTTCCACATGGAATCGTTTGGGAAGGGGGTAAATTTCCAGGTCCTGGAGCCCACACAGTGCAACTGTCCAGTGAAATTCCAACTCAGGCTCCAATTATGGCCTGAAAAGGGAGAGGTTCCGACTTGAGGATTCCAGGAGCAGACTGGGAACTAAATCTGTCCCTCCTGGCTGGATCACCATGGAATTTGTCCTGCTCTGGGAGCAGCTCCACGTTCCATGGGAGCGGATAAAGACTAAGCAGGAAGCTGGACTGTGGCATGGGAGGATTAAGTTAGAGGAGATAAAAGAAAGGGAAGTTTAGGCTGAGTATCACAAAAACTTCCTGAGAATTTCCCACCGCTCCCGAGATCTGAGCTGGGAAACACCCCAAGCTTCGGTGCTCAGGCTGTTTAAGGCCAGGAGGGGAAGTTTTACCACGGCACAGGGTTTCATTCCCATTTTATGGAGCACACAAAGGCTCTTCCATGAGCTCCCAGGGATTTATCAGCCTCGGGGGCACAAGTTACTTGGGATCTCCAGCTCCATGGGCTGAGGGGGTGGAAAGGCTGGGAAGTGACTTTGAATTTTTCTAAGCAAATGTCCCAAGAGGGAGAACCCTCTGACTGAGGCTCATCCTCCCCCAAAGCCAGAACACAGTGGAGATACCCCATGGATGCAGCGCTGGAGGCAGAGGAATGGGTGGATGGACTTGGATCTGCTCACCAAGACAGGGACAGAACCAGGGAGAACAACTCCAGCCCCCCAAAATCCCACCCTGTGTGGAAGTGGGGAACCTGTAGGCACTGGGAGTTGTGTCCACAGTGTCCTTGATCAGGTATTTCCTTCCCTGCTGCCCAATCCCAAACTTTCCAGCTCGGTTTCACACAACCCTCCACTTTCCACCTGGGAGACCCAACGCCGGGATAGGTTGGGAATGGTAAAAGGAGATGCCAAACTGTTTTATAAGGGACAAGGAAAGAAAGCAGAGCTGAGGGCACAGGTGAGTGGAGAGAACAGCACAGAATTCCTCCTTGGAGCTGCACTATTAAAGGAACAAGCCCCTGACACAGCAGCCTCCCAAGTCACTGTGATGCCCTGATAAAATCCCATCCTTTATCTTATCACAGGAGTAAGTCTCTTCCCTTTGCAAACGGCCAAAATCCTCCTGTGCCACACAGGGATTGGACGAATCCCCAGCCACCCCTCTTCCTGCAGCAGCAGGATTTAATTTTTATCATCCCAAACTTATTTTGCCTCTCCCCAAAACGGGATCATGTGCTTAGAGGGACGTCAAGTCACATGGAATTTAAGGAAGATTACGGGAAAACCCAAAAATAGGAACTTGAGGCAAACCAGCCTTTAGGAGGATCTTTGTGCCCAGTATAGTCTCTATTCACTCCAAGATCCCGGGATTTTGTGGGGTGGCTGAGTGTGTTTATGGAGCTTCCCCCAGCTCTGCGTGCCGGGGAGGGAAAGGGCTCCGAGTTTGGGTTCAAGTTTTCATTGTGGAAAGAGCGTTTGGTGGGAATTACATCAGAACCACAGGCTACAATCCGGGCATTGTGTGGCTGGCACAGCTCGCCCAGGGCTCCTGGAGGTGGGGAACTGGGAATTACTGGGGGGGAATGGAGCTGGGAGGAACCTCCCCAGCACAACGTGCCCTTCAGCCACCTTTTTGGGATTTATGGGAAAAGAAAGGGTTCGTTCCCGGCATTGCTGCAGCTCTTACACCTCCTGCATTCGAATCACACCTCAAAGCAGCTGTGAATGGTCTCCAGCTGCTAAACCCAACACCAGTTAGCCCATTAACCAACACCAGTTACCGTTTAACCAACACCAGTTACCCTGTTACCCCAATAGCAGTTACCCTGCTTAACTAACACCAGTAAGCCCATTAACCCAACACCAGTTACCCCGCTACCCCAACACCAGTAAGCCCATTAACCCAACACCAGTCAGCCCCAGTTCCTTGTTTTTGGCTCTCTGCAGCGACACTTCCAGCCCAGTCCTGCTCCAGGAGGTTCCAGCTCCAACCCCCAGGTGAGCAATCCCTGGAGCTGCAGCCCAGGGTGTTTTCCCCCGGAACTGGCACAGTTCCAGAGGAAGGAAGAGCAGCCACCTGATCCCAACAGGTGGGAATCAGCCTGGGAGCAGAAATCACCCGAATTTAACCTCTTCTGCCTCTTCTCTGCACACACAGAGACCTTTCCTTACTCCTCCAAAGGCAGCGGGATCCAGGGGGACCTGCTGACCCCAGTGGCACTGCAGAGGTGGCACTGGTGCCCAAGGACAACATATCCCACCCTGAGGGACCCATCCATCCAGCATCGCTCCCTGACTTCCAGAACGGCATTCCAAGGCTGATTTATTCCTTTCCAGGCTTTTGTCTGCGCTGAATCCGAGGAGTTGGGGGGTGAATTCTCCCCCTTCATCCCACTTCCTGCAGTGTCAGGAATCAAAGGGATAAGCACCACGTGTGCCCTTGAAGGCTTTGGGAATACATCCCACCATGGGATTAATCATCTCTCCTCCCTACGGAGGGGGATGATTTCCTGTAGTGGATCCGGTTTCATTCCCGTGTCTGCACAAGGGGAGTGCTTGCAACCATCAGGCTTGGAAAACAACAACAGAAGTGAAAAAAAAAAAAAAACCAGCTTGAGGTTACGGCAAAAATATTGACTTTGAAACGAAATCCCTTCTGTCGAAGGCAGGGAGATAAGGAATCCTCCCTGCAGGACTCATCTCCCTCAGCTCCCGGTGCCGGGAAGCAGCTGATGCTGAGCAAACAACAAAAATGCTGACTGGCTCCGGGATGAGCCTCAGCACAGCTCAGAGTGTGGAGAAACCTCCGGGGAACGGGAGCCAAGAGCATTCCAGCCTCTCCTGGGTGACTTCAGAGGCTGACACAGGGTTGGCTGCAGCTCACCTGAAGCAGCTCCAAGGAAAACATCCATCCTGGGGTATTTTGGGCTCTCAGAGAAGGGCTTTGCACTCCCTGTGTTCAGAAGGGCTTTGGGAAGCTACGTCCTCCAAACCAGAGCATTCCCAGCACTTGCCTCCTGCTGATCCTGTTTGCCACCATGGGCTGTGGCCACGAGGTTGGCCAAGTCAGCTAAAAGAGAACTGCAAACTTCTGTGCTTTAAATTACATTTCTTAGCAGAGTTTTTTGCCCATCTCAACTAGCAGACTTGAAACATCAACTAACATCGAGTGGCACCTGCTCTACTGTGCCAAAACCACAGAAAATCTGGTTTTCCAGGTTCATGGATGTGACCCTTCAGTGCGAGCTGCTCATGAGGATTTTTCCCTTTGTCTGAACCCCCAGTTCTCACCCAGGGACAGCCCCCTGGAAGCCTCTCCCCCTGGGCACACCTGTGTGGCTTCACCCCCACAGTTTTTCTGCTGTTGGGTTTGCTAATGTGTTTTAACCTCAGCAGTGAAGAGTTCCCAAGGCTGTGGGGGAGGTCACGCTGCAAACCCTCTCTGGGGTGAAGTCGGGCACGGCAAAACAAGCTTCAAATCCTGGATTCCTCTGGAGCCAGTGAAGAAATCAGAAGGAGCGAGAGCTTGCAAAGGCCCTTCCATCCCCGTGAAACTCAGGTGTGGAATGTCCACCTGCTGCTTTCCCTACGGAGTCATCTGGGAGATGCCAAGCGAGCTGTAAACAGAGTGGAGCAACAGGGTTTCAAGGGCAGGAGGCCGACAGCAAAACTCTCGGCAGACATTCTGGTGCCACCCCTGACTCAAGGCCAGCGTGCCCCGAAAAACACAGCGCCCAGACAGGCTCTTGCTAAAGAAAAGTGCAGCGTTGCAACACAGCTGGAGCGAGGGATCCGCTCCAGAGCCGCCGGCGACGCGTCCAGACACGGAGCAGCGGCCTCAGGCTGGGAGAGAGGAGCAGCTCCCACAGAGCCAGCCCCTTCCCTGACCTTGGAGAGGAACAACCACCAGCCCTGGACCTGCTCACAGCTCACTGGGAGCTCCTGACGGCTGGGAGCAGGGAGGGGAGCGATCCAGGAGGGAATGAAGCAACGTGTGGGATTGTGTAAGTGCTGGGATGCTGAGGAGCTGCTGGGCTGGGATGAGGGAACAGGTATGTCCTGGTGGAGGGCTCCCCTCGAGAACCAGCCCAGTGCTGAGCAAAGCAGAGCCACAGAATCCCAGGAATACTGAGGTTGGAAAAGCCCTCCAGGATCATCGAGTCCACCCTGTCCCCCAGCCCAGAGCACTGAGTGCCACATCCAGCTGTTTCCTTGGACACCTCCAGGGATGGGGACTCCAAATCTCCCTGGGCAGCCCCTTCCAAGGTTTAACAACCCTTTCCATGAGGAAATTGCTCCTGAAACATCCCAGCACCAGGCCACAGCTGGACACAGCACCACAGCCACCCCAAGGTTGGAGCTGCTCATGGCTGGGGATGGGCTGCACGAAATACAGACATTTTTCTGCCAACACAAACCCCAAATCCCACCCACTAATTAGTTGTAGACTCCTCATCCCTGGAAGAGTCCAGGGCCAGGTTGGATGGGACTTGGAGCAACCTGGGCTAGTGGAAGGTGTCCCTGCCCATGGCAGGGATGGCACTGGATCTTTAAGGTCCTTCCAACTCAGACTATTCCAGGGTTCTATAATTAACACCCCCTTGCTAACTGAGCCTCAGATGCCCAAACTGAGGATCTTTTCCCTAAGGCACAAACCTCACCTGCAGCAGGAGAGTTCAGACCTGATGGGAAGCAAAACCTCAAAGTATTAACCACCTCCTTCAGGACTAATGAGCAGCTCGAGGATCCTGGGGCTGGGCCGGGGGACACTCTGAGCTGCTCTGGGATGCTCATTCCCTGTTTGCCTTTGGGAACCAGCTCATTCCCATTTCACTGGACATGTGAGTGACCTTTAGCAGCAGAGCCATCACATGAGTGTAAAAGCTGCTGTTTTCCTCCTCCACCCATCAACACAGTCCTGTGACTTTCCCTCCTCGGCTTGTTTTCATTCCTGCTGGAGCTACAGAGGGGAAAAAAGATGCCTGGGAGAAAGTCACAACAGGTCAGCAGAGCTGGTACCCCCCCCTTCCCTCCCTCCTTCCCTCCCAAAATCATCCAGAGCAGCAAAAAGAGGCTCCATCCAAACCAGGATGAGGCCACAGTTTGCTCAGCCTGATGACTCTTGTGCACTTGTTTTAAAGAACCCCCTTCAAAGAAAAGGCCACTCTCTCCACGTGACCAGGGCTGTTTTCCTGCAAAAGCCGGGTCTTTTGGTAGCACCGATGACTGAAACATCATGTGAGGGTTTGCAACAGGGAGCAACTCCCACGCCAGGGCTGGAATCTGCTGGGCAGACACGGAGAGGAAGCACAAGGTCGTTTTCTTTTGTGTCTCTTACAGGAAGAGGAGTCACGTTGTGCTGGCAGAGCTCCAGGGCTGAGCTCAGGGCTGGGGCTGGGAGGCTAAAAAAGGAGCTTCCACGCTGTGTGAAAGGCTGGAGAGGGAGGGGACCTGCCCTCGGGTCACACGGGCAGCCTCTGGCTCCCGGGGGCTTCTGTTTAGGAAATCATCCACTACAGGTTTGAAAAAACAAGAGATTTGGGAACAGCAGCCGAACTTCCCATGTGATCTAATTGTGGCCTTCCAGGACCTGAAGGGAGCCTGCAAGAAACATGGAAAGAGGGTATTTACAAGGGCCTGGAGTGCCAGGACAAGGGGGAATGGATTCAAACTGCCAGAGGGCAGGGTTAGGTGGGATACTGGGAAGAAATCCTTCCTTTTGGGGGTGGGCAGGCCCTGGCACAGGCTGGGCAGAGAAGCCGTGGCTGCCCCATCCCTGGGAGTGGCCAAGGCCAGGTTGGAGCACCCAGGGATAGTGGAAGGTGTCCCTGCAGGGGATGGCAGGGGGTGGAACGGGATGGGCTTTAAGGTCCTTCCAACCCAAACTATTCTGATTCCGCGATTCCCTGAATCCATGCATTTCCTATGGCACAGGTGCCATCCTTCTCTGCTTCCCCTGCACACACCTGAGCACCCCTGGCACCCACTGACCTGCACTCCAAGGCAACTCTCCACCCAGATTCCCTTTCAGTTTAGGGATTAAGAGCTCCTAAGGCATCTCCATGTAAAACCGGATCAGATGAGCCCAAATAACCGGTGAGAGATGTTCTGGAACAGCGAGTAGCAGATCTCCCACCCTCACTCACAGCTCCTTCCTCGTGGGAAGTGATGCCTGACAGCAATGGCAGTTTGGAAAAAGGAGCAATCCAGCCCAGTCTTCCCATTTAAATCAAGAACAAAATGCTCAACTAGTTCAGTTTTAGTTAAAACCAGTATAAGGCACTTCTGCTCCAGGGCAGGACTACGCCCAGCTGGGATCTGTGTGTCCACACCCCCTCAGCCCGCCCCAAAATCATGCATGCCTATAGATTTTAAAAGGACATATTTATAAAGTTCAGCTCTAAATTCCCAAACCAGAGTTTAAATCTAGAAGAAAACTGGAAAACCATCCCCTCTCCAGGGGCAAGTGAAGCCCAACTGGAACAAATGACAGGCCCCTGCCCAGGAACCAGCGTGATGCTCTGGCTGCCCAATTTATTGCAGCCAGCAGCCAGGGACAGGCAGCAGGAAACTCATATCCCATGATAAGCTCACTAACAGAGGGATTAGTGGAATTTTACCAGTTTTTGTACTAATTTACACAAATGCACCCCCCTTTGCTGGCACTGCTTGTGCAACATCACGTTGCTGGTTGGCAACAGCTCGACGGGAACGCTGGGGCTGACCCAGAGGTGTTTACATGGCTTGGCTTTGAACTCCCAGCTGCAAATCCCAATTTGCATCCCTGCTATTTAGCGCTAATTGGATAGAAAATGGACCAAAAAATATCTCTGTTCTGCCAGAAAAGGCTGTGCCACCTGCCCAGCTGAGCTGAACCACGGCTGGGGCTTTATCACCGAAACACCACCTTTTTAGTGACCAAACCTGGATAAACCTGGATAAAGATCAAGGAATGGACTCACCTGGGCTGTGCATACCTGATGCTGTGATACATAAAGCACAGTTGGCAATCCCTGGCTAATTAACATCTTCATTCAGCAGCTGAAATTAGGAGGAGCTCATTGCCAGGGCGTTGAGAAGGTACGGGTGACACGCACACGCCCTGTCAGACACTGTCACCTACAGCTCATCCTATTTCCACTCCTCCTTGCCCATTCCAGTAACTTTTAGTCCAGCATTTTTTCCTCGGGAACTATACATTTTGCAATTATGCATTTTTATTTTAAATCCCACCAGATTAAAGTTAACAGCAATACACCCAGCCTGCCTAAAACCCTCTCTGGATTTAAGTCCCGAATTTAAAACTCCAGGCACATGTTCAACTCTGGGCTTGTCAAGGAAAAGAAAAACGCACACCCAACCCACCTAAATGCAAGTTTGATTTGTCCAAAATTTAATTACAAGTGCTGCTTGCAGCACTGAAGGCAGGGATGGCTCATCCTCTGCTCAACCCTCCAGAGAACTATTGTCAAGTTCTGAAAGAAAGGGGTGAAATAAAACAAAAATATTTTTAAAGAGTAATGGGATTTTTTTTTCCACCACCACTGGAGAATGTTTTGCAGGCACTTGGCCAGGACCACTTCAAAGAGCCACAAAGCGTGTGGGTTCTGCACAGCTTTGAACTTTCATATTAATCACACACACACACAGAGGAGCCGGGCTCGGTGAGGCAGCGGGGACGGGCCTTTGATGCAGGGAAATACATCAATGGCTGCACCACCGGGGGGGCTGGGGAACCCCCCACAGCAACCCCATCATGGCATCACCCCTCAATGGCATGGGGACCCCCCCACAGCACCCCCTGGCATAGCTGGGACCCCTCAGTGGGATGGGGAACCCTCCCATGGCATCACCCCAACATCAGCACCCCTCAGTGGGATGGGCAACATCCACAGCACCCCTTGGCATGGCTGGGACCCCTCAGTGGGATGGGGAACCCTCTCACAGCCCCCCCTGCCACAGGTGGGACCCCTCAGTGGGATGGGGAACCCTCTCACAGCCCCCCCTGCCACAGCCAGGGCCCCTCAGTGGGCTGGAGTCTTGCAGACTAAAAATAAAGGGAAGAACAGCAGGATTTAATATCTTGTGGAAAATGCCAATTTGGGATTGCCGAGGTGGCCAAAAGCTGCTGAGATATTGCTAAAAAAAGCCTGGAGCAGGAGGAGGAGTGCAGTCCTTGGCATCGTGCATCTCCTCCTCCTCCTCCTCCTCCTCCTCCTACCCCCACAGCTCCCAGGCTGAGTCGTGTCCCACCTCCTTGAGCCCCGAAGACCCAGGACCCCGATCCCAGCTCCGCTCCCCACCACAGGCAGCACCATTTTGGTGTGAAAGGGGCAGGAAAAACATCCCCTGTAAAGAAAGTATTAATGAAAAGCAACATGCAGGGGATGGAGAGACTGAGCTGTGCCCGAGGTGGCACCTCCAGCTCCTAAGCTTTGGTGCCTCATGCCCAGAGCCGGCTCCAAATCCCATTTATCCCCCAAATCCCCGCCAAGCCGAGCCCGTGAGCGCACACGTGTCCCTGGAGACAAACACCGCTCGTTCCCGATGAGTCAGCCCCGTGGTGGGACACAGTCCCATCTTCCCAAATGCCACAGTAGGAGTCTGCACTCGGCAGTGCCAGCTCCAGCACCCAGGGACGGAGGGTGGTAACGTGCCTCGAGGAATTAAGGAAGGACAGCCCCAAATTTAGGTAGGGACTGGCTGGATATAAAAGTGCCTTAAATGCAGTTTGTTATAAAGAAGGGGGGTTTGTTTGGACCTGGCACACGGATGTTGCATCAGCTGGAGACAGATGGCAGGAGCCAGGCAGAGCCTTCCCTTCCCGGGGCTGCTGCCATGTGAGGAGCCTCTTCAAATGACTCTGCTTAATAAGTTTTCCAGAGGTTGTTCCAGGCAGGATCAGTGCTCCATTAATTACCATTCCAAAGGAGCTGAGAGCGCTGAGAATGGACACAGCGGGACAAGAAATCCATGGCACATCTCCCCAGTGGGCTGGTGATATTTGATAACCCGTCAACCAGTCACTGGCACCTGGGACAGGACAGAGGGTTCCTGGCCTTGCAGGGATCCTCCAAGTCTCCCATTACCCACCAACCACCTACTTCATCAACTCCAGCCCTCAGTGCTCCTCCAAGTCCCTGGAAGTGTTCCAGGCCACCTTGGACGGGGTTTGGAGCAACCTGGTGTAGTGGAAGGTGTCCCTGCCCACGGGACGGGATGGGCTTTGCGGTCCTCCCAACCCAAACCATCCCAGGACTCTGTGAACTCCGTGGATCTCTGTAAACAAAGCCTGACAAGCCACTCTGAGCCAAGGCTGGAGACTTGTCACGTCGAGTACCTCGGAGCTCAGAGAACATCACGCCACCTCCTTGCTCCCACCAGGATCACGTCAAGAGTTGGCTGCCAACCCAAAACTGTTGGCAGCAACAGGAGGACAAAATGCCTTCCTGGAATCCCTGAGCGGGACGAGCAGTGACACTCAGCTGGAATGGAGAGCAGAAAGCTGCAAGACTTCACAAGGCAAGGCCAGGAGCCTTCAGGGAATACTCTCCTGGAGTAAACAAATCCAGGTCAGACGTATGGAAATGGAGGAAGCATCTCTGAAGGGAACACAGAGTTCGGAATCACAGGATCACTGAGGTTGGAAAGGCCAAGATCATCAAGTCCAACCTTTGACCGATCACTGCCTTGTCACCCAAACCAGAGCACAAACAAAACACCCCTGGAAAAACCACTCTTTGCAGAAAGGGGGAGACATTTGGGATGGTTTCATGTGCCTTGAACCCTCCGTGGCCTTGAACCCTCCTGCACTCCCCAGGGAGCTGATCAAAGCACAGAGGTTTATTCCCCCTCTAATTTCTGTTCAAGCCACAAATGCTCCCAAATATTTATCTACAGAAGTCACAGCTCTGATCCCATCGAGCTTTTAAGTTTAGTGATCAAAGTTGTCCAGTTTCTTGAAGACTCTATTTCAGTTTCAGCTCGTGGTCTCTTCTAAGGAATAATTTAAAAAAAAAAAAAGCATTTTTCATCGGGGAAATTAAGAGAAAATGGGCATGTTCTGGTGCAAATGAAAAGGAACATCAAAGGGAAATCAGGCAGCTTAATTTCACACTATTCCTAAAAAGGATGGCTGGAGGCAATTCCCTTTCAACAGCTGCTGGAATTAGGGCTCCTCTTTCCCAGAAAGGCTTTGGAAGTGCCGCCTCATCTGCCTCCCCCCCCATCCAGAGACCCCCGGCTGCACACCAGAGCCGGGGCCTGTGCAGACCCTCCTCCACCTGCCCCAAAACTCTTCAAAAGCCACCTCAGAACCCACAAGTGAATCCCAGGATGGTTCGGGTTGGAAGGACCTCAAAGCCCATCCAGTCCCACCCCCTGCCATGGGTGGGGGCACTTTCCACTATCCCAGGTTCCTCCAACCTGGCCTTGGACACTTCCAGGGATGGGGCAGCCACAGCAACCTGTGCCAGGGTCTTCCCACGCTCACAGTGTCCCACCTGCATTCCCAGCCCTTGGTGGCACAGGGAAAACAGAGGCTGTGACAACTGAGGCTCGGAAGGTGGCCCTGGGAAAGCTCTTTGTTCTGTTTTCCCTGCCCTTCCATCCCCAGCTGGAAACACACGGCTCCAGGGGTCCCACAGCTGGAAACACACAGCTCCAGGGGTCCCACAGCGAGTCCTGAACGGGACAAGGACATCCCTACAATGTCACCTGATAAACAAACGAGGTTAAACCCCAGAAAACATTCCCCAACTATTCCTAACCCTGGGAAACCGTGTGCCTGAGCTCCCCCACCAGCCAGCCCCGGCTGTTCCCACCTGTCCCACCGCCTGGAACACCCTCCTCCGGGATCCCGGGCCACTGGTGTCACAGAGGGCATCAAAATTCCAGCTGTGAGCAGCATGTGCAGGGTCTGTTCCCCACCAGCCCTCCCCCAGGGCTGCAGGAATGCCGGGATGGCTCCTGGGCAGCACCAGAGGTGCCGTTTTCCCAGAGATGTTTGTTTTCCCTCCTCTGCTTCCAAACAAGCCTAAATTAGATTCCTCCAGGGGCAAAAGGCCAAATCCCCCACGTGAGGGCAGTGATTAGGACGGTGGCTGTTCCCTCCTTGCCTGCTGATCCCGGGAGTTGTTTGTCTCCACTCTCCATTTGTCATCCTCACTCAAAGAGCACATGAGTCAGCCCTGCTCCGCAGATGCTGCTGATAGAAAGCAGCTCCAGTCGGGAATATCAGCGACCCTGCAGAACAAAGAGGGCTCCAAAAATAAATCCCCATGCGCTGGCCCCCAGTGCACTGTGCCAGCGGGTGCCTGGTGAATGTCACTGCCCTTCCACATGGATAAACATCCATTTGGGATGCACTCCTGGGGGAGCAGCACACACCCGGCAAAGGGCAGCAGCCGCACGGAGCACCCTGTGCCCAAAAAGATCCCACCGGGGGGAAAAAGGACATGGAATCATGGAACCATTGAGGTTGGAAAAGCCCTCTGAGAAGACCATCCAATTGTCCCCCCAGCACTGCCAAAGCCACCACTAACCCGTGTCCCCAAGTGCCACATCCAGCTTTTAAACCCCTCCAGGGATGGGGACTCCACTCCAGCCTGTGCCACGGCTGGATAGCCCTTTCCAGGAAGGAATTTTTTCCTAATATCCAACCTAAACCCTCACTGTCACTTGTTTCCCCGCCCCCAACCTCACACAGGCTGCATTTTTGCTGTGTATCATTTTCCAGAGCAGCACAAGTGAAGGAATGAACATTCACATGGACCAGCTGGAATCTTGAACCCAGAGACCAGCAGCTTTCCCTGGAAAAGGCATCTGACAAGCTTAAATGGAACAGCACCAACTGTGGGCACTCTCAGCCCTGCCTGGGGATCAGTTTACCCCAACAGAATTAAACCAGATAAAAGAAACACTTCAGTGCATGTAAATAATCCCACAAATTAAATCTGGGCATGATTAAAAAGCTTCAGCGCTGATAAAACCTCGGCCGTCTCACCGCGGCTCCAGGCAGGTCTTGCTGCTCCTCTCAGGAACATCTGGAGAACTATCCTATTATCCACAGCAGGGAAAAAAACAACCCAGGAAAGACACAGTGACCCAGTTCAGGGTGTACAGCTCGTCTGCTGCAGCGCAGGCTGTGCTGACCAGAGGCACAGCACGGGAAGGCTCCGAGCTGCTCCTGCCTCAGCCCTCCCTGCCTGGGCCCAGTTGTTCCCTGGAACACTCCAACTGCTTCTGCAGAATCCTAAAATTACACCAGCCACAGCTGAAGGATCAAGAGCAGCTCTGCTCGCAGGGCTCTGTGGTTTTAGAAATCTTCCAGGTTCAGATTAATTTGCATTTTGAAGCCATGTTTTAAAGCCATGAAGTTAAATGGAAAAATGGGGGAGCTTCCACCACAACCGGTCAGGTTCCATCCACACACAGTATCCATACATCCTCTGTCCATACATGCTCTATCCATACAACCTCTATCCACACAGTCTTTATCCATACAAACTCTCTCTACACAGTATCTATAAAACCTCTATCCACACAGTCTATCCATAAAACCTCTATCCATATAACCTCTACCCATATATCCTTTATCCACACAGTCTATCCACACAATCTCTGTAGTCCTGAGGCTGCCTCAGCCCAAAGATCCATAGGGAAAAGCTGCTGATCCTGGCCAGCAGCCAGCAGGAGAGGCAGGAATATGTTCCAGGAGCCAGCAAGCCCAGGTGGCCACAGCTACTGGTTTGAACATTCCTGAAGCTCCGGGATTGAAAATTACTTGAGGCTCTTCCCTTGGATCCTTCCAGCACAGGAAACCAGGGTTGCAGCCCTCAACAGCTGGACAACACATCTGGAATGCGAACCTGCACGGGAGGTCTGAGCCTGCTGGAAAGGCCAACATAAGTGAGAAAGTGCTGGAAGCAGGAAAAGCAGGAATTGCAGATCTTCCTTTGTCCACCTGCCCTCTCAGCTCTCCCCCTCCTTCCATCTCCTCTGCTGCTCTTCTCCTGCCTGGAGAAAAGAGGGAAGCTCAATCCTTAAGGAACTTCCCTAATTAACCCAAACTCTCCAGCAGATTTCCTGAGCCTGACAGACAAATATTTCTCCTGCAGGTACCAATTTATGAGTGTGAAGGGCTTGAAATCAACTGGCAACTTCCTAAATCTTCTGCAGCTCCAGGCGGACTCAGTCAGAGCTTCCCAGGGTGAGGCACACTGCTCTGCCATGGAAAAGGGAATATTGCCTGTGGGAAAGGGGGATGGCAGGCACATCCAGGTGTCCCTTGCCCCCCCAGCAGCCTCCACGGGAACCTCTGGAACACCCCGTGCTATACACACCGTGCCCTGGGGCTTCGCTTTTAGCCATTACAGGATTGATTGGTATTAAGATTTAGGTGCATTGGAACAGTGGCTCTTCAAACCCAACTGTTCCCACCAAACTGCACTGGTTTGGGCCCGTGAACTCCACCTGAAGTTGTTCTGCCCCAGCAATGCCTTTCCCAGATGAGCTGCTCAAATGGCACCCGGCTGGAAACCCATCCCAAGTGCAGCCAGCTGGGAATCCAGTGGGAAAGCCGACGCCAATTCCCCAAAGCTTGGGAAAACAAAGAAGTGGCAACTCCTTTAAGTAATGAACAGCAACATCCAAGCCAGGCAGAGCAAAGGAAGCACCAGGTCTGAGAGTGACGGGAAGAGATTCCATGGGAAAAAGAAACCCTCCAGTGCAGGTGCAGCGTTCCAGTCACATCCAGGTCAAGTATTTCCCGTCCCTCCCAGCGATGACAGAGCAGATTTTGGGTGCTGATTGCACCCTCACTCTCTCAAGCCCCGTGGTGGATGAGGGCAGCCAGCCCCTCAACCCCTGCAGCAGCTCTCCTCTCTCTTTTTTCCACGAGTCAGCCGAATCCCAGCTCTTGGGCCACCCCACCAGCTCTGGGAAGGTGGGAAGAGCGTGTGCAGGATGTGCTCAGTGCTCCCAGTGCGTCCCTCCATCCCTCTGCTCCCCCACGGTTGAGTTTTGCTGCAAAAGGGTGACTTCAGGGGTGACTTGTGACAGAGGGCACCAAAGAGTTGTTTGGTGACTTTGCTACAAAGCAAATCTGTTCCCTTAACACGAATCTCCAACACAGCAAACCTTTACTATCAACTCCTGAGGGAAAGGTGTCTATTTTGGAGTCTCATCATCTCTTCTCTGTATTCAGAGAAAAATTCACCACTGGAAATCTGACTGAATTTTAGTCAATTTTTAGCCAAATTTTAGTCTGATACAAACTCATCACTGACAGTGTCAAGAGATAAAAGGAATTGAGAAAACTGG
>JAWWEU010000082.1:1817990-1848191 GCA_035583155.1 Acropternis orthonyx
AGCTACAAACAACCTGGTACCTCTCAGGGAACTGAAACCTGAACGAGGCCACTGCGGGGAGAATCCGGAGGTTGGCCCAGATCTTTTTTGACATATTAAACTGGGATTATCTTAATTACACCAAGAAAGTCCCCCCCAGGCAGCCCCAGCTCGGCCTCTCCCTCGCTCTCTGCTGACAGTGCCCGATCCAGCTCAGGGGGTTTTGCAGATGCTGCAGAAATGAGATTCTTAGAAAAGCGACTCGAGCTCATGGGAAGGAGGAAAAGCAGGTTTGTGAGTCGGGGTGTGGGACAAGTGAAGGGAAGGGACATTAAAGGATGGTCATCACCCACAAATTACACACCGTGGGGACAATAACTCCGGTGTCAGCCAGGGAGGAGAGGGACCTTCCGGAAAAGCCGGAGTCATTCCCTGTTTGAGCTCAGATTAAGCAAGTCCTGCCCTGCTCCAAGGGCAGCTCAACTTTGAGCTGTGGCTGTTGAATTTAGAAGTGTTTGCTGTTTTGGTTGGTTTTTTGGTTTTTTTTTTAATATGAGCACAAATTCACCTGTCAGCTTGACAGAAGGTGGCAGGACAGCCTGGTTTTATCCAGGCTTTTTCCAAGACTGAGGCATTCCCAGCACACCTTTGGAACGGTCATGGCCGAGCTCTGCAGAGCCACAAGCTGTAGTTAAAAAATAAGTGGGTCCTGACTAAGTCGCTCTGCCCCTGTTTGAGACAAGGAGAACCTCGAGGCCAAACCACAGAGCTGAAGAATTCCTGCACCACTTTCTGGCACAGGCCTGACCTCGGGAAAACTGACCTGCCTCTGCTGCCAGGCCCCTGGGAATTTTAACAGAGCCCCCAGCCAGAAGGCAGTGTTTGTCAGGAGGAGACAGCAATCCCGTGGCGCTGATAAAGCTGGGAATGTGCTTGCACAAGGCCCAGCAGCTCCCCAAGAAACCCTTGGCACAGTGCACAACAATTCCCTTATGGATCACCTGCTGCAAGGTCTGACAGTGCTGGGAATTCCAAACCACTCAAACACCCACCACAGACTTTGGAAGCTGATGGGGAGCAGAGGAACAAACCCCCTGCTCCAGCCAGCCTGGAGGTTGGAATTACCAAAGGGTTGGAGTCACCTAAAGGCTGGAATTACAGCTTGTTTCATGTGTTTGCAGACCAAGGAACCGTCTTTGCTGATCACGAGGTTTTACTAAAAATTGTGAGTAACTTTCACTCCACAGCTGCTCCAACACAGCAGCCAGGACACAAAATCCCTCAGGATGGTGTCCCCTCATCCAAGGACGGGACAAGCCCCCAGCCCTCCCTCAGGGCCGTGTCCCTCCACCTTCACCTGGGACAATCCATCCCTGGAAGGCACAGTCCCAAAATCCCTGGATTTCTGCCCTCTGAGCTAATCTGCTTTGTTTTGAACAGATCCCGGGCTTTTTGGGGACAGCCTCAAAACACCTTCTTTGATCCAAAGCGTGCCAAGCTCTGGGCATTCCTGGGAGATCTGAGCTCCCCAAAGCCAACCCTCGGCTCGGTCACAGTGGGATTAAGAGCACCCAAGGACAAAAGTTTTCATCCTGCCAACATTTTGTGCTGATTAGCTCAAGTGCAAGAGTTCAGGAGAGAGAAGAAGGGGTGTTTTTTTGACTGTGGATGTTTTGCTGCTGCCCTAAAAAACCTCCCAGCCCCTTTCCTCGGAGTGCCAGAGGAAGGAGGAGCAGCAGGACAGGTTTGAGGGGCAAAGACTTGGAAGAGCACTTTGAGGTCACTCCTGGATTTTTCCTTCCACGCTGAAAGCAGGGAGAAGGGGCAGCAGAGCTGAGAGATCATTTCCCCCTGTTTCAGGAACTGGCTGGAACAGGGTCCACGCTGGCAGCTCTGCAGTGTCCCTTCTCCAGGCCCAAAGTCAGGCAGGAATTCCGTGTGCTGAGGATGTTTGGCAATCCCTGTGCCCACATCGATCCCGATCCGGAGCGGTGGGTGTGACACAACAGGGAAAGGAGAGGAATTCCTGGCAGCAGGGCCACTCCTGCTGGCACAGCTCTGCAGCAGGAGCAGTGCTTTATAAGGAAATTTCTTGGATCAAACTGCCTGTCCTTGTCTTCCTGAGGGGTATTGGTATTTTGGCTTTGTTTGTTTTTTTTTTAAATTCCATTGCAGATGCTCCACAAAGCAAGTCCCAGCAGGTATTTTGGACAGAACCAAAGCCATCCCCAGAGTGGGGAGTATCTGCAGGATCACCGAACCAGGCTGGAGATCTGCCCGGGGAATGAAATCACAGAATGGTTTGGGCTGGGAGGGACTTTCAGCCCATCCAGTCCCACCCCCTGCCATGGGCAGGGACACCTTCCACTAACCCAGGGTGCTCCCAAGCTCCATCCATAAATCAAGCATTCCTTCAGCTCCGAGCTGCTGAGGCCAAGCCCAGAAGCAGCAAAGAATTCCCGGGGGACTCAGGTTTGAGAGGCTCCTGGTGGAGATGATGGAACATGATTTAATCAGGCACAGCCCAACAAAATTGACTATTAAGGGTCAGAAACCTGCTGGGACTGCCTGGAACTGATCCCGTTTCAACATCAAGTGATGGTAACACTCAAACAGGGGCTTCCAAGGAAAGCTCAAGTCCTTCATTTGTTTGTGCTGGGAGTGCCTGTTTCTTCCCATCAATGATTTACTGCTCCTGGTCACGTCCTCGTGGGCACAGGGAAAACCCAGATTTACCTAAACCTCCCTAGACCTGGTTTTAAAAGGACAGAGAATTCCAACAGTGGTGTTTTAGTCCAACTCCAGCTCAGGCTGGAGGCACCGGGGTCAGAATGACATCACAGACACGGAGGGGGCAGGATGGATTGTCCAGTTTTGGAGCTGGATTGGGTTTTGCCCCCCTCCCCAAAGGTTGCTCTGACCTGGGGGATGTGATTATGTTCCCATCAAATAATTACCAATGATAAATCCAGCTGAGGAAAGCTGGTATAGGAACTAATTATTGACTGATTTATGTCCCTCTTTACACTTTTGCACACATATTTTCCGTGTGGCCTGGGGCTGGACTTGGAGAAAAGCTGAATTCTAAGGAAAAAGCAGCTCAGGGATGAACTCCAGTGCACCCAGAGCAGAGGAGAATCCAAAACCAGGGATTTCTCCACTCCAAGCTGCCATCAAGACTTAAAAAAGCAACTTTCCTTTCAGGTTTTCAGCTGAAATAGCTGAGTGCTTAACCAGCAAACTGCAATGCCTTTACTCAAGCCAATGGCATTTGGGGATTCCAGATGAATTCCACTGAACTCCAGCAACAACCAGCTCCAAGTTGCCAATATCCATTTTATTTTAGTTAAGTATGACCAAGATTCAACTCTCCAGAGGGCGGGGGCTGGAGGTACAGCTAATAAAGGTGTCTGGGAGCTGGAGACAGGGCTGGGATTCAAATCTTAAACAAATCCCAAGCAAATGAGCTGGTGCAGAGGAGCAGGGGAATGCTGGCCTCAGGACTGAGGAATGTGAGCCTGTCCAGACTGCAGCTGGATGGGATGGGAAACCAGCTGGGAAAGATGGGAATCCAGTGCTGCTCAGGGAATTTTTTTTATATATATATACTTAGAAAAACCAGCTAAAGGGCAAGCAGAGCTGTGTGATGACAATTTGCCTCTGCAACAAGACAGCAGAAACTCACCGAGACCCAGGTGAGAGACTGAGGGCTGCACACCACCAGAAAGCTGAAGAAATCAGTTAGAGAAACAACAGAAAGTTGGCTTATTCACCTCAATCATTCACCCAAATCCCCTGTGCCCTCCCAGGTATCTGCCCCTCCAGCAGGACAGAGCCTTTCCCAGCAGGACAGAGTCTTTCCCAGCAGGACTGAACTGCTCTTCTAGGCAGCCCCAGCCAAGGTTTCCTATCTGACCAGAAAAGGTTCACTTTAGCAATCCCACTGAGCATCTTTTCACAGTAACAGATGTGCTTTGACAGCTCTAAACTTCGGAGAATTCACAACCAGCACCACCCCTGGTGAGACCAGGGCCGCTCTGAGGCTCCCTGAGGGCACATGACGCTGCCAGCACTGCTGGTTTCCTTAAAAACCACCCCAAATCCGGGATTTTTATGACCTGCACCACGGATGTCACTGTTAAACAGCAAAGGGGAACGTCCTGTGTGTGCATGAGCGTCAGAAACAGGAGCTGGGCTTGCTCAAGCCTTGGCAGCTCCGGGTTGGGGCCAACGCTGGCAAACCCTGAGAGCTCAGCTCTGCAGCTGGAACGAGGAGATATTGCTGTTTACAGGGATATACTGCTGTTTACAGGGATATATTGCTGTTTACCCAGCACTCAGGTGTTCCCAAGGAAAGGCTGGCTGACTCAGCCTGGCTCTTGGCCAGGGCAAAAACCTCAGGGACCCCTCTTTTTTTTTCCTTCCCAGATTTCCAACTCCCCTCGAGCACGGCTCTTCCCTAAAATCCTCAGGCTGTTCTCTGGGGTCACAGAGCAGCAGGATGGCAAGGCAGGCTGTGTTTTGGGGAGGAAAGCCCCAGGAGGCTGCAGGGGGGAAGGTTTGCTGGGTGTGCAGGTGGAGTGTGGGAGGGCAGGAAGGACAAACCCCAGCGCCAGTAAGATCTGAGTCAGCAGCGCTCGCCTGGTTATCTCAGATCTTTGAGCAGAAATGGTGAAACACACGAGCAACTGAGCTGGAGAGGGTTCACAGCCCCTGCTGGGAGCAGGGGGGTGTTTGATTTGACTCCTGCAAGAGCACAGGAGGTGTTTGATTTGACTCCTGCAAGAAGGGTCATTATTGTGATCACCCACAGTCACCCTTGCGGTGCAGAGCTCAGGGCTGGTGAGGGGGTGAGGGAAGGACAGAATTCCCATGCAGGGAAGGACAGGATCACAGCCCACACGATGGGAAGGGAGAGTCCCCAGCCAGCAAAGGGCAAAGTGTCACTCCTGGCTATCAAAACCAGGGAGAACATCCAGAGCTCTGCAGCAGCACAGGGTGCAGCCACCAATTCCCCTGCAAACTGTCTTTAAGGGATTAACTATGTCCCAAAACAAACAATGCTCAGGAAAACAGAAGCGGTGTTGCAATTGAAAAAAAAACAAAAACAAAAAAAACCAACCAGCAGACTTTTTCCCTTTGTTAGTAAGGAACAGAAGGAGCAGAGCTGGCTGGTATCAACAGGCTGAAGGGCCACCACGAAGAAACCTGACCAACCGCCTCATCCTTGCTTTGCCATGATCCAACATCACCCCATGTAGGGATTTCTGAGCCATTCTGCAGCACATTCAAGCTAATTCCCAGAAAATCACGTGCCTGCACAGTGAATTCAGGACTAGGAAGCTTTCCAATGTTTTCCTGAGAAGGGCTGTGCTCACCACGCAGCACTAACAGCCATTCCAAAGCCTCGTTGGGCGCCTGCCAAATCCTGACCTAAGGAGCAGCTCAGGAAGCTGCCAGTCATCCCTTCCCAGCTCTTTGTGTGCTCTGAGGCTTCAGGAGTCTAAAGCAGCTTCAGGCTGGGGCCAGGAGGACAGACTTTAGTGACAGAACCACAGTATAAAACACTGGAAGAGGATTTGTGGTCAGAAATTCGGGCTCATGGAACAAGAACACGACAAGGGCCTCTCTGGGAAGAGCTGCACGAATAACTCCACAGTCATCAGGGCTGAAAGGCTCTTTGAACTCCTCTGTGAAAAAAAAAGAAAGAGTGGAAATGCCACAGCCACTTCCAACCTTTGGATAGTCAGTGATGATCCATTCCCACCTCCTCCAGCCCAGGCGTGAGTCACATTGAGCGGGGCAACACCTCCGTGCAGGGCTGACAGCACCAGGTCACTGCACCCTCCAACCCTCCCCTGCCCCGGGGGGGACACTTAAAACTGAGTTTTGGTGCTCAGAGACCAGAGAAAAAAAACCAAAAACCCACCTGTTGAGTCTGTGCAATCGTGTTACAAAACAGACATAAAATGGATTTAATGGCACCCACGTTGCTGCCTGCACAAACAGCAGCGACAGGCACAAGAGCTACTGGCCTTAAAGCTTTTTAATTGCACAATTAAAGCTCTTTGCCCAGCCTGCCCCTTGCTCCTGCTGCACATCTGGGCAGCTGCGAGTCCAAAAGTCAGTGCTGATCAGCACCTCCAAGGGGGGAATAAAGAGAAACCCCACCTCCAGGGCAAGGCAGCTGGAAGGCACCCAAAAGCCTGGTTTAGTATGAAACAGCACCTTATTTAGACAATCTGAAGAATGTTTCAGAGGGCCACTACGGCTGGGAATTTGCATAATGGGTGTCTGTATCTTGCTTACCTAACAGGAGAAGAATCCTGTCTGTCAGTAAGTCTAGACTGTGGTGTTGAATCCAGAGAATCTCCCGGCCAGGAATAACACGGGGTGCGGGGCCGGGTGCTGCCACCTGCTGACACCCACGCCGGTGGCTGCAACTGGGATTTCGGGGCAGTGTCTGGGCTGGGATTGTGTTGCAAAGCTCGGCTTAGTGCGGAGAGTGGGGAGAGAACATCCATCCTCACCCTCCTGGCAAAGCCTTTTCCCAGCGCTCCAGGGAGAGCCGGTGTCCCTGCAGAGCCTCAGCCCGCAGTGCCGGCTGGACCAGCTGCAATCAAAGCCCTGGGAGCCCGGCAGGCTCTTTCATTAACGGGTTGTGCATTAATTAATATCCAAATCAAAGCACGGCAGCGGCTCCGAACGGGGCCCCCTCGGGTGGCCCAACACCGCCCTCTGCCGCCCGCAACGGGAACTGCAGCTTTGCCCTCCCCCGCAGAAAACGGGGTGGTTGTGGAGGATTCGACACCCAAAACCCACAACTGCGCGTTTAATCAGCGTTCCCACCAAAAGGCCTGGCCGGGATACACACGGAAACGCAGAACTACTGGCTCTGGAGTCACACGGATCGCAGCTCTTCAGAGTGACTCAAGAACAGCAACTGCTCATCATCACCATCATCGCCATCATCATCATCACCATCATCATCATCACCCGCGATTCCTCCAGCCCCAAAACAGCATCGGCCTGACCTGTTGCTTCCCAAAGCTCCAGTGGGGAGGTCAAATGCCTCCCAAAAACAGGGAGGGTTGAAACACGGGCTCAGCCTCCTGTCCCTTCAATTCCCACGGGTGCATTAACAGAATTCAGGAACGTTCCTGCTCCTCTTGGAATGCCAGTGCCCTGAAGATGATCCAGCTCTGGGACAAAAAATGACGTGAGCAAGACACAGCTCCCAGCTCTGGGTCTGTCACCTCACCAAGGCTGAGCTGCTTTACCCTCCTGGTATCTCACACAGGGCAGGAAATAGGGGATTTCACAAGAGGCTCCGTGGAAAGCACTCATGCCAAGGACACCACGACACTGGAGGTGACCAGGGAAAGGGGATACCAACACCCACATGCCACGGCCTGATCCCACTATTTCCAGCTATTTGAGTGTTCCCAGCAGTAACAAATGTAATTTCTTTAAAGCCCACTAAAGGATTTCCAAGTATTCATACCCGATACATCCCAGTGTGGCCCATCTCCTCGCGGTGAGGCCAGGGAAGCTGCCTGGAAGGTGAATGACTACTACGGGCACCATTCCAAATTAAATCTAATTGAAATATTGTATTTGAGGGCACACAGGGGAAATACTGGCAAAATGGAAAAGCCAGTGGAAGCTTTCAGAGCAGCCCAAGCAGTTTATTCTGTGCTCTGGGGCCACCCCAAGCTCCAGGGGCATTTCAAAGCCCCCGAAGTGATGTTTCATTTGCTTCTCCCATGGAAAAGTCATGAGGTTTAGTCACTGAGCTGCTTCATTAGGTGGAGATCACTAATTACGATGCGTCACTGGGCACCACCAGGCAATGTTTCAGTGTGATTGTTGGTGTAGGGAGGGTTAGAGCAGGGGGTTTAATAAATGTAATGGATGCACGGTGAGGAGGGAGAGCTGTGCTCAGCAGGATTGACACGTGGCCGTACTTCCAGAAAGCAACAGCTTCTGGTGGATGGGCAAAGCCAAGGATGGGAAGGGCACAGGAGGAGAGGCCTCATCTCCATCAGGTGTGAACCTCCTGCCTCTGCCCCTCACCCTTTACAGGGGACGGGCAGAGACACGACATTTGCAGGATTTAACGTTCCAGCACAGAAAAAAAACACAATCCCAGAGCTCCGAGGCCACGGAGCCCACCCTGTGCCCGATGCCCACCTTGTGCCCAGCCCAGGGCACTGGGAGCCACATCCAGTCCTTCCTTGGGCACCTCCAGGGATGGGAACTCCAAACTTCCCTGGGCAGCCCCTTCCAGGGCCCGACCACCCTTTCCAGGAGGAAATTCCTCCTGATGTCCAACCTGCCCGTCCCCTGTTCCCTGGGAGCAGAGCCCGACCCCTCCCGGCTCCCCCCTCCTGTCAGGGAGTTGCAGAGCCAGAAGGTCCCCCCTGAGCCTCCTTTTCTCCAGGCTGAGCCCCCCCAGCTCCCTCAGCCACTCCTGCTGCTCCAGCCCCTTCCCCAGCTCCGTTCCCTTCTCTGGACACGCTCCAGCCCCTCCGTGTCCTTGCCCTGAGAGGCCCAGACCTGGACACATGATTCCAGGTGCCCCTCACCAGTGCCCTGAGCCCGTGACCACAGTATTTTTGACACAAAACACTTTATACAGGCTGAAAAGCCAGCCCTGGCAGCCCCTGCTGCCCCACACACCCCAACGCTCCAGCAAATCTCGAGGACAAAGGAAAAAACCTCCTCCTCCAGCTCCAGCAGCCAGAACCTCCCACTCCCATCATCCCACACCTCCTGCTGCTGCTGACTAAAGGACAGGTCTCCTCCGGAATCCAGGGATGTCCCTCCCTAATTAAGGGGGTGATCAGTGTTACATAAGGAGGCTCCACGTGGGCAGTGGGTCAGCAGCCTGGCTCAGAGCAGCAGCCAGAGACAGCACCTCCAAATCCCACCTGTGGCTCGGCAAACAACTCAGCCAGACCTGCTGGGGCATTTCCCCAGCGTGCCAGGTAAAATCAAACCACAGTGAATAGTGAAATGACACTTTTGAGCCCCACGAGGGCAGAGCTGTCCTTGCTCACCTTCCTACTGCCACAGAGCAGTCTCGGCCGCCGTCCTCCTGTGGGGTGCACTTGCTGCCAGGGATCCTGGTTGATTCCTCCTGCCAAGGAAATGGGAATTCAGGAGTTCCATCACTGGTACACTGAGCTGGCTGTGCATTATTAATGGAGGTATGATTTGGAATGTTTACTCCACTGACTTGCATTTCCACCACGGCAATAATCAGTGTAACACTCACTGCACGACTCTGCTTTGACTGAGATCCAGGGATTCACTGGAAAATTCGGGCTGGTATCAACTATCAATAATAACAGGGAACCCATTTTACTTTGTTTTTATAAATAACACCCACAACCTGGAGGTCATGCTCTGGATTCCAGACCCTGAACGTGGCACCTGAAATGGGAGTCAAGTGAAACTCCAGCTGCTGGATGAGAGAGGGCACTGAAATATTTGGCTCTAGATTTCATTTTAGGGGGGGAGAATGTGAAGAAGGAGAGGTGTTTGCATCATTTTAGGGGGGGGGAATGTGAAGAGGGAGAGGTGTTTGCATCATTTTTGGGGGAGTGCAGACAGGCAGAGGTGTTTGCCCGGTTTTGGGGGGGGGAATGCAGAGTGTTTTAGCACAGAAGCCACCAGAGCCCTCTTGCCTAAACACACCCTGGCAGGTTTGGCTCCCAAGAACACACGAAAACCGGGTAGGAACGAGCTGGCCCTAAGAAAGCTTGAAAAGCACCCTGAGAATGCACGTGCTGCACACTGGGGGGGCCCCTTCCTGCTTACCAGTAAAACCATTGCTCAACCCTCCCAGCCCAGCTCACCATGCTGAAATCAGAGCTGGGAGCCAGAGAGGGACTAAATTCCCAGAATCCATCGGAGCTGAAATCCAACCCTGCTTGTTTTCTCCGCTTACTGTCTGAACACAAACAATTTTTTTTTCATAACGGAGTAAAACCCACGTCACTGACTCTGTGCTGGGGTTCAGGCCAAGGCTTGCTGGCCCCTTTCACCTCCCTCTGCTCCAGATTTCAGTAAAGCAAGGGGTGAGGAACAGCCCTCATGCCAAAACAAGCATTTCAAAGTCTTTTTTTTTTTTTTTTAAATAGGAATTTTTACAAATGCCACCTTCCAAACAAGAGAGTCAGTGCCAGCTATCCGTGGAAATATGAAGGTGAGAGCAAGAAAAAGCTTTACTATGAAACACAGGAACTTGGGTCAGGTCAGGACCAGGTTTGGAATCGGTCTCAGAACGGTTCCCAGTCCATCCGTGAGCCATTCCTCAGGATCACAGAATCCCAGGATGCTTTGGGTTGGAAGGACCTTAAAGCCCATCCAGTCCCACCCACTGCCATGGGCAGGGACACCTTCCACTAGACCAGGTTGCTCCAAGTCTTACCCAACCTGGCCTTGGACACTTCCAGCCATTCCCTCTGCTCCGGGGGAGTTTCCAGAGGGCCATCCACACGCTCACCCCGAGGAGCCCCCGGCCCTGGAGAGGCTTCAGCTGGATTTGGGGAGGGCAGGTGGAGAGGAGCCTGGCCCAAAACAGCAACTGGGGCCTCACTCGTTGTGCTCATTCCTGCCTGATTCCCCTTGGAATCCTGTAATAAACCCAAAGGGACTGAAATTCAGGGGAATTCATCACCAAAATCCAGTATGGAGATAGGGAGGGAGAATGAACAGGAGTGTGGGGCTGAAAAACCAGTGCAGCAGCACCTGGGAAGTCCCACAGGCAGGAAAGGCCACCAGGAGCATGGGAAAAGAGCCAGCCCACAGCTGCAATCCCACCCCACTGCCTTCCAATGCTTCCGTATCTTAGAGGGCTTTTCCAACTCAAATTATTCCATGAATGCCAAGCTGCTGTAGGAATCAGCCACCACCTCCACGCTGCAGGGGAGCTCCACACCTCAGTCAGACACAAAGCACCCAAAATCCATCTACCTTCTGACTAAAGGAAGCCTTGAGGCTGCAGCTGAACTGAAACCCTGCAGTGACAACACACATTCCTTATTTGGATTCATTTTCCTGGAAATTTGTCGCTTTGGAGTGCTTCTTCTCTCCTTTCTCTTTAAAAGCAACACAGGGACTGCTGCCCTGCCAGCGTTCAGATTTCAGATCAGTCACAGTACAGAGCCCTCCCTGCCCTCTCCTTTCTGCAGAGACCCCAAACTCTGCCCCGTTCCCAGCAGCATTCCTTGTGATCCAGCAGTGGGTACACCGGGAACAGGAGTAAAACCAACCCAACAACTTTCCAGAGGAACACAATCCCATCTCTGGCTTTCCACAGCCCGTTGTTTACAGCCTTGCAGGATCCGACTCCAGGGGCTGAGCTGTTCCTGCTCCAGGAGGGAAAACAAGCCTGACCTCAGTGTGCTGGAATAAACTCTGCCCCCTCCTTCCTTCCACGCTTCTCCCAGTGCAAAGGTAGGGAACACGATATCCCGCAGCGTGACCCCACACTGCTGTTTACTGGCCAAGGAGGGGAACTGCCTGGACACGCTCCTGCCGCCATCCAGCCGGCCTTCCCGGCTGGAAAAAGGCCCTCAGTGAGGCAGCTGGGCACGCTGAGCTCATCCCAGGCATGGCCACAGTCCTGCAGACGCTCCTTCCCGAGCGGGGAGATAAGGGGCTGCGATTTCCTGCGGGCGGATGTTGCACAGCAGCAACTCAGGGCAGGAGAGCTGCCCTGCGAAGCTCAGAGAGGCTCTGCCTCCCTGTCAGGAACAGCAGCTCATCCTGGGAATGTGCCACACCAGCAAGAAGAAACCTTGCTGTGCCCAGGCCTTTGCAGAAGCGTCACTGCAGGAGACTCCTTGGAGCGGGTGTGGGCAGCACGGAGGGGAATTCCTTTCCCAACTAACTGGAAGCAGCAACAGTTGGCAATGCAAAGCATCCCTGCAGCTGCCAACGCTCCCTCACGGCCCGGGCAAGGCTGGAAGGAAACAGGATCCTCCATCCCAGCCCACCACCAGAACCCCCACGGGGCCAGGAACGCCAGGGAGGCACCAGAGCCTTTCCAGGAGGGACCTCCAGCTCCCTGGCAGGAGGGATTGCTGTGCTGCTGTCCCTTGGACACTCTGAGATCCCCAGCAGGCAGGAGGCCAACATTATCAACTATTCCAACTGGGATGAATAAAAGGTTCTATGGAAAGATCAGAGAGAGCTCAGGAATGCGAGATCCTGGAGCAGGTGGCTGCTGGGCCTTCAGATTGTCCAAGAATGGCTCAATACATGAAAAAACCATAAAAATCAAAGGCTCTGCATTCCAACAGTGAACAAAGCACCAGCACTGCCACCTGGGCCATGCAGGTTTGTGTGCCAGGAATGTGCCATGCAGGAATGATGCCCAGTGGTCCTGACAAACTCACGTGGGGTTTTAAGGCGGGAAGTAGAAGAAGAAGCATTTCCAGGGGGAGCAAAGACCGAGTCCTGCCTGCAGTGCCTGCTTTGCTGTCGGAGTTCAAAGACTGAGCCAAGGGTTTTAGAAAAGCCAGTTTGTGCAGGACAGCCTGGACATTCCCATTCCCATTCCCACCAGGAGCCTTGCTCCCGTGACAGCAGACAGTGTGGAGCTCTGCCCTCCCTGTCCCGGGAATGATGTGACCTTGTTCAGCCACCCAGGCTGAAGGTGTCCCAGAGCCAAAGGCTCCTTTCAGGGTGCTGCCAGATCCCTACTCAGGGAATTTGGGAATTGTTACCAGCCACAGCACGAGGTGCATTACAGGCTGTGCTGGCAGGTGCTGCTGAGGCACAGGTGACCATCCCACCCTGGGATGTGCCAGCCTCAGGCTGTGACTCAGAGCAGCTCCAACCCGGAGGGAATGACCTGCCACGGACACACCTGGAGTTCAGGCTGGTGGCACAGAGAAGTTCAAGTGCTGAAGGTGAAGGTACCACAAAATACTGACTCACTGAGGTTGGGAAAGCCCTCCAAGGTCATTTGAGTCCAGCCTGTGCTCGAGCCCCACCTTGACACCCAGCCCAGGGCACTGAGAGCCACATCCAGTCCTTCCTTGGACACCTCCAGGGGTGGGGACTGCAAACCTCCCTGGGCAGCCCCTTCCAATGCTTAACAATGCTTTTGATGAGGAAATTCCTCCTGATGTCCAACCTGCCCGTCCCCTGTTCCCTGGGAGCAGAGCCCGACCCTCCCCAGCTCCTCCCTCCTGTCAGGGAGTTGCAGAGCCAGAAGGTCCCCCCTGAGCCTCCTTTTCTCCAGGCTGAGCCCCCCCAGCTCCCTCAGCCGCTCCAGCTCCTTCCCCAGCTCCATTCCCTTCCTTCAGTGTCTGTCCTGATGCTCAGATGTATCTCAAAATTAAGTGACCTTAATGGGATAAGCCACACTGGTTTAATTCTGCCACTTAGTGCTCTAATAATAGCAGCAGATCCAGGTCCAGAGCTGGACTCGTCACATCCCTAAAAATACCAGCCTATAAATAGCAAATTATCAAACAATTGCATCCGGGCAACCAACACAAAACATCCATGGCAAAGGGAGAGCTTTAAAGTTTAACTTTTCCCCATTAATTCCTCCACGGGATGAGCAGATCCTGTTTCCCTGTGCCCTTTTCCAACACACAGCCTGGGAACAGCTGCCACAGCAAGCACACATTTACTTTTGGAAGACTTCTAATTGGTAAGTCTGTGCTGGCAATTCCCTCTGGAACATTTTTGAAGGCCTAAAAAAGGGAAGGCTTGGAGGGAAGGAAAAAGGGCCTTTCCTGAGGCCTGAAAGTGCTTCACACCTCCAGGGATCTGTGCTTGAGGCTGGAAAGCTGCAGAAATCACCTGACAGGACCTGTGTGGCCACACTTGGCACTTTAAAGTGCTTCCAAAGGCAAATCCCACCCAGCAGCTGCTCCTGAGTCTCCAAGCAGAGCAGGGGGAGACTGGGAACAGCCCGGCACCCCAATTTCACACCCAAGGCACCCGTGCACGGGTGGTTTCACGTGGGGAAAGGTGAAATTCCAAACCACACAGTCCCGGCCCAAAAAAAAAAACCAGGAGTAATTCAGAACTGAATTTTAAGTGTGAAATGCCTTAAACACCCGTGGATTTAAGGAAAAGGAGCAGCTCAGGCTGGCTACACCAGCACCACGTTTCGGGATATTCCGAAGGCTCATTCCAACCCACTCAGGCATTCCTGCTCAGGCTTTGCTTTTCCTCTAAGCAAAGGAGGAAAAAAGTTTAAAAATAAACCCTGCAGACAGCAGCATTCCATCGGCAGGAGTTCATTCCTGAAAGCAACTAACTCCTCAGGAAATATCCGGGGCTCCAGTTCTGCTGAGCAGCATCTCCTTGAGCGCTTCCCAAAGGTTCGGGGATCCTGTACCACACTCCGGACAACGGGCCGCGGAAACAACAGCACTCACTGCAGTGGGAACAGAGCTATTTTTAAAGGTTTCACTTATGGGACGCCAATTTCCTGGAGCTGCTTGGAAAATTAGATTTAAAATGCACAAAGACTAATGGAACACGCTGTGCTCCGGCGGCAGCTCCTTCTCCCAGGGATACGCCAGGGATGGGGTTGAGTTTCCAACTTCCCTTCGTTCAAAAAATCACCTTTTCCTCCTTTTAGGGGGCAGAATAGCAACCCAAAAATCTGTATGGCTGCTGTAAAAGATGCTTGTAAAGCCTATTCTTTAAAAAACCCTCCGGTTTTAGCAAATGCCTCCAGCTGTTCCAAACAGATCAAACCAGGGACAATCCCATTCCCAGCTCTGGGGACGCTGAGGTTTAACATAATTAGATCAGCCCAAAGCCTCTCCCAAGCAAATCAGCAGCACAAGAAGATCTTTTATATCCCTGACAACCTCCCAAAAATTGTAGGAATTTCAAAATCTGCACCAGCTTAACAACTGCTTGGGACAGGAAGAGGAGGTGAAAGAGGATCCAGCTGAATTCCTTACGCTGTAAATACCAGAGTGGAGCACAGATGGGATGCTGAGGTTTGGAATTCCTGGAGTGCCGTCATAAAAGCGAGCAAGGAATTTGCTTTGCAATGTTCTGACGAGCAGCTGAAGGCTGTAAAGCACAGTTATTCCATAGGCTGCTCCCATAATTCTGCTCCAGTAAAACAAATATCAAACAACAGGCTGTTGACTTCAAATCACTGAAAACACCACAGAAAAAAATATTCCTGATAAACCAGCCTTGCTTCTTCCAAATTAATAAAACACTCCCCAGGGAGGGGATCTTCCCCCTTTCCTCCCAGCTGGGTGAAGTTCACCTTGTTCTGCCACCATGGAAAACAGGGAGGAAGAAAAAATGATGTCTTGAGGAAGGATTTAGAATCAAGGTCATAGTTTTGGTTTAAACGTGGCTGTTTCTCCCGGGATAAGTTTTCACCTCAAAGCAACTTCTGAGGTTATTTCAATGTGCTTTCATGTTACACAAGTGCCCTAAATTTTCTAGGGAGTATCAGGAATTTTATACAGTCAATTAGTTAAAAAATTAAATGCCTTAATGACCCCTGGGAAACAGGGAGCTCTTTGTCTATCAGTGATTACCAGGCCAGGGCAGCATCGCTTCTGCAGGATATAAATCACCTATAAAGGGGCCTTCAGGTAACTTCAGGAACTGGGCAAGAATTGAGAGCATTAAAAGCTGCTCCTAAATAGCAGGGAGGTGTGTGAGAGTCCTGACTGGCACCAGAAGCAGCTTAAAAAGGAAAAAAGATCAGAACCAAAGGATAACTGAGGTTGGAAAAGACCTCCAGGGTCATCGAGCCCACCCTGTGCCTGATGCCCAGAGCTCTGAGTGCCACCACGGCCAGTCATTCCCTGGACACCTCCAGGGCTGGGCACTCCAAACCTCCCTGGGCAGCCCCTTCCAGGGACCGACCACCCTTTCCAGGAGGAAATTCCTCCTGATGTCCAACCTGAACCTGCCCTGGCACAGCCTGAGGCCATTCCCTCTTGTCCTGTTGTTCCCTGGGAGCAGAGCCCGACCCCCCCCACTCCTGTCAGGACCCCCTTGAGCCCTTTTCAGCCCCCTGGGCTGGGGAGGTGCTTCCACACTTCCATAAAAACCTGCCCCTTGGTGAACAAAGCTTTGCTTCAAGCTGGAGACCCGGCACAAACACTTCCCACTCGGTGCCCTCAGGCCAAAATACAACAATAGAACAACCTCGGAGAGTTCTCCTTGTTTTTTTTTTTTAAAATCCTGGTTTTCTCCCGCATTCCTCATGTTTTGAATTAAACCTCTGGTTGCCTCTGACTCACAGAAACGCTCCGGGTGATCCCACGGCATCCAGTCCCTTTCTTGGAGGACACACCAAGAGCAGAAATTAGGGCAAAAGTGACGCACGTGGGACACGGAGGGGACGGGTTTTTTTAGGAAAGTGAGGCAAGAGGAAGCGCTGCCGAATCCCTGGCAGGGCGTGGGGAAAGGGCTAACCACCAGGCGTGTGACGATGCCCAGCCCCGAGCGCAGTTGCTAATGAGCCTGCCAGTTAATTACTCAGCTCTGGGGTGAGGAGGAGTTACAGGCTCAGAGCTCTCCATGCCGATGCTGCTCCTCAGCTGACACAGCACAAGGCCGGTCCCGCTGCCAGGGACACACTGCCCTCTCTTGGAGACTCCAAATGCAGCCCTATGGAAGGACTGAGGAATCTCCTAAAAAAAAGGATTCCTTGCCCAAAGCAACTCTGGCAATGCTTCCCCAGCCTGGTCATTCCTCTGAGGGAGGAAATGTGACACCTTTTGGAAGAGCTGCTCCTGAGGTAGGTCACTCGGATTAATAACCTTGAAGGTACCTTTATACCATCCTGTCAAAACTTGCATCTTTTTTTAAAAATCTGCAGTTGTAAATCGGGTAATGCACAGCAGAGACTGCCTGGGAGAATACTGAGCCATCCAAAGAGTGGTGATGCTGTGATATCCCACAGTGGGTTGGGCTGGGTTGGGTTGGAAGGGACCTTAAACATCAGCCACTTCCAACAGGAAAACTGATGTAAGTCAGAAAAGCCATCCCAATTTACAGGGAGCAGCTCCAAGCTCTGGGTGACCCTGGGGCAATTTTAGGCACCTGTCATTCCACCTTGGTCACCATCTCTCAGTGGGGGGACAGTTCACTGTCCCCTGGTGAGGCCCTGGCACAAGTGCCCATGGAAGCTGCGGCTGCCCCATCCCTGGAAGCATCCAAGGTCAGGTTGGATGGGGCTTGGAGCAACCTAGTCTGTGGAAGGTGTCCCTGCCCACGGCACGGGGTGGGACTGGATGGGTTTTAAGGTCCTTCCAACCAAAATTCTGTGATTCCGTGATTTCCCTGGTTGGGGAATCAGGGTTCAAAGGTGAGGAATTTCAGCTGTGAGCAGGATTTGGGTGGTCTGTGTGTGCTGCTGATCACGTACCTGGGTAGGTGTTCACGCTCCTCCGGCACAGGGAGGTGCACTTGCTGCCTTGGGAAAAGGACAGATCTCCTAAAAAAGGAAATTGAGGAAGTTCTCAGCACTTAGAAGGCTCCTGAGGGGATTTCCAGCTCCTCTGAACACCAGGTTTGATCCCACCAGCTAAAGCACCTCACCCCTTTTCCCCATTTCCTGGAAACGCTCAGAGCACCCATAAATAAGGCTGCAAAGCCCCTCCTGACCCCAACACACACAGGCTCTGTTTTCTCCCTGCTGCAAACCAGTCCAGGCCACTGCAGAAGGACCTGAAGTCACCAGTAACACGAGGGACAGGCCAACGAGGAGCAGCTCCACAGGCAGGAGGGCCAGGGCAGCTCCCAGGCTGACACCTGCCTGCGCTCCGTGCAATTCCATATCCAAGTCTGAAGATGGCTCCATTGGAACAAGGGATGCCATCCCCTCCTGCGTCCCCAGGCCCAGGGAAATACAGCATTAGGCACAAAAGAATGGAGAAACACTCCAAATGCCTCATCAGCCATCAATCACATGTGATTTGTCACAGGCTGACAACAACGCTGCTCTGAAGGCATGGAAGCGGCTCCATCCATGCCTCAGATATTCCTAAGGAGGAGAGATGGAAGCTACAACAAAAGAAACCGGAGAAAAATAGCCTGAGCAACTCATGGAAGTCAAAGACACAAAGAATGACAAAGATTTAACTAAAGAAAGGGAAGAGGAAGGCAGAGCTGCAGCATTTCATTTTCTGTTCCTCCCCACAACGAGCCAATTAAAAAGCCCACACACTAAATTAATTCCAGTTCCAGGGGAGCTGGAAATACAGGCAGTCAGAACCACTATTTAGGTTAGGAAAATTGCTGCATTATATTCCTTTGTCAGGTGGCAGAGAATGACACCTGCAAAAGAAAAGGCAGGATTTGGACCCAGCATGCCAGAACCAGAAGGAAACCGAGGAAATCTTAGGGAGGAGTTGACCTGGGGAGCTCCAGCCCCAAGAATGGGGGACACAAGTGGATGTGGAAAGATCCCAATGTTTTCCCCACATCCCTAACACTGCCCTCAACAAGTTTTATACCTCAGCAGTTCCTTGTTTTGTTTTAAACATAACTTGAGGCCAGGACCCAGAGCTCTGATTCCCTAACAAACCCTCCTTCAGAAACCTTCCCAATGTTTAATTTATCCCTCTGAAAACACCTCTGATAAAACCCAGCTCTGCCGACGTCAGGAGAGATTTGTCATTGACTTGAGGGTAAATATCCTGCTCGGGTTTGTGTTTCCACTGCTCTGTGTCCGAGGCTCCAGAGAGGATTTTGGGATTTAATTCCTGGTGACAGCCAGGACTCCCAGCAGCCAGACAGCCCCTGCAAGGCTGTGAGACCCCGGATAAAACCCTCACTATTAGAAGAGAAACACCCACATCACATTAGAATCTTGACAGATTAAATCACACAGAGAGCAGAGAATATGAAGGTCATTATTTTAGCTTTTTTTCAGGCTTGGGTTTCTTTCAGGGCTCACAAAACCGTTCTGGTAACCACGGCTGGTGCTGGAAGAGGCCACAGGGCACTGCCAGGGCCGCTCAGCCTGTTTTCATGGCAACAGCACCAAACCAGCTGCTGCCAGCTGGGCAAGGAGCTGTTTCCAGAGGGAACGGCTCCCTGGCTAATCATTGACAGCAAAAACCACCCCAGATAAAAGTCAGGGACTGCAGCAGCGATGCATTTGGAGCCAGCAGAGTCCTTCCAGTCACCAGGAAGCGCGGGCTGTTTGCTTGTTCCTGTTATGGCTCCGCCGTGGTTCCCCTGCCGCGGGGACAGCGGCGCAGGAAACGGCGTCGCTGGGAATTGGGAACGCTCATCCACTTGTCCCCCAAAACCTCTGTGCTCACACAGCAGGGCCGTCACGCTGCTGCCGTGGAGGTGGAGGAGGAGGAGGAGGAGGAGGAGAGCTTGGATTGGAAATGTGTCCCCCCATTCCCTGCCTGGAAGGGCGAAACACCCCCGGGGGCACTTGGGGAGTCTTTGCTGTGACAAAGCAACACATGTGGGAGCTCTGGAAGAGCTGAGATGGAAACAGAGGTGAATTAAAGCAGAAGAGATTCCAGGTGCCCCGTGAGACACCTGGCTGGGGATGGGGGCAGGCTGCAGGTACAGGGATGGCACAGCCGGGAATCAGCACCAGCCCTGGAATAGGGATACAGGGAAGGGCCTGGAGGGGCCTCATGAGGAGCAGCTGAGGGCACTTGGCTTGTTCAGCTGGAGCAGAGGAGACTGAGGGGAGACTCCTGGGGGTCTGCAGCTCCTCCTGAGGGGCAACTCCAATCTCTGTGCCCTGGGACCAGGGACAGGACCCCAGAGAATGGCTGGAGCTGTGCCAAGGGTGGTTCAGGTTGGAAACAGGAAAAGGCCCTTCCCCCAGAGGGTGGTGGGCACTGAGCAGGCTCCCCAGGGCAGTGGGCGCTGCCCCAAGGCTGCCAGAGCTCCAGGAGGGTTTGGACAATGGGACAGCTCAGGATATTGCAGGATTCTATTCTATGATTCTACCTGCAGCTTCTGAGCATCCTCAGGGCCCTGACCTGGCTGTCACAAACACCAAGACAACACACGTAAAACATCAAGTCCTCTCATCCTTCCCAAGGAATCTGCGGCGTTCAGACACCCACTAGACTCCCTCACTCCATGAGGAATCAATCCCACCAGCCCTGGAACAGAGAGGTGTTTGTTCCCTTTCCTCTCAACCCTCTCTCCGGGCTGAAATCCAGAGACAACTGCTGAGAGCAAAACCCCTCAGCTGCCAGACAGGCAGAGGATTCCCAGACCCTCCATCCAAGAGGGGGTCTCCAGCTCAACCCCTTCCCTGGAATCCCTGGAGCTGCAGCACAGGGGAGGCTGCAGCACTTGGAGCCTGATGGGAGAACATTAATTAAAACTAAACACAACTAAGCCAGACTGCTTCAAGATGATATAAATGGGGGGTATTTTTTGATACCACACATATGCAGACCCCACGGATGAGTACAGAAAAAGTGTCACCTTTCCTTTGAGCACCTTTAGCACTCCACCGCCTGTTGGGATAAACCTGGTGCTCCAAGGCAGGTTCTGAACACACGTAAGTGTAAATAACCACTCCCAAAGCCCATGGCAAAGGCAGCAGCAGCTCAGCAGCCACATCTGGGCCCCCTTCCCGAGGCTAAAGCACCGCCATGTCCCAGCCCCAGGCCCTGGACCCAGCTGGGAGCCGCAGCTCCGTGCCAGGAGATGCCTCTGCAGAGCCAAACGTCGCCCGCAGGACTCGCTGCCTGTCCATGAGCAGGAGGACAGAATCCCAGAGGACACCACCCAGCACCATCCCTGCCCAGCTGAGTCCCAGCAGAGGGCATGGAGTGGCAATGCCTTCACCACCCAGCCTCACATGCTGGAATAATCAGGAAAACTGCTTGGGATTAAGAGTTGGCACCACAAAACCGAGTGTAGGTTTGCTGGTGTCTAACGGAGCCTCTTCCTATTTTCTTGGAATCCCCAGCCCTGGATTTACAGGAAAACTCTCCACACAACATAATGTTATGCTCAAGGATCACAGGCCTTTTATAGAAACCACGTTTGGGATCATGGAATCCCAGGATGGTTTGGGTTGGAAGGACCTTAAAGCCCATCCGGTCCCACCCCCTGCCATGGGCAGGGGCACCTTCCACTGTCCCAGGCTGCTCCAAGCCCCGTCCAACCTGGCCTTGGACAATTCCAGGGATTGGGTTTCTCTGGAAAACTTGTGCCAGGGGCAGAGTCATCCTCACTCCGAGCACAGATGAAGGCTCAGTTGCATCAACAAACCCCCCAAGAGCAGAGCAGAGCAGCAGCCACTGCTGGTAGAAAACCGAAAAGCCTTTAAATTCCACAAAAACCTGCTCCTAAGGAGACCCGTGTCAGTGTCACGTAAGCCAGGGAAAGCGAATTAAAGAGTATTTATAGACCTGGATTAGAGCGGGATCTGCTGGGAATCTTGTCATGCAAAGAACTGAGCAAATTCCCATTCCTGGAGAGGCGTGAGGGTGACAGAGGTGACGGATTTACGGGCTCTCCCTTCCAAATCCACCCTTTCCCAGCACATTTATACAGCTCCCAGAGCCTCGAGGAGCACTCGGCCACGTCTGCCAGAGAGCTCTGCTCCCGGAATTCTTTATCATTCCCATTTCCTTCGGGCTAATGGAAACGCAACCAGGCATTAGGGACAGGTATTAAATCATGGAAAAGCTTCACCTGCTCCTTCGCTTCCTACTCCAACCACCAGTTCCACGAGAACCCTTTAAATCAGGATGCTAATAAGGATAACAGAGTTACCCTGGAAGGAATGTCTGCGGAGCAAGAGCACTGTTAACCTTCATCATCATCTATTTTAGTTCAACAAAAATAACCACCGGTGGTAAAAACGCCTTTTTCCTTGGATAATCCCACTGAAGGTTATGCAGCCACACAGGCCCTGGGGTGAAGAGTCTAATAACAAATTAAAAAGGCTGTTTTACCCCAAGAAAGGGGTAAACAAACAACCAATTCTAAGAATTCCACAGTTTATGAACACCCCACACATGGAAGAGGAAACGTTCCTGGTGGGATGAAACCTGTGAGAACACTCGGCAGAAGAGAACAGATGTGGACAAAAGCCTTTCAAACACTGTTCTGGGATGGAGTGGAACGTGGCCAAGCCCATCCTTCCTCCCACCCAGCCATTCTGTTTTATTTTAATCACCAGCCCAAAACCCGATCCAGGGGCACCAGCACTCGGATCAGCTCGATACAATCCATCCCCACAGGAATCCAAACCCGTAATTACAGCAGCCTGCACATGGAAAACACGAAGGAGGGAGGTTTTATTTATGCAGGGGGACAAGAGTTTCGAGGATGAGACGATTAAATCGGGGGGGAAACGGTTAAATGCACAAACTTCATGGATTTGGGAAGTTTTGAGAAGAAAACCAGCCGCACCAGAGGCTCTTTGGCTCCTTTAACTGCAGGAAAAGTGCCTGGGCACGGGAGAACTTTGTACCTGACATGCCTGGGGAGCACTCAGCAGGATCCTGAGGGCTGAAATTCAGGGAAGCAGTGACCTTTCCCACCTCCAGCAGCACAGCCCTCCCCGCCTTGGGTGTGAATCCATTTCCTACCTCGCTCAGGTCACTTTGTTGAGCCTCACAAAAACTTCCTGCCCCTCCTTCCCGACCTTCCTGAGAGCTCTCCCTGACCCTGGAGACATTCCCATCTTCCCCAGGCCGGCAGATCCTCCCTCTGAGAACTCAGGAGCAGCACCCTTTGGAATTGAGGGGGTTTCCTGCAGACAGGATTTACCTCCAAAACACCAGGTTTTAGCCCAAAATTCCTCTCCCGGCCGCTATTCCCGGGGGGAGTGGGAAGTGGGGACTCTCCCAAGCTCCAGCTGAACCACGGAAACTTTGGATTTGAATTCTTTTTATCTCCATGCAGCACGAGGGGAGATGCAACAATACATCTCCTCTGGTAGTTGACAACCCTCTTCTATTTCAGGAATGCTCATCTGCAGGTGGAATTGGATTTATGTTCCCATGACTGACAACACAACTCACTCGACTCCGCTCCATCCCGGCCTATGGCAGCTCCTGCTATTTTCAGCACTCTGCCTCTCCAGTATTATTCCAAAGGTGAGAACTATTTCCAGATAACACCAGAGCAGCGTTTTTCACACTTCAAAAGGAAAAAAAAAAAAAATCCTGGATTTTTCAGTTTTTGCCAGAGGGTGAAGAACCCTGTGCAGCAAAGCCAAGGTCTGCTGGCATTAATGAGCTTTCCTTTCACCCACGGAGTGGCTGAGAGTGTTAAAATGGAATTAAAATCCCTGTTGGAATGAGCAGAATAGTCCTAACCTGAGCTACCACAAAGATACTCCTCAGCAGCAAGCAGGGAATTTGTCTATTCCCTCTATCCTGGCAATGCAGTCCTTCAGAAGTCCAGGCCACGGCCAGTCCATGCAGGAACTGTCCACAGAAAGAGCCATAAATCCAAAGAAATACAAAAATGTGGTGGAACACTGAGTCAGTACCACATTTATTCCTAAAAACCGTTACACCTGGAGCGTGTAATTTTGATTTTCACACAAATGCACCACAAAAGCTGTTGACAAACAGGCACCCCGGGAGCAGGTGGGGTTTAGAGCGTTTCCATGTAAGAGTTAATGGCTCCTTCGGAGCCTCTGGAAAAGTGTCAGCCCAGATCCCTGGGAAGAAAAGCCGAGGGTGGGATAATAAGGCAAGGAATGTTAACCAGCTAATTAGCAATCAGAGAAAGAGGAGTTCTGTGATCAGGGAGAATGTTCACTTCTTTATGCTCAGGATTGACCCACCCAGCCAGAGCTGCTCCGGGTCGCTCATCCCGATGTCCCGGATCCTCTGGTTGCCCCGGGATGAAGGCTGGGATCAGAGCAGCGCATCTTCCCCCCCTTCCAACCACATCTCCTGCTCCCACCCCGCTGCAGCCACCCACAAAAGCTGTTCCCAGGTCAGCAATTGTTTCAGCCTCGTGTCTTCCCGGTGCCTGGAACAAACAATGCCTGGATAAATGAAATTCCAGTCGAGTCGTCCCCAGCTGCAGCTCTCTCACACACACACACACACACACACACACACAGAGTTCTGGAGCGAGGCCTTCCTTGGCCTCCACCAGCTCAATCCTCGTGCCCCACAGGGCTGGAGGGAAATAATCCCTTCTCTAAACCCCTGGGCTGCTCTCCCAGAGTAGGTGTTGCCCCATGACTAATGGCTGGCGACCAACCGCTTCGCTCGGCATTGGTATTCCGGTGCTGCCACTTCCAGCGGCTCCCGTTTGGACCTGTACTAACAAATGTGAAATCCTGGATTTCACCTCGGTGTCCGGAGCACTAGAAATGCTGTGGATAATCCTTTCTGTCCATGGCCCTGCAAAGTGTAGCTGCTGTTCATCACACGCAGCAATAGGTCGGTCAGTCCCAACGCTCAGCGAGGGCCCGGAGCTCTGGATACCGGAGTGCTGACAAAGGAACTTGGCATTGCCCCTCTGAGGTGGAAATCGGGGAAAAATACGGGATTCTGCTGCCTTTCCAAGAGAGAGTTTTGCAGTGGAGCCCCTTTGGAGCAGTTGAACAGGTCTGTGGACTCGCCAGACTGGAGCTCATGGAATTGCAGAGGTTGGAAAAGACCTCCCAGACTGACTCCAGCCTGTGCCTGATCCCCACCTTGTCACCCAGACCAGAGCACCGAGTGCCATGGCCAGTCATTCCTGCCAATGGATACACACCCATGGTCTGGAAAATTACAGAATGGGTTGGGTTGGAAGGACCTTAAAGCTCATCTCGTCCCACCCCCTGCCATGGGCTGGGACACCTTCCACTAGACCAAGGTTGCTCCAAGCCCCATCCAGCCTGGCCTTGAGCTCTTCCAGGGAACACCTGGATTTGCAGGCAAAGCAGCACACGGATTTAAATTGGAAGGGAAGACATGGAGAGAGGTCAGTTCATGGTAAGTAATTTGACTCCCTGAACATTTCCCCATTTTTAAGCGACAATTCCGGTACTTTGGCACAAAACGTGTCGGAACCAGGAGAGAGTTTTCCCTTTCCATTGCCCAGCTTCACACACACACACTCCACAAACCCTCATTTTATATCCTGCCAGGTGATCAGCACCACTCGTATTCTGCGTTTTCCCAGTCGGTGTCTCACAAGGATGACAGCCGATGCAGCAAGGCCAACAGCACAACCCGCACAATGGGAATGTTGATGTTTAATTGGGATTAGCTGCAATTAAACCTGCCTGACACCCGCACGATTCCACTGGATGCGCTCCCAACAGTCTTGGGCTATGGAAAAAATGGCTCCCAACACTTTGTCCAAGGCACGACGAGTGTGAAGCTCCTGGGAAGCGCTGTGGATCCTGTGATCCTGTGGATCTCTGGAAACACAGTACCTGGAGCTTCCTGCTCAGACACCCTGCACGTGTCTCAGCCAGAACTGCTGAGATCCCACTTATTGACACAATTCCAAAGTTGGAAGCACCATGGTCACAGTTCTCAGCCTTAACAAAGGGTCTTGCTTTAAAAAGAAAGGAAATAAAGAGCCTCTCAGGCCTTTTTTTTTTTCCTCCCCAAGAGAGAAGTTGCACGGTAACATTAAATTCCCAACGTCTGTGCTTGGGAGTTGCACGTAATTCACAGCGAGGGCTTGAAGGAGAGGCTGGGATACGTCACAATTTACTGAGCATAAACACTGAGCCCTTGCCAGCAAAAAAGAGAAGTGACCCTTAGAGTGGAGGAAATGAAAATACCCACAAATAACCTGCCCAAAGCAGCTTCTGCAGCACATCCAGAGAAATCCCGCTGCAGATTCCGAGCTCTGGATGGGCAGCAAAGGGTTAAACCACACGACCAGGAACGTTTAGATCTTGTGCATTTTTCTAACAGCAGATGAGGCAGAAATGGACAAAATGCCTTCAGGGCTCAAAAAAGAAAAAAAAAAAAAAACACAAACCCACAACAAAAAACAAAACCCCCAAACTATTCTATAGATTTAAAAATAGATCTGGGTGGGGTTTTTTTTGAAGGGGATAAGTTGGGAATAAAACAAAAAGCTTTTGGAGACTGTTAGGGGAATGTCAATCCCTGGAGCTGAGGGGAGGTGGCAGAGGGGGGAATGTCCCTGCCAGCACCCCCAGACCCAAAGCCCCCCACCCCTGGCACCAGGCCAGGGCCCATTTTCCTGTTCCCACATTCCCATTAGGAGCGAGATATTTTTGAAGTCGGTCTTAGTGTGGTTGTTTTCTAGTTTGCCCTTCTTTTTTGCAGAACGAAAACAAGGCAAAGCAGGAGTTGCTGAGGTTTCTCAGCTTTTACAGCTTCTTAGAAATCCATTAAAAATCCAGCTTTAAGTGCAGATCTGGAAATACTTTCAGTTCTACAGACCCAACACTGGCTGAAGTACTTTAAAACTACTTTAAAACTTCATCGTGTTTGTTAGGAGGGGGGAAAACACATAATAAATTACGAAAAAGTACAATCCTTAACTAAATTTCCTGTTTTGTGTCTCGGCATGAACAGTGTGCCCGAATTTCCTCCTTTTTTTTTTTTTTTCTTTTCTGTCTTTAACGTCACAGCCAATCCCTACCCACCCATTTCACAAAAACTGAACCCAGAACTACTGGAGATTCCAAGTTGGAACTATCAGCTGAATTCATAACTCATTCCCAGGAAAAACCCAGCTCCTCCACCCCTTGCAACAAAGATTAAACACCCCTCAGTCGCAGAGCCACCCCCCTCACATCCAACAGCACCGGCAAGAATTAATTGAATTAAACAAGTTTGTCACCGTGACCACTTTTGGGGTTTTTTTTAACCAATTCGTGGCTTTTCGGGTATTTTGAAGGAGCAGCAGGAAGGAGGAAAACAGCAGGATTGCGTAACACGAAGGACATTTTTAAAGTGTTTTGGGTTCGCTGGGCGGGAGGGGAGGGGGGGGGGAGGAAATTTACATCCGAGAAACTCGAGCTGAGCCGTGAGCAAGTTTCACTTTCAGAAACTGCAAATGCCAACGTGCTGAGTGGCACAATGGCCCGTTTGTCCCGGGGTTTTCATCACGGGCCTCTTGGCAGAACCCCGGCGACCAAAAGCAAGGGCTGGCTCTTCCCGTTGTCTAAATCCCAGGAATTTATTTTAAAATACAAACTAAGTGGGTAAATCTGAGACTGATTTGTTTGGTTTTTTGGTTTTTCCTATGAGACAAAGCTCTCTCCAGCTTTGTCCCTCACTGGGAACTGGATTTGTATTTTCTTTTAGTGCTGTTCCCTTCCCCATTTCATTCCTTCTGATGCTCTGCTGGGAAACACAGAGGAGAGAAAGATACACCACCACCTTATCTGGCACCAGGCAAGAAGGACTGATAGACACTCGCTGACCAGAAACACCAGGGATGCTGCAGCTGGGAAACTGGGAATCTCACTCTACACACACGGTCCCAGTGAAAGATTTCTGGTCTGTGGCCGAACCACTTCAAGAATGTCAGGGATGTTTGAGCAATTAGAGGTTTCCACCTCAAAGTTCAGCTATTAGAGCTTTACACCAAAGCCAGGTTGGACAGGGCTTGGAGCAACCGGGAAGGGGTCCCTGCCCATGGCAGGGGGTGGAACTGGATGAGCTTTAAGGTCCCTTCCAAACCATTCCATGACGATCTCAACTCTTTTGATTCCTCAAGAAAGATGGGGAAAACCACACTGGATCTACCACAGCCCCTCAGCAGGTGCCTCACTTCATCTCATGTCAAGAGAGGCGCTGTATTTTATAAACTCCTTTTCCTCCTCATTCTCCCCTTCCCGGCGCAAGAAACCCCAAACGTCCACCCTGCCTTCCATGATTTTTGGGTCACCCAGCCCCACTTCCCAGGGCACAGCAGGATTTCCAACCCTTCTTCTGCCAGCTCTGCTGCTCCCCACAGCCTTTGGAATATCTTCCAGAGCCCTGTTGGGGGGGGCTACAAACCCAGGACAACCAAACACCTTTCCACCCTGAGCTCATCCTTGAAAAGGCAAGAAAGTGATATTTTTTAAGTGCCAGCACGAGCTCTGCGCTCACCACCTCCCCCCCCAAAGGCATCCAAGACAGATTCCCCCCGTGGACAAGTGGCTGCCTGGGAGTCTTGCACAAACCAGAGCGTTCCCAGGGTGATTATTCCGGTGCTGGAGCCCATCCAGTCCCGACTGGCCACGGCTGTGGCGGGGCAGGGAGAGCCACAATCCCCCGACACCCTCACCGCGCGCGAGGAAGCCGCGGGCGGCAGTTCCCGGCAATAAAATCAGCCTTTTCCAAAGGGCAGGAGTGTTTAGTTCCTCTGGAGCCAAGTCCAGGGATAAGCAGCAGGTCCTGGAGCCAGGCACTCCCCTCGTTAGGCTAACGAGCTCCGGGGCATGACAACCTCGAGGCAGAGCCCCTTATCTCCCCTGGCAGATAAGGAAATCGGGCAGGAAGGCACAGGCTGGGCCTGGCCCAGGGGGAAGTGAGATGAGCAGGGGACAAACCTCCGTGTCCCCGGAGTCACAGGATCCTCTCCTGGCCATGGAATGGTTCCCCTGGGCTGTCTGAGCCAACAGGAGCCAGACTCCTGGTGTGCTGCCATTCCCACTCGTTCAAAGAGGGATAAACCTGCCCTAAGGCAATGCTCGACGCGTTAATTAAGCAACACCAGTTAAAACACCCTAAGATGGATACAGCTGGAAAACTGGTACGGACACCAAAACTGTGTAAACCATTGCAAGCCACAACCACACAAAAGAGGCATTTCCATTCGTGCCACAGCCACAGATGGCAGGAGAAAACCTCTGGGACAACAAACCCCATTTAACCATATCGATCCAGCCTTTTGGCTGTGTTTCCCCCAACCCTGGCTGTACCAAAACAAGATAACTGGTGTTACGGAGTCACAGGAGTTTGGTTTATGGAGCTGACCTGGAAGCCAAACCATCAGGGATCAGCTCATGTGCCTGTTCCCCATGGGATGTTCCACACGGCAGGGAGACAAAAGACATGTGGAACCTCCCCAGGATGAAGGTCTGACTTTTGGTGCTACGGGTTTCAGAAGCCACTGGTCTCTGAAAGGCAGCACGTGAAGGAAACCAAGAAATTACCTCAAACGCCTCAAGTTTACTTAGTCTCAGACTAAACATCAAGTCACTGACTCCCGTGCTCTGCCCCACACCAGCTCCTCTCCTGGCAGGAATCACCACCGTCGGACGGGTCTGGGTTGGTGCTACGAGACGCCCAAACAAGAAGCTACAAAACCAGCCTGAAGGGTGTCAGTTTTCCAGAGGAACACCCTCAAAAGCCACCGTAAGTTCTCCCAAGCAGCAGCAGCAGAAGGTGTCTCAGAGCAGACCCAGCTCTAGCACAACCCATTTGGCTTTTAGTTGAGGCCACACTTGATGGCCATGACCCAGGATAGGGGTGAGAACTTCCAATCCCTGCCTCCCTATGCTTCCCGAACTCCTAAAGGACACACGGCTTTCCATTCCACAGTTCCATTTGGAAGTGAGGAGAAGGAGACATGTTTCTCTCTCTTTGTCTGTGGCACCCACCTCCTCTACACCTCACTAACACAAAATCCAGCTACTGCAGCCACCCCTCCTTTATGTAACCCACACAACTCCCTGATGCCTCCCGAATTCTGCCTGGATCGGGCGGGATACCGTCGCCATCCTTCACCAGCCATCGGCTCCTCCAGCTCTTGTCCCTCCTCCCTAGACCAATCCACCCTCAACTCACCCACACAGAAAATAAACAAGTAAATTATGTGGTGTTGGACCTTCTGATGAGCCCCTCAACCTCCTTTTTTTTTTACCCCAAAACAGGGTCCACACTATTCACCATTAAGTCACCCAACTCCCCAAGCAGCTGGTGCTGAACCATCTCTCCCCTGGATTCCAACTGTCCCCTCTCACCTCATCCACCCAAAGATCCCACCCTCAGCTCCAGCCACCCCCACCGCTGCCCCCCACCCACCTCCAGCCCCATCCTCCCAACTCCCTCACTCAAAACCCTGGGGACTTCCCCACCCCAGCCCCTCTCTGTGCCCCCCAACCCCAAAACACCCCCAACATCACCTCCTCTCACCGAGCCTCGTGCTGAAACCCCCTCCCAGTGCTGTGACCCCCGCTGGGACCCTCTGAGCTGCTCACCCCAAACCCACACCCCCTGCCAGCCCCCAGCACCCCCAGGGCTCTCCTTGCCCCCACCCCAGGACCCCCAAAACCCGTCCCCAGCCCACCCCTTGCCCTGACCG
>JAWWEU010000082.1:1848291-1875430 GCA_035583155.1 Acropternis orthonyx
AGGGGGCGTGGCTTCCCCCTCGGCTGCCACGCCCCTCCCTCCGCCCCGGTACCATAGAGAGGCGGCGTTGCCATGGGAACGGCGCGGGCGGGGCCCCGCGGGATGCTCCGGGCCGGCCCTGGAGGGTCGCGGCGGGGACCCTTCGCCTTCGCCCCCCGCCGTGTCCCCCCGGCCCACCCCGGCCCCGGAGCGGCGCGGGGCAGGCGGGAGCGGCCCCGGTCCTCCAGGCTCCCAGAATGCCCCGCTTGTCCCCGCCCGCCTCTCCGCTCGGGGCACATGCTCGGTGCGTGGCGCCGGCCCGGCCTCCTCCCGGCCTCGTCAGCAGCGCGGGGCCTCCCGGCACCCCCGGCACCCCCGGCATGGCCCCCCCGACAGGTACCGGGGGGGCTGCGGCGGGAGGGCGGAGGGGTGGGGAGGGGAGGAGGGGGCCGTGCTGCTGCCGCCACCCCGGCCCGAGTCACCCCCCGCGCCCCGCGGGCCTTGTCCCGTGCCGGGGGGCACTCGGGTTTCCGGGCCGGTCCCCCCGCACATTCCCGGCGCCCTGCCGGCTCCCAGCCCCGCCCCGCCGGGGTGCTGGGCCTCTCTTTAAGCGCTCTCCGTCGCTGCCGGATTTCCCTGCCAGCCCGTGCTAAGGAGACGTCTCCCAGCCCTTTTTCCCCCCGCCCCCTCCCACTCTTTTTTCCCCCCACGCAGGGAATGTCGTGGACAGCCAGACCCCCCGGCTCGTGGCCAACCAGCTGCGGTGGGACCTGACGGCCGAGCAGATCGAGGCCATGGCCGCGGAGCTCACCGAGAGCACCAAGCTGGTGTACGACAGGGTGGGCGCCCAGGAGAGGGGCGAGGTGTCCTACGAGAACACCCTCAAGGCTCTGGCGGACGTGGAGGTGGAATACACAGGTCGGAGTCGGGGCTTTCTGGAGTTCCAGGTGCTGGCAGGACAAGAGGGGGTGGGTGCAACCTGCCAGAGGACAGGGTTAGCTGGGATATGGGGAAGGAATTCCTCCCTGTGAGGGGCGGGAGGCCCCAGCATAGGTTATTCCATGGATGTCCCATCCCTGGGAGTGCCCAAGGCCGGGCTGGAGCGGTCTGGGCTGGTGGAAGGTGTCCCTGCCCGTGGCAGGGATGGGACTGGCTGATCCCTCAGGTCCCTTCAACCCAAACCGTTCTGGGATTCCATGGTGTGATCCTGTGATTCTGCTGACTCTGGGGGTGAAGTATTAAACTGAGGGGTGGCACCATCAGCCTGTTTTCCACACTGGAGGGTCAGGGGGTGGAACCGGATGAGCTTTAAGGTCCCTTCAGCCCGAACCATTCCAGTATTCCATGTTAATAAGATTTTCTGGTGGTTTTTAGCTCTGTGCTGTCACCACCTTCCCTCTGCCCTTGCCTCCCAGCAGCGTGTTGGTTTTTCTCCCAGTTCATGTTTATACAAGAAGGAACAAGTACAAAGAACAGATTTGGAAGGGAAGAGCAAATGAACCCAAGGACAACCCTTTGGCAGCAGGATGGGCTGCAGGAGGAGCAGCCACATTCCCAAGGCTGTCCCTGCTTTTATGTGTCAGGGAAACACCAGTGGGAACAAATGGCAGAAGAGATCTGAGAAATCGTCACCTCCTTCCTAATTTTTTTTTTCCCTGAGTGGATAAACATCTCTCCGTGTGCCTTGTGTACATGCTGCTGTAATTTCTGGGAAAGTAACACAAGGTGGTGGCTCCGTGGCACCAGAATGATGCAGTTTTGGTGTCTGTCTGGCTAATTATTTACAGCAGTGACACTTCAGGCAGCCCCTCCTGCCTCAAGGCAGCTACTCGCTGTCCTGATCCCTGTGCTGGGAGCTGTCACACCTGCCTGGGGCAGGGACCAGCCCTTGTTTTCCTTCTTTCCCGGCTCTTTTTCCTGAAATAAGAGGAAAAGCCCCTTACTAAGCAGGAGGAATGTTAACTTCAGCACCACTGTCAGCACTTCCCTGGGTGAGCTGCCTGCTCACCTTCTGCCGTGGGGAGAGTTCTTGGAGGCTTTGCAGGAGTGGTGGCAGGGAATGTCCTCCCTGTTTTTCCTTCTCAAACGGGAGTGTATCAGGACAGGGCACATCTGGGCAGTGGTGGCTTCTGGGGAGGGGGGAAAGGTGTGTCCCACTTTTAGCTTCCAGGGAGGCACCCAAGGGTGGTGCCAGCATGGAATCCTGGAATATCCTGAGCTGGAAGGGACCTGCGTGGGCCAGAAAGTCCAACCCCTGGCCCTGCACAGGACACCCCCCCCCAAGGTCCTGTGATGCTGCAGCTGGGGCAGAGGGTTTGGGGTCTCACAGGCATGAAATTCCTGTGACTTTTGGGAGAAGGGTGGGCTGTGGTGGGAAACCAGTGGGATGGGTGTGCTCGGCAGCAGGGAAGGGACAGCAGGGAGATGCTCTTCCCTCGTGTGGGTGGTGGGTCGGGCTCTGGGCTGCCAGACTGGCTCTGTGGGGGCACCCCCCGTGCCCAGCAGCCCTGGGACACGGAGCCGTGGTCCCTGTTCCCTTGCAGTGCGTCGGAACATGCTGGATTTCCCCCAGCACGTGTCCCCCTGCAAGGCCACCCGCGCCGCCAGCACCGAGGCCGACAAGAAGCTCTCGGAGTTCGACGTGGAGATGAGCATGAGGCAGGACGTGTACCAGAGGATTGTCTGGCTCCAGGTGTGTTCTCTGCACCTGAGCAGGGCACTGAAACCTCCTGGGATCACAACAGAGCCTTTCCCCTCGTCCCAGAGCTTAGGAGTGAATGATACTGAGTCAAGGCTGGAATGGAATCATCGTGTGATCACAGCAGAGGGATCCAGCTCGTAGTGAGAGCTGGAAAACGGGGGGTTGAGGGCTTTGCCCCCCCTCCCAGGGCCTTGATCACCCCTTTGCTGAGGTGGTGTTGGTAAGCCCAGCCCAGCTCAGGTGGGGAGGGGGCTGGTGGTGCCCCAAAAAACGCTGTGATGCAGCAAAGAAGCGTCGTATTTAAAGCAATCTGGTAGGAACCAATGCATCAAGGTGACCTAGGAACCAATGCAGCAAACCACAGCCTTCCCTGGAGGGTGTTTTCCCCCTGCTTCTGGGTCAGTGGTGTTCCCATAACCTGCAGCTCCCAGCAGGAAGCAGCTTCCAGCAGCCCCCGGTGCTCCCTGTGGTCACGGTGCTGTTTTCCAGGAGAAAGCAGAGAGTGCTTCGCTGAAACCTGAGGCCAAGAGGTACCTGGAGAGGCTGATCAAGCTGGGAAAAAGGAATGGCCTCCATCTCCCTGAGGAGACTCAGGAGGTGAGATCACAGAATTCCAGGATGGTTTGGGTTGGAAGGAAGTTCATCCCATCCCCACCCCCTGCCATGGGCAGGGACACCTTGCACTAGCCTGGCCTTGGAGACTTCCAGGGGTCCAGGGGCAGCCACAGCTTCTCTGGGCAAACTGTGCCAGGGCCTGCCCACCCTCACAGGGAAGGAATTTTTCCTGATACCCCACCTAAGCCTCCTCTCTGCCGGTTTGAATCCATCCCTCCTTGTCCTGTCGCAGAGGTGGATTAAGCGCAGGTAGAGGAGGCCCTTGCAGGGCTCAGGGTCGGTGTCACCTCAGAGCAGGACCTGAGGCTCTGGTTGGAGTTTTGCCCCTGATTTCTTTGATTTTGGGCCCACTGGGTGAGACCTCTGTGCCCCTCTTTTTGCTTTCCATTAAAGGGGTGACATTGACAAGGTGGGGTCAACACTGGGGGGTCGAGGAGCTCCCAGGAAGCTGAAATTGTGGAAGCAGCACCTCGTCCCCTGGCTCAGGGTCTCCTTTTCTTACCGTGCCCTGGTGAAGGAGCTCAAAGCTGGATTAAAAATAGAAGGGAAGGTGAAATCAGGGTAGAGGAGGTTGTTGCTGGAACACCTGCAGCTCCTGAGCTTGCTGAGGTGGCTGATTCCCCAGCAGGTGTGACCCCAGGGAGCCTGCTCCAGGCAGAGAGCTCGGTGCTCACACACAATTAATTGTGCAGTTCTGGGGCTGAGTCAGAGGCGAGCACAGACTCGCTGCGGGGCAGCTCAGCAGGGCACGGCCTGACTTCCCCCTGGCACTGACTTGGCTCTTTTTCTGTATATTACAGAAAATCAAAGCTATTAAGAAAAAGCTGAGCGTCCTGTGCATAGACTTCAACAAGAACCTCAATGAAGACACCACCTTCTTGCCCTTCTCCAAGGAGGAATTAGGTATGGGGAGCTCGGGCTGAGTTCTGTGCTGGCGTGGCCATGATTCCTGGGTTCCCCTTCCTGTGCTCATTCCCAGAGCTGGTATTCCTGGAGGATCCTGGGCTCTCAGTCAGCCCTGCCTGCTCTTTTCCTAGGGGGGCTCCCTGAGGACTTCCTGAACTCCCTGGAGAAGACAGAGGATGGAAAGCTGAAAGTCACCTTGAAATACCCACACTACTTCCCTCTCCTGAAGAAGTGCTACGTGCCCGAGACGAGGAGGAAGGTGGAGGAGATGTTCAACTCCAGGTGCAAAGAGGTAGGTGGGACACATGGAATGCCAGGGCACCGGAGGGGTCTCATCTGGGATTTGTGCTCCTTTCCTCAGGAGAGCTCCTGCTTCCCTTCTCACCTGGATGCCCCACTTCCCTGTGTCTCTGCCTCGCAGGAGAACTGCCTGATCCTGAAGGAGCTGGTGGATTTACGGGCTCAGAAGGCCGACCTGCTGGGCTTCAGCACCCACGCAGACTTTGTGCTGGAGATGAACATGGCCAAGAGCAGCAGGACAGTGGCCACGTTCCTGGGTGCGTGGGGTCCTGGGGCAGAGCAGGGGCACCCTGGGCAGGGTGTGCTGCTCTGAGCACAGGCACCAACCCTGCCTGCTTCGCCTCTCCCAGATGAGCTGGCCCAGAAGCTGATGCCCCTGGGGGAGAAGGAACGGGCCGTGATCCTGGACCTGAAGAAGAAGGAGTGCGAGAAGCGCGGGCTGGAGTTCGACAACCGCATCAACGCCTGGGACATGCGCTACTACATGAACCAGGTGGAGGAGACCAAGTACAGTGTGGACCAGAACCTGCTGAAGGAGTATTTCCCCATGCAGGTGGTCACCAAGGGCCTCCTGGCCATCTACCAGGAGCTGCTGGGGCTCACCTTCCACCTGGAGGAGAAGGCACAAGTGTGGCACGAGGACGTGCAGCTCTACACGGTGAAGGACACGTCCTCCGGAGAGACCATCGGGAAATTCTACCTGGACCTGTACCCACGGTGAGGCCTCGGGCAAGGAGGGGTGGGGGAGCAGGGCTGGGATGGGGGAGCAGGGCTGGGATGGGGGAGCGGGGCTGGGATGGGGGAGCAGGGCCTGAGGAAAAGCAGGATCCCGCTCCCAGGCGTGCGGAGGGAGCGGCGTGAGCTTGGGAAGGCCCATCCCGGGAGCGTGGAGGGATCTCCAGGGCTCCTGCTCCGTGGTGGGAGAGGCTGTGGCTGTGTATGGAGGATCCCTGTGAGTGTCCTCTCCCTGTGCCAGGGAAGGGAAGTACGGGCACGCCGCCTGCTTCGGCCTCCAGCCGGGCTGCCTCTTGCCGGACTCCAGCCGGCAGATCTCGGTGGCCGCCATGGTGGCCAATTTCACCAAGCCCACGCCGGATGCCCCTTCCCTGCTGCAGCACGATGAGGTGGAGACGTATTTCCATGAATTTGGGCACGTCATGCACCAGCTGTGCTCTCAGGTGAGGCCTCCTTGCCCTGGCAGGGGTTAGTACCTTGCCCCCGTCCTGCCCGCTCCTCTCTGAGCTCGCCGTGTCTCCCAGGCGGAGTTTGCCATGTTCAGTGGGACACACGTGGAGAGGGACTTCGTGGAAGCCCCATCCCAGATGCTGGAGAACTGGGTGTGGGAGAAGGAGCCGCTGCTGCGAATGTCCAGGCACTACAAAACGGGGAGCCCCATCCCTGATGAGCTGCTGGAGAAGCTCATTAAGTCCCGGCAGGCAAACACAGGTGGGTCCCTGCAGAGGGAACTGGTGGAGGGGAAGGGGACGCTCTGTGACCTGGCTGGGTAGAAGAAAGGCTTTGCCTGGGTCCCTGTGGTGCTGGAGGATCCGAGGGGATTAGGGGGAAGGAACCACACCTGCCTGGGGTTCCTCTGGGAAGAGCGAGGGTGACGTGGCACAGCGTGGGCTGGGAGGTGACAACAGTGGCAAGAGGTGCCAGGCCCGAGCCTGCCCTGCTGCCACTGGCCTCGGTGACACCCCTGCAGGCAGGATTCCAGTCCTCCCTGCCAGCAGGAGCTCAGTTTGCCTCCTCCTCCTCCTTTTGGGAACAGGGCTCTTCAACCTGCGCCAGATCGTCCTGGCCAAGGTGGACCAGGAGCTGCACACCCAGACCAAGGCTGACCCCGTGGAGGTGTTTGCCAGGCTGTGTGAAGAGGTGCTGGGTGTCCCTGCCACCCCAGGTACGGGTGCCCTGCCCTCCTGTCCCTCTAGGCCCGGCCTGCACGCTTGGCTCAGCAGGTTCTTCCCGGGCTGGCTCAGTGGGGGCCATTCCTGCTGGTCCTGGAAAAGCAGGGCTGAACCACACAGAAAGGGCTGGAAGGTTCTCCCCTGGGCTCGTGACCAGCCGAGGCAGTGCCTGCTGTGACACAGTGATGGCACTGGGTGGATTTTCCATGCTGTGAGTTCCCTTTAACCCCCTTCCCTTCCCTTCCCTTCCCTGCAGGAACAAACATGCCGGCCACCTTCGGTCACCTGGCAGGGGGCTACGATGCCCAGTACTATGGCTACCTCTGGAGCGAGGTGTACTCCATGGACATGTTCCACACCCGCTTCAAGCAGGAAGGGATCATGAACTGCAAGGTAGGGAGAGCATCCTGAGCGTGGCAGGGACACGGGTGGCAGCGCCAGGGCAGGCGTCCCTCACGTGCCCCCGCCTCTGCTCGCAGGTGGGCATGGATTACAGGAATTGCATCCTGCATCCCGGCGGTTCCGTGGATGCTTCTGACATGCTGAGGAAGTTCCTGGGCCGGGAGCCCAAGCAGGATGCCTTCCTGGCCAGCAAAGGACTGAAGGTGGAGAGCAGCTCGCTGCCCTCGGGCTGCTGAGGCGCTGCTCGGCCCCCTGTGCAGTGAAGCTCCTGCCCACGCGCCTGCCCTCACCTGGTACCTGTCACCAAACACCCCCCGGGCCACCCCTGCCTGGAGCTGCCCCTCCAGGGTCCTGCTCTGAGCCCACCCCGGGCTCTGGGAGCTGGGCTCAGCCCTGGGCCGGGCTCTGCAGTGACAGGCAGGTGACCTGCCCTTGTCACCCCCGACAGGGATGGGGCTGTGGGTCACCCCCGCAGATTGGCTGAACTTTGAACCTGATTCCTGCACGAGGGTGAGTTTCAGCCTCACTTAGAGCCAGGGAGGAAGGGGAGAGCAGTTCCCAAACTCGGATTGTTGTTTTTAGGTCCCGTCTTTTTAAGAAACCGCAATTCCCACCTTGTTGTTGTTCCCACCTTGGCTTGGTTTGTGCCCCGGGACACACAGAACTGTCCTGAGCACCAGACAAGGGCAGCGAGTCCCGCTCTCCCCATCTTTGGGCAGCCGTTGGCTGTGCAATAAAGATGGGGAGATCCCAGGGCTTAAAACCCATGGAATTTACTGGAACATCCTGCCCTGAACCCCTCAGACCTTCCTGCCTGGGCGTGGGGCAGAGGTGGCCGGTGCAGGTATTCCCAGAACAGGCTTTGGGGAGCATTGCCTGGACCCCCTTGTCCTGCCAGGTGTCCTAGGGGGGGCTGTGCCATCCTGGGGCCATTCCAGGGCCATCCTGAGCCTGTTCCAGGGCCATCCCAGGGCCATCCCGGGGCAGCTGGTGCCGCCCAGGCTCAGGCTGTGGGCAGCAGAGGGTGTTGCTGTTGCTGTCAGCTCTGACCCCGGGTGGGACAGGGGAGTGCTGTGTTTATGGCCAAAAAAACAAGCCGACAGCTTCAAACAACACGGATGCCGGGATAAAAATATCCCACGGGCTCCCTGCCAGGCCTGGGGCTGCCCCGGGTGCGGCGCCACGGGGAGGGCCAGGACAGCAGCCAGGCCTGTGCCCAGCCCCGGGATTAGCCAGGCTGTGCCACCTGTCCCCCGCCTGTCCCCCAGGACACTCAGCCCGGTGCCGGTGGCACGGGGTGTTGTGGCAGGACATTCCTCCCGGTGCTGCCGTGCCAGAGCAGGGCCGTGGGGTCCGAGCTCTGCTGGAGCCCTGACCCCGAGGGCAAAGGCTGGGGCTGGGTTTGCTCAGGGAGGAATCACGTGCCGGCTGGGAGAGTCTTTCAGCTGCTTTAGCTGCTTCCTCAGTGGCTGAGGAGCCTGGAGAGGGGCTGGGGAGCCACGAGGGGAGCAGGGGTTTGTGTCCCACCCCACCCCCAGCCTCGGTGTGAGGCTCTTTGAGGGCCCTGGGGTCCATCCCTGCCACTCTGCCCTGGTTTGAGGACAAGGGGGAGAGCCAAGCCCCCAAACTCACACCCACCATCCCGTCCCCAGTGTGGGAGCTGCCCTGTCCCCCCCAGCCAGGCCCCACTCCAAGTGCAGACAAAGTCATCACCTCCCTCCCCCAGACCCTGCTGGTGACACTGGAAGGCCAGTGACACCCTCACCCCCTGGCCAGTCCCCTTTGGTGCTGACACATGGGCAGGGAAGTGGCTCCTTGGTACTTTCTGGGGCTGTGGGGAGCGTCTTGTCCGTGTCCCCCTCCCCTGTTTTAGGCATAGGCGGGTGGTCCCAGCCCGCGCTGACGCTCTGGGTGTTTTTAGTGTCATGTTTTACTGAGCTTTCAGCGTTTTCTTCCAGACTCTTCTCTCAGGAGAGTGAGAACTCAAGCTGAACAGGCAAACCACACACTTTCCTCCCTCCTTCCCAGCTCGCAGGTCCCTCTGTCCCCTCTCCAGTGTCCCCACTGCTGGGATGACGTGGTGCCTCTCCCGGTGATTCCCCACAGGAGCAGCACCAGGAGCTGCACCTCCCCATCCCATCCCGTCCCATCCCAGGCTGGCAGGGAAGAGAGCTCCCTTTTGGGTTTGGATTTTGGTTTTGGGGTTTTTTTCCCCCGTCCATTAACAATTTTAAGGGCAAACTGCTGTGTGTGTGCCGTTCGTACTGGTCACGTCCCCACCCTGCTTGTTTCCATGACTGGATTTTAGACGGTTCCCAGCACTAATAAAGGTTTTCCTCCGACGATGTTTGCCTGGCTCAGGTCCTGCCGACGGAGCTGCTCCTTTGGGCTGGGGGGCACAGTCTTCCTCTGGGGTGCCAGGGGCACAGCCCCCCCCCCTCCCCCTCAGCAACCAGCACAGGGCCCGCTGTCCCAGGAACACGGGCACGGAGTGGCAGGCACTGGGTGGGAGCCTGTGGGGTGTGAAACCCTGGGGAGAGACAGGCAGTGACCGCCACTGTGTGTGTCCCCACCCCCTGTGCCCCCCATGCCCCCCGCCGGCCCCGCACCTGGGTGAAGAACTGGTGGTCCAGCACGTCCCTCAGGCTGGGCCGTGCCAGGGGGTCGGGGTCCAGCATGAGGGTGATGAGGGCCCGGGCCCAGGGGGAGAGCTGGGGGGGCAGCGGGTACAGAGCCCCCCGGATGCGCCGGTACAGCTCCGGCCGGTGGGACGCCTCGAATGGGGGGCGGCCAGTCAGGGTCGTGTACCTGGGGAGGGTCCAGCTGCTCAGCGGGGCCAGGAGCATCCCCTGTCCTCCCTCCAGCCCCCTCATCCTCCCTCCAGCTTTGTCCCCATCCTCCCACCAGCTCCCCCCTGTCCTCCCTCCAGCCTCCTTGTCCTCCCTCCAGGTCCCCCCATCCCTCCAGCCTCCTTCCAGACCCCTCTCTGTCCTCCCTCCAGTTCCCCCATCCTACATCCAGCTCCTCTCGTCCTCCCTCCAGCTCCCCCCCTCCTCCATCCATCCCCCTCCCCATCCTCCCTCCAGCCCCCCCTTACAGGGCACAGCCCAGGGCCCAGATGTCCGAGGGCATCCCGTGTCCCTTTCTGTCCAGCACCTCCGGGGCCAGGTAACTGGGTGTCCCACAGAGCGCCCTGGTAGGGGGGGGTAGGTACAGACAGGATGAACCCCTGCCCAGAAGCCCCCCGGGGACACGGGCAGGGTGACCCCCCTCCTGGTAGCCCCCTCACCCCCAGCGCCGTCCAGCCGGAGCCGCCCCCCGCGCCAGCCCCAGGTCCCCAATCTTCACCTGCATCTTCTCTGTCACCAAGAAGTTGCCTGTGGAGGGAGATGAGCGGAGTGGGACCCCAAACCACCCCGGGTGACCCCCCCACCCCGTGCCCCACGCACTCAGCTTGAGGTCCCGGTGCACGAGGCCGTGTCCGTGCAGGTAGCCCAGCCCCGAGATCACCTGCCGCAGGTAATAGCGCACCTCCGGCTCCCTGAGCCGGCCCCGGGCACGCAGGATGTCAGCGAGGGACTGGGGACAGAGTGGGGACAGTGAGGAGGGACTGAGGGCAGAGAAGGGACTGGGGACAGAGTGAGGAGGGACTGGGGGCAGAGAGGGGACAGTGAAGAGGGACGGGACAGAGCTGGGATAGAGTGAAGAGGGACTGGGGACAGAGTGAGGGGCCAGCCTGAGCCCTGCTGAAGCCCTGGCCTGGGGATTTGGGTGTAGGTGCCCAGTTTAGGGTGCAGATGCTCAGTTTAGGGTGCAGATGCCCCGTTTCGAGGTGCAGGTGCCCCGTTTCTCACCCGGCGGCTGCAGAGCTCCAGCAGCAGGTAGAGGTGGCTGCGGTCAGCAAAGTGCCCGTGCAGGCGGACGATGTGCCGGTGGCTCAGGTGACTCTGCAGCTCCTGCTCCCGCTCCACCTGCACCGACACGAGCCCGGCAAACCCCCCGGGGGGAACCCTCGGGCTCTGGGCACACCCCCCAGGGGGGTGGAAACCCACCCAGCGACCCGGCATGGGGCAAGGGCAGGGCTGTGGGGCTCTGCAGGGTCCCTCTGGGTGTTGTTCCCCCCTCCCTGGGGACTGTCCCCGCCGGACTCACCCTCTCCCCGATGCCCACCGCAGCGAGCCGGGCTCGAGGGATGACCTTCATTGCATAGACCCGGCCACTGGTCACCTCTGTCACCTGGTAGCAGCGCCCAAAGGTGCCCTGCGAGGAAGATCCCGTGGGAATGGGCAGCCCAGCACACAGAGGAGGGGACAGGAGAGGGTCCCCGGGGTTGGAGCGCCCCTCCACGTGCCCTTCCTTCTGCTGCGGCTCAGTTCGTGTCTCCCCCATGCCTCAGTTTCCCCTTCCCCAGAGGGGAGGTGGTGGGTCCGCCCCGGAGCAGGACACCTCGGGGACCCCCTACAGCCCTGGGGGGTGCGAGTGTGGGACACCCCCGGGGTGCCCAGCGGGCAGGGGCTGCTGGCTGGGCTCAGGGGCTGTTCGGGGGTGCAGGGAGGGGGATTTACCTCTCCCAGGAGCCGTCCCCGCTTGTAGATCATCCCGCTTCCCGCGTCCTCCATGTACCAGCCGGGGGGCTCATCCCTTGCCTGCCCCAGGACCATCCTGCCCGCTCTGCTCTGCAGTGGGGACACCCCAAGGGACACCCACACCCCGGCACTGTAACCCCTTCAGCTCCGACATGAGGGTGCCCGTGGGACCCAAGGGCGCTGGGTGCCCCCCTCACACCCATCACCCAGCGCTTCTGGCACCCAAGCCCCCCACAGAAGACCTCGATCATGAAGGAGGGACCCCCAGGGGGATCAACACCCACCCGGGATGCCCAGCACTGGGGGGTCCCGGAGCAGGATATGACCGTGTGGGGAAGGGTCCTGGTTGACTCTTCCCCTCTACTGCGGAGGCTGGAGGGGTCCCGGAGGGGCTCAGGTGCTGCGAAGCAGAAGCTGCGCCCCTCCCCGGGACCCCACCGATCCCCCCGCCCCGCCCGCCGGAACTCCGGGCCCCCAAGGGTTAAACGGGCGGCCGGGGCGGGCTGGGCGCACCTTTGGGGCTGGATATTAATAACGCGGCGGGGAGGGACGGGAGGCGAACCGGGAGCGGGGCGGGGGGGGGAAGCCTCGCCCGGCCCCCCCGGAGCTGCGCAGGCGATGCCCGGCCGTGCCGGGTCCCCCCCTCTCCCCGCCGCCGCGACACCGAGCCGGGACTGAGCCGCCGGGACGCCGCCGCCGAGGGGCTGCATGGCCGGGGGGGACTGTGGGGGCGGCTCTGTCCCCCGAGCGGGACCCCTCGGTGCCGGGTAAGGTCCTGATTTCAGCTTAACCCCCCCCGGGACCCCCGCCCCGCACCCCCCGCGCACCCCCGGAGCTCCTGCGGGGAAACTGAGGCACGCGGTGCCCCCCGCGCTGCCCAGCGGGGTGTGGGCATCGCCCGACCCTCGGTGGGGTCCGGACCCACCAACACCCCCCCACTCCGGAGCGACGGTACCGCGACCCCCCCCGCCCCTTCCCCTGCCCTGCCGGGTGGGTCCCCACGTCGCGACCCTCCCTGTCCCCGTGGAAGCCGCGCGGAGGGAGGGAGGGAGGGAGGGAGGGAACCGGCTCTGCCGGGGGATTCCCCGGCACGGGCCTGGGACCTCGGCACCCCCTCGGAACCCCCCCCGAACCCCCCCCACCCCATTGCCCGACCCGCACCACCCCCCCCCCCCCCCCCCCCCCCCCCCCCCCCCCCGACCCCGGCACCCCCCACACCCTCGGGCTGGGCGCTTTGGGGGGGGTCCGGGATCAGGCGCTGTGTGCCGGGGGGGGCCCCCGCTGCCCCCCACCCGGGGCCGGGGCCGGATCTGGATCGGGGAGCGGCGCGGAGTCCCACCGTGCAGGTCTGGTCCTGTCCCGGCAGGCAGCGATCCCGGCCCGGCGCCCGCCGCGGGGCCCTGGGGGTGACGGGGCCGTCGCCCATCCCGGTGCCGCGCGGGCACGTGTTTGGGACACGGCATCACCCACCCCGTGTCACCCACCCGGTGTCACCCACCCCGTGTCACCCACCCGGTGTCACCCCACCGGCGGCACCGGACCCCGCACCCCGGCCCCGGGGGACCCTCCCGCTGGGTCTGGTCCTGCCCTTCCTCTCTTCTTCCGCCCTCACCGCTGTCCCCCGCGGGGAGGGTTCGGCGGTGGCCCCGCTTCGGCGGTGACGCCGGGCTGTGGGGACACCCCGCTGCCACCCCCTGGTCCCCGGGGGCGGGGGGCTCAGGGCTCTGTGCTCCGCAGGCACCGACGGCCGTGGCGGCTCCTGCTCCTGGCCTGGCTCAGCCTGGTTGGCACAGCACAGGTGAGGGGTTTGGGCTGCACGGCGGCATCCCTGGGCTGCTTGACCCCCACCCCGGTGCTGATTGTCACCTTCCTCACGCAGGACCCAGCCCTGGGCACACCAGCGAGGGTCCCCGAGCCTCCAGCCCCTGCTCGGCCCCGCCGGCAGCTGGCCCGGGGGACCTGGGGGTCGTGGGGACCCTGGAGCTCCTGCTCCAGCTCCTGCGGGGATGGAGTCGCCGTCCGCACCCGGAGGTGCCTGCGGTGAGTGGGGCACGGGGGTCCCAGTCCCACGGCAGGACCCAAACCCCACATGGCACCCAAATCCCTTGGCACGGCTCTGCCACCACCTCCCGCGTGTCCCTGGGGACCCTCGGCACCACACGGCGGGCGGGGGGGGGGACCTGGAGCCTGGTGCCTCCACCCGGGATGGGGGCTCTGGTGGGATGAAGGACATCGTGGGACATCGGGGTCCCTGCTCCTGCCCTACCGTGTCACTCCCAGCCCTGTGGTGGCTCCGTGGCATCGTGGCCCTGGTGATGGGGGGGTCCCTGTGGGGGCTGTTCAGGGGGGTCCCCGACCCAGCCCCACCGCACCGATGCTGTGACCGCAGGGCCACCAGGGAGGAGCCGTGCACGGGTGACCCGCGGCAGTACCGGCTCTGCCAGCTCCAGGTGAGCGCTGGGATGGCCGCGGCACCCACGTGGCTGGTCCCAGTCCCCGGCCCGGCCCGTGGGCTCCATCCTGCCGCTCCCACAGGGCTGTCCCGGCGGCTCCGTGCCCTTCCGGGCCATGCAGTGCTCCCTCTACGACAACAAGCCCGTCCTGGGCAGCTCCGCCCGGTACCGCTGGGTGCCCTTCCACGGAGGTGAGTGCCGGGGTGGTGACAGGGGGGCCCACGGCTGGCCCCGGTGCCACCCGCACCCCTTCTCACCCCGCTCCATCAGCCCCCAACCTCTGCGACCTCAACTGCCTGGCCGAGGGGCACAACTTCTACTACAGCTTCGGCCGGGTGCTGGACGGGACCCGCTGCAGCCCCGGCTCCCCGGACCTCTGCGTCGGCGGGCGCTGCCTGGTGGGTGCGCGGGGCTGGGACCCCCCGGGACCCCCCGGGACCCCCGGCCCCCCACGCTGAGGCAGCGTCTGGGCTCCCGCAGAGCGTGGGCTGTGACGGGATCCTGGGCTCGGGCCCCCGCCCCGATGCCTGCGGCCACTGCGGGAGCGGCCGCGGCTCCTGCCTCTTCGTGCACCGGCTGTTCCAGGGCACGGACCCCTCCTCCGGTGAATGAACCATTGCCCCGGCCCCCTCCATGGGTGAATGCTTTGGCTCTTGGCTCCCCTGTCCTCCTGTCCCCTGTCTGTGTCCCCCAAGGCATCGCCTGGGTTCCCCTGTCCCTTTTCATCTCCCCCGTCCACCAGGGCATCATCCCTGATCCCTCCCTGTCCCCAGCACTCAGGGACAGGGACAGTGGGCTCAAAGCAGCCCCCTCACCGGCATGATTTGGCCTCATTGCAGAGGGTGTTGCTCCCCTGGGATGGGGGGGGGGGGGCAACTCTGGGGCTCCCCTGTGGTCTGTGGGGACCCCAGAGGTGTTCAGGGGTCCCTGGGGGCACCCAGACTCCCTGTGTCCATATCCAGTATCCATGGGGTTCTGGCCAGTCTGTGGGGACAGTGATTCCCATGAGGGCAGGCAGCCTTGGATGGCACCCCAGGGCCATCGTGGGGTGCCCCCAGTGTTCCAGCACTTGGGGCCCAGCTGGGTTAATGCCCCAGACATGGATCCCTTCGGTGCCCCCTCCCCTCCCACCCCGTTCCCCCAGGATGTCCCCTCGGGCCCTGCCCCAGCTCTGCCCTGACTCTGCCCCCCTGACAGGATATTTTGGCTACATGAATGTGACCACGATCCCGGCTGGTGCCACCCACATCAAGGTGACGGACAAGAGTCGCAACTACCTGGGTAGGACATGAAGTGCCTTCATCCCAGTGAGCCCCAGCTGGTGCCAGCTGTGGGGCTGGGCAGGGCAGGGCTGTGGGTGGCATGTTATCCCGTGCTGTCTCATCTTGTCCCATGTCGTGCCGTGCCGCTCCCTCTCTCTGATGCTGTTTTGAGCATCCCGGGGTCAGTGAACTCCCAAGCGCTCGGGGCAGTTTTCCAGAGGCTGCGGCCGTGGGTTTTGGGAAGGGCTGAGCTGGAGCAGGGCCAGCCCGATCACCACAGACCCGGACCAGGACCCCCAGCCCCCCTCCCCACTCATCAGGAGCCCCGTCCCCCACCGGCACCGGGGCCTGGGGGTTTGGGGCAGGGTGTGGGGGGTTGCACGCCAGGGTTTGGCTCCGGCTTGGGCCCGAAGCCAAGATCTTACAAGAAAGCAGATTCCCTGGAGCCCCGAGCACGGCTCTCCCGGCCCACGCTGCCCTCCCTGCGCCGGGAGAGGCCTCCGGTGGGGACCCAGGCGGGGGTCCGGGGGGCTGTGCGGCTCTCGGCCCGGACCCGCTCCCTCCCGCAGCGCTGATGACGAGCGATGGGCGCTACGTGCTCAACGGGGACTGGTCCATCGCCTGGCCGGGGCCCTACGAGGCCGCCGGCACCCGCCTGACCTACAGCCGGGCCCCCGACGGCACCGAGAGCCTGGAGGCGCCCGGGCCCACCGACCAGGACCTGCACGTGATGGTGAGGGGCGTGTGGGGAACACGGGGACCACCCCCAGCCCCCATCGCTCCCCTCACCGCTGCCCCCATCCCCCCAGGTCCTGCTGCAGGAGCCCAACCCCAGCATCGAGTACGAGTTCTGGATGCCCCGTGGGCACCCCCAGCCCGGCCATGGGGACACCAGCCCCCTGCGGCAGCCCCAGCCCCGGGGGGCCGGTAGCCCCCCGCCCCAGGAGCCCCCGCTCACCCCGGCCCCCGTGATGCCACCCCAGCCTGGGGGCTCTGCCACGGAGCCACCAGCGAGGAGCCCCCCGGGCTGGAGCCAGGATGGGGCTGCTGCAGGTACCTGCTCCCCTCGGGGGTCCCCAGAGCCCCCTGCACGCCTGGGCTCGCTGCAGGAGGGGTCCTGGAAATCCCAAGGGTAGGAATGAGATGGGGGCCCTAAAATGCGTCCTAAAAACTCTCTCCAGGGCTCTCAGGAGCCCGCCGTGTCCCTCTCTGGGGTCTGGACCTTCAGTACGCCCTGTTAAGTCTGCGGGAGGGGGTTTTGGGGGTCAGGAGTCCCCTCTGCCCCTAAATTGCTGCAGCTTTGTCCCCGCAGGGCGATGCGGGAGGTGCCGCCCGGCCAAGGGACGTTCCCAGCGCATCCAGCACTTCTGCCAGAGCGATTTCGGTGAGAGCCGGGGCGGGAGGGGCTCGCGATGATGCCGGAGGCGGGACAGGGCTCAGGGCGATGCCAGGGGTGGGAAAAGGGCTCAGAGTGCCCCATCGCCACCCCGCAGTGTTCCACGGCCGGATCCTGGCACAGCGCTTGGTGGGGCGGGAGACGCGCTACGAGGTGGAGGTGAAGGCGCCCTACAGGCACCGCTTCCCGCTGGTGTCCCGGGAGTACCTGTGGGTCCCCAACACCTGCGGGTGTCCCCCGCTGCGGGAGGGCGCCGAGTACCTGGTGATGGCTCGGCGACACGTGAACCACGAGCACACCCTGAACCGCATCCTGCTGCAGGACGGCGGCTACGCCCGGCCCTGGACGCCCCGCGAGGCTCGGATGGTGCGGGAGGCGGCGCGGCACTGCCCGCAGCCCCGGCCGCCCTGAGCCCCCCTCCCCGGCCCCGGTGGTCCAGCTGTTCACCGTGGCTGTGGATGCGACCCCCAGGGACCCCCCCACACATCCCGCCCTCGGCCCCGTGCTGGGCATCTCGCCGTCCTTGGGGTCCGCGTGGGGGTGGGTGGAGGAGGGTGGTAATTTATTATTTTTGCAGAAAATAAACCCGTTTATCCCCCTCACTCGCCGCGTGCCCCTTCCTGGCTGGAGCTGGCACAGGGGGGGGTCCCCTCTGTGTCCCCGTGGGCAGGGGGGTCCCCTGAGCGTCCCCGTGCCGAGCCCCCCGAGCAGCTCCCGCCTCGCAGCGTGTCCCTGTCCCCGGTGGCCCCGTGCCAGGCTCTCCCTGCCGGGGTCGGGGACCTTCCGCTTATCTCCCTTCCGGCGGAGGCGGGCGGGTCCCCCCCCGTGCCGGAGCCCCCTCGCCCGTAACCCAACCCGTGCAATGGTGGGGGCCACCGCGGGGCCCACGCGGGGCCGGGATGTGACTGGGGCGGGGCACTGAGGCACCCCGGGGGGCATCGCCCGCTTGGGGGTCCCTCGGGGGTCTTGCGCCTGTTGGGAGGTGGGTTTGGAGCTGATGCCAGGGAAGGGCTGAGAAATCGCAGCCCGTGTCGCTGGTGGCTGTTCCCAAACTGGGGTACCCATGGGGACACAAGGGCGGGTGCCCTGGGGTGCCCTCAGTGGCAGCTGCCAGCCCGGGAGCCTTCTGGTCACATCGGGTAGTTCATCACCCCCTGACGGAGATGAGCCCCAGGACGAGATGGGACTCGGTACTGGTCTCCCCAGCTGGTCCCAGAAAAGTCTGAGTGATTCCAGGTGCTGTGGGGTGATTGGGGCAGGAAAGGCACCTCCACCCTGTAAAAGTGCTCCCTCTCATCCCTTCTCTTGTTGAGCTGCGGCTCGTGGGAGGGTTGCCCCTGGGTAGGGTGCGTGTTCTGGTGCTGTGCCGTGCTCTTAGTGGGGTGGGGAGGTCGGAGCCATGGCAGGCTTGGGGTTCTCGACCCCCAGGGCTGGGGCCCGTGCTCGGGCCAAGAGCCAGCAGAGAGATGGGGAGCAGGGGGAGCGTGTCCCGTGGGGCTGGGAGCGTGTCCCGTGTTCCCCCACCACCCCCGGGAAGGGGCGGCTGGTCCGGCGGCGGCTCGAGGAGGAGCGTCCCGGCCCGGCATCTGCTCCCCCCTGCCCTGAGGAAAGGGGTGAGTGTGTCCCCGCCCTGGGGGGAATCCCTCTGTGGGGAAGCGGCGCTGCCCTGGCCCCGCTGGCAGGAGCGCTCTGCCCCACAGCGCCTGAGACGCCGCTGCCCTGCCCAGGGGGCTCCTTCTTCTCAGGGCATCCCGAGGATGAGCACTGGGACCTCGCAGTCCCTGCAGCCCCCAGCCAGTGAGTATCTGTGGGGGGGGGGGGTGTCCCCGCAGCCCCCCAGCCTCTCAGGATGGGGGGGGGGGGGGGGGGTCTTTGTGGCCCCCCAGCACCACTGAGCCTCTGCTTTTCCCCGGCCAGGCTGACCCCTGGGGTCCTGACCCCCAGCACGGACAGTCCCCGGAGGACTCGGAGCACGCTGGAGCACGCCCTGGTCCTGGAGCTGGTGAGCTGAGGGGGCTGTGGGGCTGGAGCCCTTGGGGCGGGGGGCTGACCCTGCTCCCTGCCCGCAGGATGGGACCCTGCTCTGCTCTTCCATACTTGCCGATGGGCAGGACAACACCATGGCCACCTTCACCTCGAGCTTCCAGGGAGTTTCCTACAAGGTGGGTGCATCGGAGTTGGGACACAGTGATGGGGTTGGGGCAGCGGGTGTTGGGTCTTAAGGGGGCTGTGGGTTGGAAGAGCCACACCATCCATGTGGCCTCTGTGCCAGTGTCCCCTCCTTGTAGATGGAGGGGAAGGAGCCCCGAAATTCCATGGGAGAGGGTGGCTGAGGGGTGCCCAGATCCTACCTGGGGGACTGAATCCCCCTTGGGGGTCACCTTGGTGTCAGGATGTGGGTGCTGGTGGTTTTCCAAGGTGCTGTTCTCTTCCAGGTCCACGTGAAGCTGCGTCCACACGTGCAGCACTTCCTGGAGAGCCTTTCCAAGACCTACGAGGTACCTGGAGCCTCCATGTTCCCCTGGGGTGTGTGGGGTGACACCTCATCGGTGGGGGGAGGAGCTGGGCAAGCCCACACAGGGATCTTCACCCCCTCCCACAGATCTTCATCTACACCACTGCGAAACAGGACTATGCCAAGAAGCTCCTGGATGTGCTGGACCCCAGGAAGAAGCTGATCAGGTGATGGTGCTGGTGAGCCCCTGCTGGGGACACCCCTGTGGGGCAGGAAGGGCATCCCCACAGCTCTGCCTCCCCTCCAGGCACTGCCTCTCCCAGTCGGACTGTGTCTGCTCCCAGGGCTGCTACTGGAAGGATCTGACCTGCCTGGGAAGGGACCTGGCCAAGATTGTGGCCCTGGATCACGCCATGCAGGGCTTCCCTGCCCAGGTACGGCAGTGCTGGCTCTGGGGAGGGAAAATCCGTGTGTCCTGGCCCCCCTGGGAGCACCGTGGCTGTGATGGATCCAGTGTTCTCCCTCTCCCCACAGGCTGCCAACTGGATCCCCGTGCCACAGTGGGAGGGGGACCCTCAAGATGAGGAGCTGCTGCTACTCATGCCGCTGCTGGGACAGCTGGGCCAGGCGGTGAGGACACAGGGATGGGGAGGGGATGGTTGTCCTGGGCTCTGGGCACAGCCCTCCCCTCCCCTGTCTCTCCCATGCAGGAGGATGTGCGTCCTGAGATCCAGCGGCGATTCCAGCCCTGCCAGCTGCCCACTGAGGAATAGACCAGGCCAGGCCAGGGGAGCAGGATGGGGAAAACCCCTCTGAGAGGCCCTGGTGCATCCAGCTCTAACTCAACCTGCAGCATGGGCTGGGCAGTTGCCCTGGGACTCTTCCTTTAGTGTTTGTGAGGATTCCAGCTCATCCCAGGGCTCAGGGTCCCCCTGGGGAGAGGCCCTTGCTCTCAGCTGCCTTTGGAGACAAAGCTCCATCCCAGCTCCCTCCTCTCTGTGCTCTGTAAGGTCCAGCCAAGGCTTTTCACGGGTCATTATACACTTGGAGAAAGGTCTGGCTCTCTCTTTTAATTCCTAAAACTCTTCAGCTGAGCAAACACACTGTGCTGGGGATGGCACAGCTGGGGAGAGGGAGGACACAAACCACCTCCCCCGTGTCCTGGGGCAGTGCAGGGTCCTGGCGTGGGGCCGGTGCCCCCGGGAGGGCCCCAGCTGGCAGCTCTCCCTGTCCCATCCCTGCCCGGTGCCGCGTGCCGGGGCACAGCTGCCACCGCGCTGCCGCCAGTCCCCGTGGGACAGCGAGGGCTGGGGGTCTTTGCCTCCTCTCACTGACTTGGAGGTGGGAGCAGGGTCTCTGGGGGGTGTAACCACCCTGGGCTCCCTTTTATAAGGCCTAAAAGTTGCTGGTGAACAGGAATTTGGGGACTGTGGAGTGGATCCAGCCCGTCTTCCGCTGCCTCTGCTGTGTCGGAAGCCACGTGGGCTCGTGGCTGAGCTCCTGCTGTGGCCACGGGGGTGCAGCTGTTTGGACACTGTCACATCTTGTCCCTCTGCTCCTGGGAAAGGGCACAGGGCTCCTGGTCCCTTCGGAAATGCTCAGGTCCCTGTGTGTGTGTGTGGGGGGGGGGATGAGGTGGGGAGGGGGAGCCACCACCCCTGTCCCTGTACAGAGCTGGACATGGGGGTGGGATCAGCCCAGGCGCTGCTGGGAAGGGAAATCACCCTTCGTAGAGGGTGGTCCAGGAAAGGCAACAACCGGTTTATTTTGGAAGCCAGACGAGATCCCAGCGGTGTCCTGGGCTGTGTCCGTGCAGCCCAGGCTGGTGTCACTCTGTCCTTCGGGCCTGGGGACAGCAGAAAGCGCCTTTCCCAGCATGAAGGGCCGCCCTGTACGTGGGATAGAGGGCACCTCCGAGCACCAGGCTGCTGCAGACCAGGACAGCGACAACCAGGAGGTCCCTGCGCAGCCACACAGGGCCAGGGAAAACCTGCTGGGGGGAGCAGGTGTGGCTGAGCTCCTCGAAGGTGCGGGTGGAGGGACAGGAGGTGCAGTTGTTGGCGGAGGCGCCCTGGCAGGTGTAGCAGGAGGGGTGGCATTGGGCACAAACACGGGCTGTGTCCGTGGTGGTGGCCCTCCGGGTCCGGCCGTAGTAGCGTGGGGGGCAGTAGGACAGGCAGGATTGCTGGTGGGCGTACAGGGAGCTGCCACACTCTGCGGAGAGAGGGTGGGGTGAGCCCCCCCGGGGGCCCAGGGCGCTGTCACTGTCCCCCCCGAAGCCTCACTCACCCTCACAGGCTCCCTGCTCGTCCCATCGCAGACACGCGTCCCTGGCGGAGGCTGCGGAGCGCCTGGATGTCATGTCCTCATCCGTGCCGTGTAGGTGCAGGATGAAGTTGGTCAGCTGGCCTGGGGACAGGAGGGACAGGACTCAGGACCTGCCAGGTGGTGGATATGGGGCTGGAAGCTTTGGGATTGTGCCCCCTTCCTGGCCTGTGCTGGCCACAGAGACCTCAGAGCTCTGTAGAGCAGGAGGGCTTTGAGGCTGGGAGGGAGAGGCCAGCAAGTTGCTCATCCAAGCAGGAGAAGGAAGAAGAACGACCAGGTACTGGGTGATCCCAGTGAATGGGGTTCACTCCCCCTCCAAGGGCACCTACCTGTGTTATGGGCATTGCCCCTGTTTTCCAGGTGGAGTGTCCAAGTCCCCTTGGGGTTCTCATCCCAGAAGTGTGTGGACATGAAGGTCCAGTCCTTGTAGCCCTCCTGGCTGGTGTCATAGGGGCTGAAGCGGCAGAGAAGAGCTGGGAGTGCCAGCCGTGGGGCTGGAGGAGCAGGATGCGACCAAGGAGGCCCTGGAGCCACCCCTTTTCTTGCTCTGAGAGGGCTTTGCCACGTGGCAGAGGCCCAGAGGAGTTTTGGGCACGGTGAGCCTCTTGTTGGGGGTCTCCTGGCCCTGGAAGGGCTGTGTGAGGTGCCCCCCAGCCCCTGGTGGGTCCCAGCGCTCCGTGTCCTTACCGCACGGTCACCAGCGTGGACGTGGTCCCCGTGGGGCTGCTCAGAGCCACCAGCAGGTCCCCCCTGCGGCTGTAGCTGAGGGACAGCTGGACCTGGACGTGCTCCAGAGAGCGGATGCTCCGGGAGCAGGAGAAAACATCTGTGGAGACGGTGAGCTTGGAGCTGATGTCCCTGTTGAGTGAGGACAAGCTGGAGGTGAGGATATTCCTTCTCCTTCCCCTTCCAGGGGCATCCTGCTCTGCTCCACAGCCTCTGAGCACAGCCCGGTGCCCGCAGCAGGCACTGTGCAGCACAGGCTGCTTTTTGGGAAGCAATCCCTGTTCCTGCAGTGGGCACAGTGAGTCCTCATGTGAGGCTGGACCCAGGGGTACTGTCCCTTACCTGGGGGCTTGAAGGACCTTGACTGAACACTTCTCCTGAGGCCGAGTCCCTGCCCAGGCCGCGGCCTCCTGCACCAGCAGCCCTGCATCCAGCAGCCCGTAGCCGTAGTAGTGGCTCACTGGAAAGCAGATGCCACCAGGAGAGGGGTTGTGAGCTCCTCAGTGCTGGGAGAGCACCAGGGGCTGCTGGAAGGTGTTGGAGGGCCGGGTGAGGGGAGCAGGGAGGGCTGAGCCCTGGACACTCACCCCGGCGTCCCACCCCATTCTCAGCCCAGTCCTCAGCCTGCAGGTGAGCAGGTTTGGAGGCCCTGATGATGAGGTGCTGCAGGTCACGCCAGGTCAGTGCTGGGCTGGAAACAAGGAAGATGTGGGGACAGAGGTCTCTGGGTTGGCTTTTAAGGGTAGGGTTTGGCTCTTTGAACTGGTGAGGTGGATAAGTCAGCTGTCTGAGTCCAACTTGGTTGACCCCACAACCTCCTTCAGCACCAAAATGGGAGCAAGAAGACCTCTGGAGGACAATTCTCCTCCTGTCCCCTTCTCTCCCATGCTTCTGGGAGAAGACGCTGCCTCACCAGAACCCGAGGACGCCTCAACTCTGCACTCCCACCCTCCCTGCTAGCAGCCCCCTCCCTGCTTCCTTGTCCCTGTGAGGCACCGGCGCTCCCTGGGGGCTGTCCTGCTGTGTCACCTCAGTGTCACCTACTTGGCCTCCAGTGCCAAGGCGACCATCCCCGCGGCCAGCGGGGCCGAGGCCGAGGTGCCCGTGTGCTTGTCGGTGCAGCGGTGGTGCAGGTCGGTGGTCACCTGGGGGAGGGAGGAGGGGGTGTCTCAGCACCAGGGAGGGCTGCCTGCAGCTGGGATCCTCAAGCAAACACTCCTTTTTCTTCCATTTGGGGGTCTGCACCGACACTTTACCAAACCCCCCCTTCTCCGTGTCCAGGAGGAGCCCACCCTGCGCCGTGAGCCGGGGCTGTCGCTGCGGCAGAGCTGTGGCGACACTCACGATCTGCACGTCGCTGCTGGCCCTGCTGCTGTAGGTGGTGGTGAGGATGGCAGCGCAGCCCTCGCTGTAGCGGGGCCTCTGCCCGTCCCCCAGCACGCTGCCCACCGACACCGTGTAGATGCTGTTGCTGTACCCATCGCAGTTGCAGTTGTCGTAGTGGATCCCGCCGTTGCCCGAGGCCCAGATGAAGATGGAGCCGAGACTGTCCCGTCCCTGTTGAGGAGGCAGAAGGGGGTGTGAGAAGGTTCCTGGTGCCCCCGGAGGCCCCCAAGGCCGGCACTGAGCTCACCTGGCTGACCCCTCTGTGGAAAGCCGCCGCCGCCAGCTCGCCCGGCCCGTCCACCGTCTTGCCGTCGTCCTCGGGGCCCCAGCTGGCGCTGTAGATGTGGATGTGCTGGGAGTGCAGACTGAGGGCCTGGGCCTCCACCACGTCCGTGATGGGACCGTCCAGCATCCGCACGCCTGAGGGCCGGGACCGGGAGCAGCCGTGGCCGAGAGGCGGCAGCACGAGGGAGAGGCCGGGAGGGCTCCGGGGGGGGGAGGAATGGGAGCCACACAGTGTGCCACGCCAAGGGGAGGGCCGAGGGGCACCTCCACGGCGCCCCCCCTTCACACCCCACAGCCCTGAGCACCTTTCACATGACCCTGCCCTAAGGAGATCAGGGTCCTGTGGGTCTGTGCCGCTGCCATGAGCCGGTTCCCAAAGCCCTGCCATTAGCTGGTTTCCAAAGCTCTTCCTTAAGCCTTTTGTAATCAAGCCCAGCTTAATTACAAATTCTCCCAGCTTTTAACCCCCTTTTCCACCCGCACTTCTGCAGGGGAGCCTGATCCTGCCCAGGGCCGGTGTTGGAGGGGGTGTTAAACCCCTGGGGAGCTCAGAGACTGATGTGGGGTAACACTGCAGCACCCTCTAAGCCCTGCAAGCCCCCAGAGCAGCCCCACTTGGGATCTCCCACCCTCTCAGGGTGCTGGAGCTGGTTTTCAACCTCCATCCCACCAGAGCAACGTCTCACCTCCGATTTTGGCATTGTAGGCAACACCTGCCCCGCAGATCCCGTTGTTTGCTACGGCTGCCACTTCTCCTGCACAGCGTGTCCCGTGCCTGGCGGGGGGCAGAGTGACCCTGAGAGGGGCTGGGGGTGGGGGTGGGGGAGGGCTGGGACATCCTCAGCCCCTTGGGAGATGGAGCAGAACCCACCAGTTCTTGTCCCCATCGCCGTATCTGGGCTGGGGATCGGGGTCGTTGCTGTTGAAGTCGTAACTTGCCTGCGGGTCCTGTTACAGAAGGAGGCAGCGGCGTGAGCAAAGGGCCCGGGGCAGGGCTGTGACAGCTCAGGCACAGGCGCCTGGCACTGAGCCCGGAGCTGGCACGGCCCGCGGCCCTGACTGCCAGCCCGGGGGGACAGGGGGGCCCCTTTGAGCCCGACTGTGCTGGGTTAGACTGGGGCTAATTGAGTCCAGGGAAGGGAAGGGGCTGGAGCGGCTGGGGGGGGCTCAGCCTGGAGGAAAGGAGGCTCAGGGGGGACCTTCTGGCTCTCTGCAACTCCCTGACAGGAGCGTAGGGTCAGGTTGGACATCAGGAGGAATTTCCTCATGGAAAGGGTTGTTAATCGTTGGAAAGGGCTGCCCAGGGAGGTTTGGAGTCCCCACCCCTGGAGGTGTCCAAGGAAGGACTGGATGTGGCACTCAGTGCTCTGGGCTGGGTGACAGGGTGGGGATGGGGCACAGGCTGGACTCTGTGGTCTTGGAGGTCTTTTCCACCTGAAATGATCCTGTGAAACAGGGCGAAAGCAGCTCGGCTTGGCTGTTTCAGTGACAGAGCCCAGTGTGGTGACTCACCTGAGGGTGACTCTCACCGGCCACAGAGGAGGGAGGAACGACAGCCCATAGGAATTGTGTTGTGATAAACACCCAGGATTTCACTCTCCTTCCTTTCTGAGCACGTGAGGGTTTACCAGCTTTTCTGGCTTTGCAGCTTGCTGTAATTACACCTATTTTGGGGGCCCGACTGTGTGTACAAGTTCTAACATTTCCTCAATGTGAGAACTCACTGTGGAACTCTCCAAACCTTTGATCCAGCCCTGGAGAGGCTGAGTTCCCACCACGCAGTGCCATGGGTGGGATGGAGTCACCAGCTCCCACCCTCCCTGGGGATTCCCTGCCCCGAAGGAGCCTGTCCTGCACCCCCTCGTAGTTACATAGTTGGCTGCCAGGTCGGGATGATCCTTCTCCAGCCCATCATCCAGGATGGTCAGCACGACCCCCAGCCCTGTGTAGCCTCTGCTCCAAGCCGTGAGGATGTTCAGGTCGGGGCTGATGTCATTGTTCTGGAAAAAACAGATTAAATTTGCTCCGCAGCCCCGGGGTGACCTTCAGTGACTTGTGCTGCCTCATCCCCGCCGGCATCAGCCCTGTTTATGTGGGAGGTGGGAGGGGGCAGTGGGAAGGAAGGGCATTCCCTGCTCCAGGTGAGGACTAGAGGAGGAAGCAGCACCGTCTCACCATGTACCACTGCTTGGGGAACCAGGGGTCCGTGGGCACCACGCCGGCCCCTCTCTTGGTGCGCATCTTCAGCGTCTGCTGCTCGAACCACAGCACCTGCAGGAGGTGGGGCAGTGCCGGGGGGGGCTGGGGGGGGCTCTGCCCCCTCTCCCCGTGCCCTCCTCCCCTACCTCGGGGTCCCTCGTCAGCCGTGCCTGCCACCCCCAGTGCCTGCTCAGGGCTCGCTGGCGGGTGCCGCGGTGCCCCAGGTGGTAGTAGGGCTCTCCCTCCATCACCTGCGGGCACAGGGAGCTGCTGTCGGTGGTTCTGTCCCGCCTGGGGCTGCCTCTGCCGGCTCAGAGAGGGGATTCTAATGCGAGCTGAGCTGAGGACGGGCAGAAAGTGCCACCTGGAGACAGAGCGGGGCCCTGGGTGGGGGGCTGTGTGCCCTTGGGGGTCCCTCGGAGGCTCTGAGGGTGGGACAACATTCCCAGATTCCCAGGCTACCCCATCCCTGGGAAGTGTCCAAGGCCTGGTGGGACAGGGCTCGGAGCAACCTGGTCTGGCGGAAGGGGACGAGCAGAGGGGACAAGTGAAGGGGGACAAACAGGGGGACACGGGCTGGGCCCACACCTGGCCCAGGTAGAGCAGCCCGTGCCGGCGGGCCAGGGCCTGAGCGTCGCGCGGCCCCGCCGCCACCCGCACGGCCCAGCTGCTCAGGTAGACGCGGGGCTTGGCGGGGCTCGCAAGGGGGGCGGCGGCGACCACCAGCGCCGGGATCAGCGCCGGGATCAGCGCCGGGATCAGCGCCGGGATCAGCGCCGGGCCCTGCCCGCACCGCCATGAGGGCCGCGGCGGCGCCGCGCCTGTCGCCATGGCAACGGCGTCGGCCCCGCCCCCCATACCCCCGGCCGCTCCTCATTGGCCGCTTCGGTCCCTCCCCGCCTTCTCATTGGCCCCGACGCGCCACCTCGGCCCCGCCCCGCCCTGGCCACGCCCCCCCGGCCGCACTGCCCGGGGCGCGGGGTCGGTGCGGGGCCGGTGCGGGGCCGCCGCCTTCCTCCCCTTCCTCCCCTTCCTCAGCCTCGTCCTCGCCATGGGCTCGGTGCAGCAGCGCCTGCAGCGCTTCCTCGACCGCCCCGGGCCGCTCGGCGACCTGCTGGGCCGGCTGGAAGCCCGTACCGGCGTCCAACGGCTCTACCTGGCCTCAGGTGCGACCGGTATCCCGCAGCCCTCCCCCCCGTCCCCCGGTTCTCCCGTCCTGTTCCCAACCCCCTCCCCACTCCCTTCTCTCTCCT
>JAWWEU010000082.1:1881942-1895374 GCA_035583155.1 Acropternis orthonyx
GCCCCCGCCGGAGCGCCCCTGCCGCGGCCTTTGTCTGCGCTGTCACATGGGCCGCGGTGCGGGATTTAAGCGGGTCTCCGCAGGACATGCCGTGAGCGGCGCGCCGCAGCCCTGCCCGCAGCGGCAGCGCTCCGCCCGGCCGGGGATGCGGCTCTAGCGGCCCCGCGATGAGCGGCTCTTCCATGGCGAAGAGCGAGTCCCGCACTTCGCTGCTGAAGGCGGCGGGGAGCCGACGGGCAGTGGGCGGCCAGCCCCAGCCCCGCGGCAGCCGCGTCCGGGACGGCAAAGGACAAGGCGGGCAGACGGGGAGGGAGCCAAGCCAGGAGCAGCTCCCCGGGGAGCCCAGTGCCCGCAGGCCGCTCTGCCACCCGGGCGCCAGGGAGGATGGAGCGAGGGGCGCGGGGAAGCTGTCACATGGACGGGGGGAGAGCCAGCCCGAGCCGGCGGAAGGAGGTCCAAGGAGAGGCAGTGGCAAGGAACCGGTGCGGACACCCAGGCAGCACCACCACCTCCCGCCGCACGCCAGCCACGGTCATCCCCAGGACCAGCATCAGCTCTCAGACAGGGATGGGGAGGAGGCAGAGGAGGACTTTTTCTTCAGTCACAGGCAGAGGTCCAGCAGAGAGTCCCTGAAGCTCTCGGAAGGCGCTTCACCTCTGTCCAAATCCAGCAGCAAGTGCTCCACCAAGTCCAGCGGCAGCGATCGGTCGGAGGAAGCGGATCCCCTCATCCAGCAGCTGCACCCCATGCTCAGCTCGGTCTTTGGCCAGGTAAGGGGCAAAGCGCCCCTCACCCCCCCACCCCTCTTTCCACCGCCCCCCCCCCCCCTACATGAGCCTCCCCCGTGATGAGCTCCAAGGCCAAGCGGGTGCTGCCCACCCGCCCTGAGCCCCCCAGCGTGGAGCAGATCCTGCAGGACGTGGAGGGCACCCACCCGGCCGACCCCGTCTTCGTCCTCCCCGCCGAGCCCCCCCTGGACCACGGCCCCGCTCCAGGTGAGCCCGGGGTGGGCGGGGGGTGCGTGGGGACCCCCAGAGCCCCGCTGACCCCTCCCTGTGCCCCGCCAGGCTCCCCCGAGCCCGCGGGCGAGGAGCGGGAGCGGCTGTACCGGCAGAGCCGCTCCTACGTGGGGATGAACCAGCGGCTGCAGGAATCCCGGGAGCGGCTGCGGGAGCAGCGCCGGGAGCTGGAGCGGGCGGGAGCGGAGCTGGAGCGCGGCATCGCCGGGATGAGGGAGAAGGCGCTCTGAGAGCCGGGGCCGGGGCTCCGGCTCCTCTCCGAGGGGTGCCCCGGACTCTGTGGTGGGCACCTCGGTGCACCCCACTTTGTGGTTTCACCTTCCCAAAATCGCGTTGGAAACTGCGTCGGGTTTAAGGGATTGTGCCGTGGATTTTGCTGAGTGTGCCAGGCCACTTGGTGACACTGGCTCGGCCGCTTTGGTGGCATTTCCCCAGGGAACAGTGGGATTTTCACGGCCGCAGGTTCCCGGTGCAGGAGCAAAGGCTTGCACCCCACTTACCCTCCCTGCACTGCCTGCCATGTCCCCCACGGGCGGCACATCCTCTGTGCCCTCACGCTGCCCCTTCCCCTACGACTTCTCCCTCTGGTACTTCCCGGAGGACGATCTCGTCGCCTCCCACATCTCCCAGCGCCTGAGGCAGGAGGGTTTCCGCGGCTTCACGGAGCACCAGGACCAAGTGGCCGGCGCGTCCGTCATCCTGACAGCCATGGAGGTCATCGAGGCCAGCCGGGTGGCCATCCTGCTCCTCTCAGCCCGCTCCGTTGGCGACCCGTGGTGCCAGCGCGTGTCCGAGTTGAACCTGGTCCACGCCATCCACTGCCGCGGCACCAGGGTGGTCCCCGTGTGCGTGGGGGTGACAAAGGCCCAGGTGCCCCGGTTCCTGCAGCACCTCGTCCCTCTGGACTACCAGAGCGAGTTCTTCTTTGAGAGGCTCCTGGCCAGCCTGAGATCCCACCCGGGGAGCCGAGCCAGGCGGGTCCCACCCAAAGGGACGCGCTGAGGGGGCCGGGGCAGGGCCAGCACCGAGGGACCACCACGGAGGCTGGGTCACTGTCACCCGGTGCTGGCCCTGTGGTCGTGATGGTGGTGGGAAAACTGTCCCGGCTCTGCTAATAAAGGTGGTGGGAATGAATCACCCAGCGCTGTGGGTTGTCATAAATCTCATAAACGCCCCCCCATTTTTGGAGAGCTGAAGATGCCACTTTCTGTCTGCAAAGCTGAGCACCGAGGGGGTTGTGGGTGTTTCGCACCCCCCACAGGTGTTACCTTGTGGATGCCTCTTCCCCTTCCTGCCCCCCTCAGCAGGGTCTGTGTCCCACTAGCACCCTGCTCTGCTGTCACACGGGACTTGGGGCTCCTCTGACACTGCACCAGGACACAGAGGAGGCAGGAATGGGGGCAAGGGGCTGCCTGTTGCCACTGCTGCTGCTCCTGCCTTCGGGTAAGCACCGGGGCAGTGGGTCCGGGGTGACCAGCGGGGTCTCAGCATCACTGGCCAGGGTGGTGGCAGATGCTGGTTGGGGGTCAGGACAAGATCTCCTCTCCCTGCAGCGCGGGCCTCGCTCCAGCCATCGATCATCGGGGGACACGAGGCCAAACCCCACTCCCGGCCCTACATGGTGTCCCTCCAGCTTGGGGGGGGTCACCGCTGTGGGGCAGCGCTGTTGAAGCAGCAGTGGGTCCTGACAGCCGCCCACTGCCTGATCCGGGGGTGAGTGCAGTGCCATGTCCTGCCCGGTGCAGGGACAGGGGGCTCAGGGGGGGCTCCCACTGACTGGGGCGGGGCTGACACCGGGTCCTGGTGTGGGGCAGGCCATGGACCAACTGGAGAGTGGTGGTGGGGCTGCACCGCCTGAAGGACCGTGGGGCGGCCTCGCAGACCTTCCCCATCCGGGCTGTCTGTCCCTACCCCGGCTTCGACCGAGACACGATGGAGAACGACCTGCTCCTGCTCCAGGTGGGGCTCAGCCGGCTGCAGGAGGGGTCTGACGGGGGGCTGGAGGAGTGGGAGGGTTGGCAATGCCGGGAAATGCTGCTGGGGGTGGGGACCGGGGGGGTTGTCGCTGTGCCGGAGCAGCTGCACCGGGGCGAGCGGCTCGGTGACATTTCCTCTTCTCACCCCCGAGAGGTTTCACACCTCTGTAACATCTCCCCGCTCCCGTGGGCGCTGCGTGGGCTCAGTGCTGCCCCTCAGCCAACCCACCTGTGTTGTTGGGTGGCTCTTCCTCAGCCCCTCCACCTGCAGCATTGGGGTGCTCCCCCTCGACCACCCACCTACTGCATTGGGGTGCTCCCCCTCGGCCCCCACCCACAGCGTTGGGGAGTTCCCCCTGAAGCCCCCACCCAGGCATTGGGGTGCTCGTCCTGCGCCCCCCCCTCGCAGTGCAGGGCTGCTCCCTGCCAGCCCCCCTGGCCGTGGTGGGGGTCTGACGCTGCCCCCTGCCTGCAGCTGGAGGGGAAGGTGTCTCTGAGCCGGACGCGGCAGCTGATCGGGCTGCCGAGGCGGGGACCGGCGGCGGGGGCCACGTGCAGCCTGGCGGGCTGGGGGGTCTTCGGGCGCAGGGGGCCCTCGCCCACCCTGCAGGAGCTGGAGGTGACGGTGATGGACTCGCGGATGTGCAACAACAGCCGCTTCTGGAACGGCAGCATCACCCCCACCATGATCTGCTTCCAGGGAAAGCCCCGGGGCTCAGCCCCCGCCAAGGTGAGGATTTGGGGGTCCAAGGGCTGCAAAGCTCTGCCCACCCTGAGCCGCCGTTCCCGGCTGCCAGAGTGCTCCGGGGAGGATGCTCAGAGAGCTGAGATGTCCCCCCCAGCCGTGGTGGGGGTCTCTGCCCCTGGTCGGGGTCCAGTCCTCAGTGTCCCCTCCTCTCCCCAGGGTGACTCGGGTGGCCCCTTGGTGTGCGGGAAGAGGGCGGCAGTGGCCGGTGTGATGTCCTTCTCCGGCCAGAATGCCACCGACCCTTTCAAGCCGCCAGTCGCCACCTCGACCGTGCAGTACAAGAAATGGATCCAGAAAACCCTGCAGAGGGGCTGCAAGTCCCCCCTAGCCCCGGCACATGGGACAGACTGAGCAGCCCTTCCTATTTACACAGGTTGGCTTTTAATTGGGAATACTGTTCAGAGTCTGGTAAAATAACATCCTTAGTACATAGATACAGCAGCTGGAGAGCAGGGCACGGCAGAGCCCGGTGGGATTGTCCATGGAGGAGGGGGAGGGGGAGCTGGGGGGTGGGTTTGGGCCCGTGAGGTGCTGCTGGCCCTCTTGCCACCCTGTGCTCCATTACAGCAGTCAGGAGTAGGAACATGTGCTGCCCCTGGGATTTTTTTCCCCCTTTCCTTCAGCCCCAGGTCTCCTGTGCTGGCTGCTGCCAGAGCAGGGGGTCTCCAGTGGGTGCAGAGGTGTGCCCATCCCCATGACCCTGGTGCACATCCCTGGGGACTCCCTGCATGTCCCCACAGTCCTGGTGTCTCCGTGACCCCACTGCATGTTCCCAGAACCCCTCACTGTGTTCCCACAGCCTCCCAGGTGTGTCCCCTGCACACGTCCCCGTAGCCCTGTGTCTGTCCCTGCAGCCCCCCGTGGCACTGGTATGGGGGGACACATAGGTCACCCCATCTAAAGCAGGTAGTGATGGTGGGAGGACTGGGAGATATCCGAGGGGTCAGGGAGTGCCTGGATAGGGGGTCCCTCTGCAGCCCATCCCACTCCCAGGGGCCGAGGCGCTCCCTGCACACCCCAGTCTTGGCTCCTGGGGCCAGCTGGCAGCCGGATTGGGTTGTCCCCGGGGTGTTGGGGCTGGGAGCTCCCCGTGGGCGTAATCCAGTCCTAGATGGATTCGTGTCCACATCCACAAGGACACACTGGGATCCTGGCTGCGAGCTGGGACAGGGATCCTCTGCCCTGGGGATGGGAGCCTGGGGAGATGTGGATGAAGGTGAGGGACCCCAGCCCCTTTCCTGGGTGTTGGTGCCAATTCAGCCCCCTGTCTCCTCCCAGGGTAGCTCCTGAGCCTGGTGTCATGACTCTGCCAAAAACCCCCCAGGATGAGCCCATTGGGACCCCAGACACCCCCATGACACCCTGCCCAGCTCCCCCCATGCCATTTCCACCCTCTGCTACCTCAGACCAGCGCAGGGACCACGGCTGCTGGTCCCCCATCAGCAATGAGGAGCCTCCAGCAGCACAAAGGGGGGTCCTGGACCCCACTGTGCCCACAAAGCCCATCCCCTGCATCCCCTTCCTCCCCTCAATAAATGAGCTGTGATCACTGGCAGAGCTGGTGTTGGTGCCAGAGGAGCTGGAGTGTGTGGGGGTTTCCCTGTGCCGGGGTGTGCCGTGCCAGCTTCCCGGCATGTGGGATCAGGCCCTGGATCAGACCCCTGCCTGTGGAGGGTGAGCAAAATGTGGGGACACAATACCCCCTTAACTTGTCCCGGGATGTTCATCAGTTGGGGGAGATGGTCCATGAGACTGACTCCAGGTTGGGATGTCATCCCCAGTGTGTCCCCAGCCATGTCCAGTACTTGGAACTGGGGATTGTGATGCTCCAGTGCAGCAAGACCCCCCAGTGGGGGCCAGCAGCGGGTTGGGGTGTCTTGCTGGTCCCCATCTGTCCCACATCACTCTGTGTGTCCCCCCAGCACAGTTCTGCCCAGCTCCCATGGGCTGGGGGTGTCACAGGACCCTCACTGGGGCCTCATCCGTGACAGCTCAAGCTTGGATTTTCTCCACCGCCTTGTCAGCCACAGCCATCACCGCCATGGGGCTGGGGACGTAGTTGAAGGGGGTGACGCGGGCGGCTTTGCTGGGGGAGCCGTGTCGGCTGGCGGGGAAGGTCCCGGCGGGCGCCTCGTGGCCGAAGGAGATGGGCAGGGCAGCCTTGGCAGGCGCGGGGGCTTCTCCATCGCCGGTGACGCGGGGGTGCGGGGGTCCCTCGCGGGTCTCCAGTGTGGGAGAAGTGCTGGAGTTGGTTTTGGAGGTGGCGAAGTCCTCGGTCTGCACCACGGCGTCGCTGGTCTTCCTGGGGCCGGGCGTGCCGGGCGCGGGCTCATCCTCGCCGGAGTCCGCCAGCGGCAGGGCGGAGGAGGGCAGCGTGCTCTTGAGGATGTGGGGGATGTCCTCGTCCCGAATCCTCCGCCACGTGCCCTTCATCACCACCACCGGCGGCTTGCCCGGCTGCCCCGGCGGGGCCGCCTCTTGCCGCGGGCGCCGCGCGGCCGCCTCGGAGCGCACGGAGCAGGGGCTGCCCGCCCGCCGCGCCACGCTGATGTTGGGCGAGGAGGAGTAGCGCTTGAAGGGCTCGGCCGCGGGGATGCTGGTCTTCACCGGCAGCCGGGACGGGCTCTCGGAGCTGGTCCTGCGCGGCGGTTTGGCCCCGGCGGTGGCTTTGGCGCCGGGCTGGGCCCTGGGGGCGAGCGGCCGCGGGCTGGGCGATGCCGGCTTGGCCGCCTTGAGCTCGTCGCAGCGGGAGGAGCAGAGGAACACGGCAGGGAGGGTGGCACGGCTGCGCTGGGGGGACCCCCGGCGAGGCAGCGAGGCGGTCGGGGCCGGCGGGGCCAGCTCGGCGCGGTGCCGCAGGAGGAGGCTGGAGGATTCCTTGATGAAGGTGAGCTGGCGCAGGAAGCCGGAGCGGTCCGAGTCGCTCCCGCTGGAGCGAGCCGATGACATCCGCACCAGGTTGAGCCGGCTGCCCCCCGGCCCCCCGGCCCTAGCCTTGGGGCCATCCACCTGCTCCTCCAGCACCGGCATGGCCCCCCGGCCCGGCAGCACCTTCCTGCTGGGCTTCTGCATGAAGGGGATGCGCACCGGCGACTTCTGCGTCTTGGACTGCTTGGGGGCCGGGGATTTGGGGGCCGGGGCTCTGGTCGGGGGTCCCGGCGGGGAGGACGAGCCCCCCGTCTTGCCCGCGGCCGGGGCGCCAGGCTTGCTGAGCTGGGAGGGCGATGGCAGCTTCTTGGGGCCGTGCTGGGAGGGGGTGGAGGTGCGGGAGGAGCCCGAGGAAGGGGGGCCCTTCCCCATGCGGGCGGGCGGTGTCGTGCTCCTCTTGGGCAGTGCCAGGTCTCCGGTTTCGGGGGCCCTGCCCAGCCGGTGCAGGCTCCGTGAGCGCTGCTGGCTCAGGGAGAGGTTCTTGGCTGGTGGAGCCTCAGGCTTGGTGGCCGGGGTCTTCTTCGGGGTGGCCCGCGGGCTGGAGGCATCCTTGGCCAGGCTGGGCATGTAGATGACGGTCCTGCCGCGGAAGACCACGGGCAGGTTGGGCACCGGTTTGGAAGGTGCCGGGCTCCGCTCCGCCCTGGCAGCGGCGCGGCCGGAGGGACGGGCGCCCGCCGTGTCCTTCCGCTCCGGGCGGCCCTTGCTGTGCTCCCTCCTCGCTGTGTCCCGGCCGGACGCGCTGCTGGGCCGCTGCTTCTCCTGCCTGCCCAGCGAGAGCTGCAGCGTGGAGCCCACCGAGAGCCCCGACATGAAGGAGAGGATGGAGTCGGACTCGGAGGAAGGCTCCCGCGAGAGGGAGGCAGCTGCCTGGTGCAGCCAGGTGACGATGGAGTTGGCTCCCTCCTGGATGGCCTGCCACTCCACGCTGTCCAGGTCGGAGCCGCGGTCGGAGCCGGCATCCTCGTCGGGATGATTCCTGGCCTCGGCCTTGCGCTCCCTCCCGCCGGTGCCCGGCTTGCGCTCCGGTGCCCTGCGGCGAGTCACGGGCCGCCGGCGCTTGGGCATGGCCGAGCCGATGCACTTCTGCAGCAGGTCATCCTCCGAGTTGAGGCTGGGGGAGCTGGGGGAGCCCCCCTGCGCCTGCCCCACCGCAGCTGAGCGCGGCCAGGCGGCTTTGCCACAGGGCTGGCCGCGCTCCTCGCCGTCCGAGAGGTTGGCGTCGCTCAGGGAGCTCATGGAGGAGCTGAGGGAGTAGCACGGTGGCGTCTCGTCGGCGATGAGGTTGTTCTGCGGCTTCGCCTTCGGCGCTCGGGCACCGGGCTCGGGGTCCCTGCGGGGGATGGAGCTGCCCGAGCGCTCCCTGCGGGCTGCCCGGCCGGGCTGGGCTCTGCTGCCGGACCTCTCCCTGCCCACCTCGGGCAGCTCGTCCAGCTCTGGATCGTAGAAACAGTAGACGGCCTCCTCCGTCGGCGTGGTGTGGCACAGCGACTGGAAGACCACCCCGTCCTCCTGGGGGTCATCTTTCCTCCCGGGGGCACCACTGGCCCTCCCTACACCCAGCTCCAGGCTGGCCGTGCTCTTCGGGGGCGTCTGGCCCCGCTTCCCATCCCCGCCTTGGCCGCGGCCCGGCCCCGCTTTGCCCTTTCCGGCAGAGCCGATCCTGGCCGGTGCCGAGCTGCCGGAGGCGGCTCTCCTGGCCGGGATGGTGCCACCCTCCCGGCGCCCCTCGGGCAGGGGGTGCTCGGCCTCCTCGCCCGCCGGGTACCGCAGGGTCTCGTCGCTCAGCGAGGCGGCGCTGGAGAAGTTGACGGGGGTCCCGTCGGCCGAGTCGGTGAAGGAGTCGTCGTCCTTGAAGAGGTCGCGGGGGGTGGCTCGGAGGTGCCTGGGCACAGCGGGGTGGGCATGGGCTGGCACCAGCATGTAAACGGGCACCTGCACCGGCTTCTTGGTCTGCGGGTGCAGCACCTGGCCGGACAGCAGCGAGGTCTTGACCTTGCGGAAGCGGGAGGGCATGGCAGAGCTGATGCACTCCTTGAGGATCTCGATGTCGTCATCATCGGGGGGCTCGGGGCGGTCCGCCCGACGCTGGCCCTCCAGGCACCGCTCCTCCCTCCGCTCCTCCCTCTTCTCGTGCGCCGCAAAGTTCAGGCTGTTCTTCTCCGGGAAGGTGGGAATCAGCTTGAGCTCCACGTCCTTCTGGACATAGTGCTCATGGAGGGGCAGGGCGCTCAGGCTGGAGGCACACGAGAAGTTCTCGTTGGGTTTCTCCACCGTGAAGTAGACCATGGAGTCCAGGTCCTGGGGCAGCTGGAAGCGTTCCTTGAAGTCTGTGATCTCCATGAACTTCTTGACGTTGTTCTCCCACTGGATGTTGAACTGGCTGGTCTCCTTCTCGGGCTGGCAGCCCAGCTCGAAGAGGGGGGTCTTGCTGCGGCTGGGGGGCATGGTCTGCCCGGGGCTGTCGGGGAGCTCGCTGGGGCTGATGGTGCCGCTGATCATCTCGCTGCATGGGTCGCTCTGGATGGAGCTGGCGATGGAGGGGCTCTCGAAGCTGCCCAGGGAGCTCACGGAGCTGCAGCGGCTCATCACCAGCGGCGTCTCCTGGATGTAGTTCTCCGAGGAGCTCGAGGGTGTCAGGTCGTCCTGGCGCGAGGGCGATGCCTCCCGGAGGAAAACCTTATCCCGCTTTGGGAAGGGGATGGTGATGGGCTGGGAAATCCCCACTGGCGTGGTGGGACCCGGATCCACCACCTTCTCCTTCTCCTGCCTCCCATCCTCCCCTTCTGCGTCCCCTTCCTCCATCTCCAGGATCTCCAGGGAGGAGTCACTGTCCAGGTCATTCTCACTGTGGCTCTGCCCATCCAGCACATTGTCTGCCGAGGACAGGGAGGAGAGGGAGCTGCACCGGGAGAAGCAGATTGGGGTGTCCTCCACCGAGTACTTCTGCACCGACTCCTGCTCTGCCGCGGCCGGCGGCTGTGCCGGCAGCTTCTCCGGGATCTTGCTCAGGTTCTCGGCCGTCTGCAGCAGTGCGGGGGGGAGCCAGGCTTGCTTCCTGCCCAGCAGGGAGGGCTGGTGGCTGGCAGCCACACCGCCCCTCGCCAGGCTCTCGAGCAGGGGCACGTGCTGGTAGGAGGGGGAGAGCTTGATGGTGTGGACATGGGGGTCAGGGGGCTGTTTGCTGCCCATCTCCTTCTTCCACTCGGGCTCTTTCTCCAGGGCCTTGGGGCTGGGGAAAGTCACCGTCTTCTTGGCCCGTTCAGGCAGGTCTCGCTGCTCCGGTTTGTCCTGCTCGGCCGGGTCCCGCGCGGGGGGCTCAGCCCGCTCCGGTTTGCCGCCCAGGATGCTCTTGAGGTCGAGCCGGCTCGGCCGCTTCTGGTAGCGCTGCAGCTCGTCCCGATAGTCGAGGAAGGCGGCCCTGGGGCAGGGCTTCATGTGCTCCTTGGTGCAGTAGCCGTCGCTGGTGCTGCCGCTGTTGAGGCTGTCGGTGGACAGGCTGGTGTAGGCCGTCTTCAGCCTCAGCAGGGTGTGTGCCCGGCTCAGGCTCTCCCGCTTGGCAAAGCCGCCGGCGTCCGAGAGCCGGCACGGCGAGCACGACTGGGCGCGCGCCTCGTGCCCCTCCTCGGGGCCGTACTGCCAGTCCAGGCAGTGGTCCTCGGAGCTGAGGCTGAAGCTGTCGTCCGAGGAGTTGTGCATGGTGGAGATGTCCTCCACCAGCTTGTCGATCTTGGCCACCGTGCTGGAGATCTTGTTGGCCAGCTTCTCGGCGGCCAGCGAGACGTCATCCTCCGGCAGCGGCAGCTTCTTGGGCTCCGCCGGCTTCCCGCTGCCGTCCTTCTCCGGCTCCGGGCATCGCCTCTGTGCCAGCACCCGCGGCAGCGCCTGGCCCTGCAGGAAGGAGGAGTTGAGGAACATGGAGAGGACGGAGGCGCTGGCCGTCTCCACGCCGGTGGACACGTTGGGCACCTCGTCGTCATCGAAGCAGCCGGAGTCGGAGGCGTAGTCCTTCACCAGGCTCTCCATGTGCCGCAGCGGCTTCTTCGCGCTCTGGCTCTTCAGGCTCTGCTTCTCCATGGTGTCGAAGGTCTCGGCCAGGTGTTTGGCGTCCAGCTCGGCCTCCAGTGCCTTCTGCTTGCGCATGTAGAGCGAGGGCATGCAGGACCCCGGAGACACCACGGCCGCGTCCTTGTACTTGGGGGGCCGGTTGGTGAGGAGGTTGCGCAGCGCGGCCGCGCTGCCCATGGCGATCATCTTGTGCTTGGAGTGGATGAGGTTGCGGAGCATGCTGACCGCCCCCAGGTCCCAGAGCAGCTCCTGGTCGCGGGGGCTGCGGGCAGACAGGTTCCAGAGGGTCCCGCAGGCGTTGCTGACGATGGTCAGGCTGTGCGAGCGAAGGTGCTGCAGCAGCGTCTGCAGGCAGTTGTGGTCCCGGAGCACCTGCCTGTGGGACAGGGGGGACCCCCACACGTCAGGATGATCCTCAACCCCCTCCCTGCTGCCTTTCCTGGGGTCTGTGGTGCCCGGGGTCCCTCACCCCCACCCCACGGTCCCCCTCACCTGTAATCCTCCCGCGTGGCGACGAGGCTGGAGACGTTCCTGAGGATGCCACCGCCGCTCTCGATGATGGCCAGGGAGTTGCTCTGGCACTTGTAGGTGAGGGTGCTCACCAGGAAGCCCAGGGCCCCCTCCACGGCGCAGATGGCCGCCTTGTTCTCTGTGCTGTGCGCCGACAGGTTCCACAGCGCGCTCAGGACGCTCTTCAGGGTGGATTCCTGCCCCAGGGAGGGTCACACACCCCTGTCAGCCCCTGTCCAGGCGCTCCACACACTCCCCCACCTGCCCTGGCGCTCACCTTGCCGGCGTGCAGGGCACAGCGTGTCAGCCCCGTGACACTGCCCACCTCCCGCAGCACCTTCTTGCTGTTGATGTCAGCGCGCCAAGAGAGGTTCCTCAGGATGCTGGAGACCACCTGGAGGGGCAGAGCGTGGTGAGCGGGCTCTGGGACTGTCCCCCTGCCTGTCCCCCTCCCCAGAGGGCCCCTCACATGTCCAGCACCCACCTGGTGCAGCTCCTCGCTGTCGGAGCCCAGCTGAGCCACGATGGCCTCCATGCAGCCCCGGCGGGAGCACAGTGTCGCCTGTGAGGAGGATGAGGGTGCTGAGGGTGATGCTGTGAGCCCCCCCCCGACCCTGCCAACCCCCCTCAAAGACCGCTGCCCACCCACCTTGTTGACCACGTCGCCGAAGGTGAGGTTGGTGAGGGCCATGCCCGCGTAGCGCCGCAGCGCCAGGTTCAGGGGGTCGTTTGTCATCTTGTGCATCTCGTAGTCCACCTGCAGCAGCTCGGCCACCGCCTGCAGCCCACCTGTGGGATGGGACAGCGGTGGTTGGAGGCTCCTATCCCCCCCCCAGCATCCCCTGTGACAGCGGGGAGGGGGATGCACAAAGGGAAGGAGCCCCCTCCCCGCGCTCACCCAGCTCATTCATGGCCCGCCGATACTCCTCGTCGAAAGAGAGCTTCATGATGGCACAGGTGGCCTGGCAGATCTGGGGCTCGATGGGCACAGGCACTGCGGGGGCGGGGGTGGAGGTCAGTCCTGAGGGTTGGCAGGGGTGATCCCCCCTGTCACCCACAGCCTCCGCCAGCCCCACGCCCCCACGTGCGACCCCCTGCGCCCCCCGTACCCGCGCCCTCGGGGCCCCGGCCCCCGTCCCGGCTCTGCATCTGCAGCCAGTCCCAGCAGGTCTCCGAGTAGGAGCGGATCTGCTCCAGCACGTGCAGCACCCGCATCTCCTTCTTGGCCTGGCCCTCGTCGGGCTGGGAGAAGACGATGTTGTGGAGGGCGGCGTTGGCTCTCATCCGGGCATCCTTGGCACCCGTGGCGCTCTCGGGGGGCCCCGGCTCCCCATCAGAGTCGTGCAGGATCTGGATCAGCAGGGGCAGGCAGCCCGACTTGCGCATGGCCAGGCAGCTCTCCTGGGAGCTGGACATGGCCAGCAGCGTGCGGGACATGTCCTCCTTGTCCCGCGTGGCCAGCATGGACAGCAGCCAGAAGACCACCTCCACCTGCGGGACCAGGACACAGGGTTACACTGAGCCCCCCCAGAGTCAGCCCACCTCTGGGGGGCAACATGGGGTTGCACTCAACACCCCCAGACTCAGCCCAACTCCACCTCTGGGGGGGATACGGGGTTACATTCAGCCCCCCTGGGCTCAGCCCACCCCACCCCAGCTGGGCTTTGCGTGGCTGCCCCTCACCTTGCTGTTGCCCCCCTCCTCAGGGTGGGTCGGGGGGTCCAGGCTGCCGTCCCCCTCCATGCCTGGCACCTTCCCGCAGAGCTGCAGCAGAGGGAGCAGTTGGGGGGGGGGGGGGGGGGGGATGTATCGTGCTGCCCTCACCCCCCATGCCCATCCCCTCCCCACTTTTCCACCACCCACTGGTGCCATTAAACCCGGCAGCGATTCCCAGTCGTTGCTTCCGTCAATGGTAGGGGTGTATTTTAAGCTAAAATCAGGAACGATTGGGATGGGGGAGCTGCCACAGCTTGGGCAAGGGAGAGCGTGGGAGAGTGAGGGGGAAGGGAGCCAGGGATGAGCCTGTGGAGCTGATGGAGCAGGTTGGACATGGTGGGCTGTGAGGATTTGGGGGTGTCTGGGGCTGATGGAGGTACTGGGGGTGATGGGGGGGGCTGGGGGTGATGGGGGGTTTGTAGATAATGGAGGATCGGGGGTTGATTGAGGGGCAGGGGTGATGGAGG
>JAWWEU010000082.1:1895725-1930497 GCA_035583155.1 Acropternis orthonyx
ATAATGGAGGATCTGGGGTTGATTGAGGGGCAGGGGTGATGGAGGGGTCGCAGCTGAAGGACAGCCCATGGCAATGGTGGCCTGGAGGTGATGGAGGGGCTGGGGGTGATGGAGGGGCCAAGGGCGTTGCCACACTGGGCTGTGGGTGACGGTGGGACCATGCTGATGGCAGGGCTGTGGGTGACAGCTGGGCAGTGGCAATGGCAGCCTGTGACGATGACGATGACGATGACCATGGTGGGGCTGTGGGTGACAACAGGGCTGTGGCAGTGGCAGCCCGTGACGGTGACGATGACAGTGACAATGATGACTGTGGTAGGGCTGTGGGTGACAGTGGGGCCGTGGCAACGGCAGCCCGTGCTGCTGCTGCTGCTGCTGCTGCTGCTGCTGCTGCTGCTGGTGATGGTGATGGTGATGGTGATGACGGTGGCAGCCCGCCCGCCCTGGCGCCTCGGGTGGCGGCAGATGCCGTGGGAGCCCCCGCGCCGCCCCCCGAGCCGTGGCCTACTTCTGGTCTCCATGGCAACTGCCCATTTCACGGTGCCCGAGCCACACAAAGCCCTGGCTGTGCCGACGGGGACAGAGCGGGGACAACGGCGGGGGGGGCTGTGCCGGCCCCCTCCTCCACCCTGCCCGGCTCGGTGGGGACTCGGGGACGCCCCGGTGCCACCCACGGTACCTGCGGCTCCGGCTGCTGCGCCTTGTCCTGCGCCTCCATCAGCTCCTTGTCGATCTGCTCCAGCCGGGATGCTCGGATCTGGGGGGGCACAGAGGGGATCAGCGAGGGCTGGGACCCCCCAGGACCGCAAAAAAAATGGGCATGAAGGGTGTAAGCGTGCAAGGACCTGGGTGCAAGTGTGCAAGGAGCCGCTGTGGGGTGCCCAGAGATGGGTGTGGGGGTGCCCAGAGGCAGAGCAGGGGATGTGGGGGGGGTGAGGGACCCGACCTGTGCCCGCTGCACCATCTCGTCGGCCGTCCCAAAGCGCTCCTCCATCAGCGAGCGGATGTGCTGCGCCTCGAACTGCAGCTGCTGCCGGATCAGATCCATCTGCATGGAGAACTGGGGGGCACAGGGGGGTGGCATGAGCGGGGCTGTGCCCTGGCTCTGCCCCAGGGCTGGGGGTGGCCCCAGCTCACCGTCTCCACGTGGGGCAGCTCGTCCAGGCGCGTGGCCAGGCTCTGCAGCTGGGCATAATACCAGACCTTCTCCTTCTCCTCCTTCTCGATCTCCCCCAGCAGGAAGCACCTGGGGAGGGGGGACTCTGTCAGCACAGCCCCTGGCTCACCCCCCATCCCCCTGCACCCCCCAGACATCACCTCTCCCGGTCCAGCTCCTCCAGCATCCGGAGGGTGGCCCTGCCCAGGTCCCCCGGGCAGTCCCGGTGGGATGTGGGGGCCGGTGGACTCTCCTCGGTGCCCCGCCCGGTGCTCATCACCTCCGGGGCGAACTTGAGGTTGTAGAGGCTGGTGATGTCCATTTGCAGGGCTGGGCAGGGGGACAGCGGTGTCAGGGTGGGCTTGGCGGGGACCCCCCTCCCCACTATGCATGGACACCCACCTTTGAGCTGGTCCAGCACCTCCGTTTGCCCCGAGGACACCATGACTCGAGCCTCCTGCTCCAGCTTGCCCTGGAGATGCTTCAGGACCTCCTAAAACAGGAATGGAGCTGTCCAGGAGGGGCGGGGAGGGGAGGGGGGGACATGGAGGGAAACCCCTCACTGCAGCTTGGGGTCTGTGTCCCCCCCTGCCCCGGGGCTGTCCCCACCTTCATGTCCGAGGTCTCATTCTCCAGCTTGGAGAGGTGGTTGGAGTTGTCCTCCAGCTCCCGCCGGAGGTGGCTGTTCTCCTTCTTCAGCGCCTCCACCTGCCGCACCAGCTGGTCGTACGAGGCGATGGAGCCCGACATCTTCACCCCCTCCAGCGCCTGCAGGGTGGGTGGGCGTGGGCAGGGGGCTCCCCCAGCACCCTCACACCCCCCCCAGCACCCGCCATCCACCCGGGACCACAGCACAGCACGGGGCACCTCACCACCCACACTCCTCCTCCCTCCCAGGGCCCTGGGAGAGCTGGTGCCCCGCCAAAGCCTCCCAGAGGGGCTTCCCCGGCACGGGGTGGGGGTCCAGCCCCGTCACCCCCTCCCCAGCCCCCGCCAGCCCCTGTCTGGTTCCCACTCTCGGCAGAGCTGAGCTCTGCGCTCCCTTTGTCTCGCTTTTGTCTTCTCCCTCTCCCAAGCTTCTCCCGCTCCGCTCCCTCCCGCACCGGGGGCAGCCCCGGCCCCTCCGCGGCCCCCCTGCCCCACTGCACCCCCCGCAAAACCCCCCAGCCCCTCTGTGCGCCCCCCCGGCCCCCAAACCTCCTCTCGCTGCAGCGCCCGCGGACCCCCCTCGAACCTGCCGGGGGAGGGGGGCACACGACGCGGGTTGGGGGAGACTGAGACGGGGATGGGGACCCCTCGTCACCCCCGCAGTGGGTCGGGCTGGCGATGGCCCCACGGCGCCTTCATCGGCACCACGTGTGTGCAGGGGGAGCGGGCAATGGGTGGGCGTCTGGAGGGAGCATCGCAGGGGGGTGCCCTTGTCCTCACTGCACCCCCCTTCTCCCCTCTCCCCACCCCCCTCCCACAGCGGGGTCAGAAACAGCAGCGATGGACCCCCTGGCACTGCCACCCCCAAATCTACCCCACGGTGACCCCTTTGCCTCCATGTGCCCTTTTTTGGGGGGCCCCAACACATCCCTCTCCTTCAGAGGCCCCACCAGGCAGTGCTGGGATCCAGCACCCCTCCCAAGGGCCCGTTGATGTCCTTCCCACCCCCAGGAGCCATCCCGGAGCCCCCCAAACTGCTCCCTTATCCCTGCACCCCATACCAGTGGGAGACACCCATCCTGCCCTGTGGGTCCTGCTGTGGGGTCCCTGTGCCCCCCCAACTCCCATCACCGGCTCTGCCTGCACTTCCCAAGGGAAGACAAAGACCCCCCCAGTGCCAATCCCTCCAGGGTTGCCAAAAATAACCCTCCAGTAGAAGAAATAACCCCGGAATGGAGGGGAACTGGGGTGGGAGCAGAGGAAGGGTTGGGGTTGGGATGAAGGATGAGGGATTGGGAATGCAGGATGGACAATGAGGGATGCAGGAGGGAGGATACGGGGTGTGGGAGGATGGGTGAGGGCTGAGAGGGATGCGGGGTGTGGAATGCAGCGTGAAGGATGATCACTGCAGGATATGGAATACGGGATTCAGGATGAAGGATGAGGGATGAGGGATTCAGGATGAAGGATGAGGGATGAGAGATTCAGGATGAACGATGAGGGATAATCAGTGCAGGATATGGAATGTGAGATGAAGGATGCAGCACGAGGACTGCAGAATGCAGTATGAGGGATGTGGGATGTGGAATGCAGGATGCCTGGTGAGGGATGCAGGATGATGGATGTGGGATGCGGGATAATGGATGGGGGATGCGGGACACGGGATGCGGGATGAGCATGGCCTCCCGTTGCTACGGTGACAGCGATGGGGGGGCACAGACAGTTCCTGGCCTTTCCCGAGCACCCAGACACGGGGCGGGGAAGGGATTCAAACCTGCGGGGTAAGGAATGGGGTCCAGGGGTCTCCTCTCCTCCAGGGAAACACGGTCCCCCCTCCCCAGCCCCCCGAACCTGCGCACACCCACCGGACTGGGCAGCACCCAGGACCCCTCCTGCCCTGGGGGGTGCCGTGTTCACGGTGCAGGGGATCGGGGCTGGGATATTCGGGGGGTTGACGGGGAAGGAGCGGGGTCTGAGCTCTGTCTCCCCACCGGTTCCCGGCAGGGCCGGCCGAGCGCAGCGGCCGCAGCGGCGCCGGGATCTGCAGCCTGCGGGGAGGGGCTGCGACCGCACCTTCATCCACCACAGCGTCGAGACACAACGGGAAAGGGGGGCCAGGGCTGCGGGAAGGGGGGGCCAGGGCTGCGGGATGAGTGGGACAGGATTGCAGCTGTGCTCCAGCACCGCGATGGCCACTGTCCAACAGTTCCTGGTGTCCCCTCACGGGTGGGATCCCAGGCAGTGCCATGGGCTGCTGTGGGCACATCCTGTGGGCACAGGATAGCTCGGGGTCCTGGGCAACCAGCTCCTCCAACCCCCAAACCTCTGCCCAGGGAACCCCAGGCAGGGCAAGGCCAGAGGCAGGGAGTGGATTCATCCCGCAGGATCCCGGCAGGGCAGACGCTGCAGCAGATGAAGCAGCATCTGCACTGCCCACCACACCCCACTGTCCCCCACGCTGCCCACGGCGCCCACTGCCCACCCCACCGTCCTCTGTGCTGCCCACCACCCACCTCACTGCCCACCCCACCACCTCTGCCCGCTGCCCGCGGTGCCCACCACCCCACTGTCCCCTGCACTGCCCATCCCTGCCCCATCCTGCGCTCACGGCTCCCTGCTCTGCCCCCCCCGCGGTGCCACCTCTGCTCGGGCAGAGCAGGGCAGGGCTGGGGGGTCCCACACCCCAAGCTCCCCACACCTCTCAGCTCGCTGCAGCCCTGGGGATGGGGACAGGGCTGGGGACGGGGGGCCGTGCCCGTCATCCGAGCGCAGCCACAGAGCCACATCTGAGCCCCCGACCGGCTGCGGCTCCCGGAGCCCCCCGGGGACATTAAACAAACAGCGTGTTGTCACCAGCTTGGGCTGATCGACCGGGCCCCGGGGACCCCCGGCCACAGCAAACCCCCCCCCGGGAGCACAGGCCCCGCACACAGGTCGGGGGCACACACAGGGACACGGGCACGCGGGCCCTTTGCCCTCCCCACGCGCAGCATCGACCCCCCTGCAGACCCCACGTCCCCCCCTCCCCTACACAGCCACAGAACCTGCTCACGTGTGCCCACACACACACGTATGTGCACACATACACGCTTGCACACGCACGTCATGACCTGTGGGTGAATGTGGGGCCCTGGTGGGGTGAGTTTTGGGGTCCACAACACCCCCAGTGGAGCCCCCACCTCATGCACAGACACCCCCCCGCCCACCCACGCCTCAGGGCACCCGTGGGAACCGGTGGGCAGGAACGTGCCCAGGGCAGCCCCCACCTCTCCCCCCCAATCCGGGGGTGACTGGGGACACCCCTGCTCGGGGACACGGCACTGGCACCCTTGGGGTGCCCCCGGGTGGGGTCGAGGTGCTGCTTTAGAAGCCGAGATTTTTGAGGGACCGGTTTGGGAGGTGGCTTTGGGATGCGGGTTTGTGGGAAGGGTTTGGGGTGCGGTTTTGGGTGCGGTTTTTGGGGCTCCAGGTCTGGGGTTCGGTCCCAACTCCCGGCCCAGCCCCACCGGGGGAACATCGCGGGGGGCCGATCCCGCATTGGTGTGGGGGGAGCTGCCGCCGCCCCAGCGGGGACCCCCCCGCCGCGCCCACAGGATGGGGATGGAACGGGAACGGTGATGGGATGGGGGTGAGGTTGGGATGGGGATGAAGATGAGGATGGGGTCGGTCAGTGCTTCTCCCCCCGCCCGGGGACTCCCCGCCGAGCCCCGGCATTGTCCGGCCTTTGTCCCCGCGCGATGCGGGGGACAAATTCTGCCCGACCCCCTCGATTCCCCGCGAAGCCCCCGATCCGCGCTGGACACCCCGGTGCCCCAATATCCCCCCGACCCCCCCGATCCCGCAGGATGGAACCGCACCCGCCGCATGATCCAGCGCAGCCAGGGCCGGGGGCATCCCCACGGGGGGTTGGGGGGGGGCTCACATCGGGGACCCCCCTTAGGGCATCCAACCCCCCCAACGCGGCCCCGCACCCCGAACCACACCCCCCCCCCGACCCCACCGCGCAGCCCCCCCAAATCCCCGGTGGCTGCAGCGGCCGGAGCCGCCGGGACCCTCGGGGGGTCGGGGGGTGCCCGGGGGGGCTCGGGGCGGGCGGTGCGGCCGTACCTCATCCCCGGCGGTGCGGAGCGGTGCGGGGCGGAGCGGGCGGTGCGGAGCTGGGCGAGGCTCCGCCGCGGCCCCGAGCAGCCGCATCCCGCATCCCGCCCCCGCGCCCCCCCCGCTCCCGGCCGGGATTCTCCAGCGGCGCCGCCGCCGTTAGAGGGCGGCACCGGGGGCTCCCCGCGACCCCCCCCGGGTTCTGCCGGGAAGGGGCAGGTGGGACCCCCACGGCGGGCTCCGCTCGCCCCCACCCGCCGCTTTTCCAGCCTCCCCCAAAACGCCGGGATCTGCCCATTCCCCGTGTCCGGGGATGCACCTGCCGCTCCTGACCGAACCTGCCTCCCCCCGGGCCGAGCTTGCCCCTCTCAGACCGAACCTGACCCCCCTACACTGAACCTGACACTCCCCAGGGTGACCCGGCCGGCGCCCTGCCGGTGTCCTTGGGGACCAGCCCGGCGGTGGCATCACCACCTGAGCCCGGTGTACCCCCGGGACACGCGGGACCCCGCCCCCCCCCCCCCGCCAGCCCCCCTGCAGCCGATCCCTCCCACGGCCGTGACCGTGGCCCCAGCCACGTGCCGAGGTCATTGTCGCCCGTCTCCCGGTGACATCCTGCCCCTCCCGGTATCCCCCCCCCACACACCCCGGGGCTGAGGGTCCCCACACGGCCCCGAGGGGGCAAAGTGACCCCAGCCCTGTCCCCTCCCCACAGTGGGGTCGGCACAAGGACCCCCAAGCTCACATTGTTCGCACAGAAGGGACCCAGTGACAGGGGACCTTCCCTAGAGGACAAAGAGACCCAAGGGGCTGGAGCTGGGCCTTGCGGGACCCCCGAGGGACCCCCACATGGGGCAGGGGCGAGCCAGGGCCACCCTGGGGACAAACAGCTCCTTCGCTGATGGCTTCTGCTGGCAGGCACAGGGTCCCCTGGGCTCAGTCCGAGCTCCGAAGCACCCCGACTGGATCATCCACCTCTGGATCACCCTCCTCACCCCAGAAAGCAGTTTCTCCCCCAAAAAGATGTCTCTCCCTCCCATCCTGGGCTGTAAATCCTACCAGTTCACTCCCCAGCTCCCACCACTCTGGCCCTAGACACCAAAACCCTTTGGAATGCCAAATCCGAGATGAAAAAATAATTATTTGGGATCTTGGCATCCCTGGCAGAGTCCTGATGAGCAGGGCTGGTTCCAAGGCACAGGGAACCCACCCCACTGCCCCTCAATCCACTGTTTGCACATTCTGAGGGTGATCCCAGCCTTTTATAAACTATAAATAAAGCTAAATAGACAGAAACACCATAAATATGGAAGTGTCATTTCCCACTTCCCAGCAAGGAGCAGGGAATTTCATTCACTGCCTAAACCCACATGAAGACGAGAGTCCACTGCGGGTGCTGGCAGAAAACGGTGCCAAAAACCTGGGAATCTTCAGGAAAACACCAAACCACAGCGGAGAGTGGCGGGTTTTGCACGGCCCAGCCCCACCCAGCCAGGCACAGTCAGGCAGGAGGCGAGGCGGATCCAGGAGGAATGTTTTTATTTACACTGGATGGTTCCCGGTGTCACTTGAGCGGGATGAAGCGGGAGGAGTGGGTGGCCCCGATGCCGGGCCGGCCGTGCTTCACCGGCTTGTACGTGATGGAGAACTCGCCCAGGTAGTGGCCAATCATCTCGGGCTGCAGGAGGAGACGTGTGTGCCTGGGGCAGGGGTGGGGGCACAGGGACAGCCCCCATCCCCATCCCCATCCCAGTGCTGGGGTATTCCAGCCAGGCTCCCCCAGCACCCGGGAGAGGGGACACAGGAGCCACGTGCCCTTCCAGGTGGGATTTAATGCCAGGTAGGAGCAGAAAATGCCATTTAACCGCAGTGGTGGGATCAGGTGACACCACCCCCCCCCCCGTGGGTTATTCCACTCCTGGGGAAGATCAGGGATCTGTTTCATCTGGAAATGGTGCTGGTGGGGAGGTCTGTTTCACCCCAAAGCAGGGAGCCAGGGCAGAGCACAGCCAGGGCCCCACACATGGACACGACAGCCGGGATGTTCTGGTCCCTCAGAATGACACTGAGCCCCTGAGAGCCCCTCTGGGAGCTGCCCCTCCCAGGGATGGCACCTCCAAGTGTCCCTCTGGGCCATCCCTGCCCTGAGGAGGAGCCTGGACCCCCCTCAGACAGGGCACAGGGTTCCACCCAAACTCAAAGTTGCCGTTCTGCTGATGCTGGAGCAGGACCCGCCCTCCGCAGGCCCAGCTCACCTTGATCTCCACCTGGTTGAAGGTCTTGCCGTTGTAGACGCCCACCATGCTCCCCACCATCTCGGGCAGGATGATCATGTCCCTCAGGTGGGTCTTCACCACCTCGGGCTTCTCCATGGGCGGCGCCTCCTTCTTGGCCTTGCGCAGGCGCTTGAGCAGCGAGTGCTGTTTGCGGCGCAGGCCGCGGTTGAGGCGCCGCCGCTGCCGGGCGCTGTACAGCTGCATCAGCTGCTCGCTGGGCAGGGGGCACGGGCTCAGGGGGGCACGCACGGGGCAGGGCCCCAGGGACCCCAGACAGCCTGGGGTACAGCCTGGGGAGACCCCCCAGCGACCCCAAACAGCCTGGGGTACGGTCTGGGGAGACCCCCCAGCGACCCCAAACAGGCTGGGGCACAGCCCAGCGAGACCCCCCCAGTAACGCCCAACAGCCTGGGGTATGGCCAGGGAAGACCTCTTAAATGAGCCTGGGGAGACCCCCCAGTGACCCCAAACAGCCTGGGGCACAGCCCAGGGAGAACCCCCCCCAGTAATCCCCCAACAGCCTGGGGTACAGCCTGCCTGGGGAGACCCCCTGAACTGAGCCTGGGGGGAGCTCCAGAGACCCCAAACAGCCCGGGATATGGCCCAGGGAGACCACCCAGCAACCCCCAGCAGCCTGGGGACCCCCTGAACCGAACCTCAGGAGAGGCCCAGAAAGACCCCCTCAAGCGAGTCTGGGGAGGCCCCCAGCGTCCCCAAAGTACAGCCCAGGGAGCCCCCCAGGGACCCCACACCGGCAGCATCACCCACCGCCGGACCCCGAGCAGCCCCCAGGGCAGCCCCCAGACCCCGTTTATTTCAGGTGTTTTATCGCAGCCCGAGCGGAGGGTGCAGGGGCGGCCCCCGCGACCCCCAAACCGCAGCCCGGGGAGACCCTTACTAGGACATGTCGAGGAGCTGGTCCAGGTCCACCCCCCGGTAGGTGAATTTACGGAAGGTTCTTTTCTTCTTCTGCTCCACCTCCGCCTGCAGCGAGAGAGGGGGGTCAGGGACGGGGATCAGAGAAGGGGGTCAGGGCCCCCCCGGCCCCGCGTTCCCCGCCCCTCACACGGCCAGGCCGCGGCCCCACCGAGCTCCGCGGGGCGCCCAGGCCGCCACCCCCCCACAACCCCCAGCGCGGCCGCGGCCGCCCATCCGCCGCCCCCCGCGGGACGCCCCGAGCCGGACGGGGCCCGGAGGGGCCCCGGTGGCGGCGGATGGGCCCCGATGGCGGCGGATGGGCCCCGATGGCGCCGCCGGGGCCTTCCCCTCACCCACCATCTTGTCCGGGGCGCCGCGGAAAGGGCCGGAAGCGGCGGATCTCGCGAGAGCGGCGGGAAGGGCAAGAAGCGGCGCCCGCGGAGCACTTCCGCCCTCACTTCCCTTAAAGGGGCCGCGGCCAGGGCGGTGTTTCGGGGGGCGAGCCCTCCTGCTGCCCCCCCGACCTGCTGGCCCAGCGTGGGACACCACGGGGACAGGTCAGTCGCCTCGATGGCACGGCCACATCTGGACTTCGCAGACACACCTGGGCAGGTGTGAGCGGCATCACGTGCCAGGGAGCTGCCTTCATCCTGCACCAATGGGTCTCCATCCTTCACCCATGGACCTTCATCCTGCACCAGTGGGTCTCCATCCTTCACCCATGGACCTTCATCCTGCACCAATGGGTCTCCATCCTTCACCCATGGACCTTCATCCTTAACCCATAGACCTTCATCCTTCAACCATGGACCTTCATCCCCTGCCCTCGCCCTCGGGCCTTCATCCTTCACCCACGGACCTCCATCCCTCACCGATGGCCCCCCGCCCACCACCCCCAGCCCATCCCCTCCCGGTGCCGCTCCCGGTGCCAGGCGGGACACAGAGACCCAGGACACGGTGCCAGAGCAGAGCCGGCCCCACCAGGCCCGGCCGATCCGGTTTCTCCGCGGTCCCGGCAGCTCTACCGGCCCAGGGGAACCCGGGAGAGCCGGCTCTGCACGGGGGGATCTGAGTCCAAGCCCTTTTATGCCAGGAGAGCCCAGAGCCAGCAGGTCCCCTCCCTGCCGTGGATCCCTGACTCTGAGCTGCTGTGCTGCACCCTTCCCAGGGCCCTTCCCACGGCCCACACCTCTCCGAGGAGCTGGGGCGGTCTCAGAAGTGTCACCTGCAGCAACACAGCGCACCTGGAGCAGCTCCTGCTCCAGGGAAGCTCCGTGAGCTCGTGGCTGTGATGGAGGAGCAGAGACACAGAGCCCGGAGGACCCGCAGTGAGTGGAACTGGCACGACCCACACAAACCCCCTCTCTGAACTGATCCAAGTCCTTCCCAGAGTGAATCAGCGACCTCCACGCCATGGACACATCCCAAACTGCACGGGTGCTGAGCAAGGCCACCTCATTAACAGTGATTAATTACAGCAGAGAGGACTAATGAGCACAGACGGAGCCCCTGGAGGAGGTTCTGTGAGATTTGGGTCTGACACAGCCCCTCACCTCAGCCCAAGAGTCAAGGGCCAGTCCCACCCCAGGCAGTCCCTTCCCCACATTTCAGAGCCAAACCCTGGAGTGACATTCCAGAAGACCCAGGTCAAAGTTACACCCACAGAAGATGCTGATAAATCCATAAATTACCGATTTTCCCACAGCACGCTGGAGGTTGGGTGAAGAACAGCATTTGATGTCACTGCCACCAACACTGAGGGACAGGACAAGGGGTTTAGGAGCCCTCTGCCAGGATGTATCTGATCCAGGACAGAGCCTTTTCCCAGGATGAATTTAATCCAGCTCAGAGCCCTTCAGCAGGTGGGATGTGATCCAGGTGGGAGCCGAGGGTACCAGTGCCCCCCAGGGGGGTGGGCACAGGGCACAGCAAAGCTGCACCCCGAGGGAAGGAGACTCTATCAACAGATTTCTCAGGAAAACCCAAACTCATGAGAAAAAGCCAAAAAAAAACCAAACCAAACCAAAAAAACCAGAAAAATGGAGACAGGCTGGTGTTTCTAATCCAAAGGTTCTTGTCTTTATTCAAACCAGGGCTCAGCACTCCAGTGCCAAACGCACCGAAACCTTTTGCCTGAGGGAAATCTACACCCCCCCGAGCCCCCCGAGGGGCACACGGAGCCCAGACCCACCCGTGCCTCTGTGTGCCCGCAGGCCCTGCCCCGGCCCTGCCCCCCTCCCCCACAACAACAGCAAAATACACTCATCAGTAGATTTCTGACAACTCCCAGAGTTTCGGATCCCTCCGCCCCAGCGCCGCCCAGGGCAGGGAGGGAGGGGCTCGCAGCCCTCCCCCACCCCGGGCAGCGCTCACGGAAACCCTGTTTTAAATTAAAAAATAAGCCAGCATACATAGTAGAAAATTTCTCTTAAAAATTTCACAATCTGTAAATGTATATATTTTTTTTTTTCTTTTAAACATAAAAGTTTACAATATACGGTAAAACAAAGGCTCAGGAAAAATAATTTCAAAAAAAAGAAACCTGAAGTTTTGAATTAAAGCTGAAGACATTTTTAAAACCCTGTAGTTTGAACCAGTGACATTTTCTTTATTTGTGCTGATGGGTTAGAGAAAGGAAAAAATCTTTAAAAACTGCAGTCCAAACACCCACAGCTCTGCCTTCAGAAGCCATCTGCCCCCACCCTGCCCGCCCCCCCAAAAAAAAAATTGTTGTTAGGTTTTTCTTCCATCAAGTATGTGATTGTCACAAGTTCAGAAGTCTGGGATCCCGGAGTTCAGCTGGTCCCAGAGATCCCTGCGGACACACTCCCTGATTGCCAGCCCAGGCTAGCGCCGGTAGGGATGGAATCCTTGCACGTTGTGGTTCTGTCCCCGGCCGAACCCGCTGCCTCCGGCCGGGGGGCCACTGGAGGGCTGCACCGAGGGGCCTCCGTAGGGAGGGGGCTGCTGGCTGGGGTCAGAGAAACCTTGTCCGAACCCACTCAAGTCTTGTCCATACCCTGGGGAGAAGGGAAAGGCACAGGATCAGCTTCCAGGAGCAGCCACGGGCGCGAGTTCCGCTCCCTCCCGGCGGTGCTCGGCCTCTGGGACGCGCCCCGGGCCCAACTCCCTGGAGAAGCAGCTCCTCTGGGTTCCCGCAAGGATTCACCTCCCACACCGAGGGAACAGGCGCAAAGGAGAAGGGGCCGGGTGTGCAGGAACGGGGGGTGAGCCCAGCCAGGCTGGCAGCTCAAACCCCACCGAGGCTGCCCCGGGGTGCGAGGGGCTCCCGGGGGTGCTGCCGCTCCTTCCCAGCAGCGCCATTTGGGGCCGGGTTTTTCGCTGTCAGATCCAGCACAGGCAGAGGGGGGGCCAGGAGGGGTTCCCTGGAATCTCACAGTGCCTCCAGACTGACCATGCAAGTTGCTGGACTCGGCTTCACCACCTGGACACCCAAAAACCTTCTCTTCCTGAACAGGCAAATCTCAACTGCCCTTTCAAAACACACATTACTGCTGCTCGGGTATTTATTCTAACTAACCAGCCTCTCTTCCAAGGAACACTCAGTTCCAAGAGTGTAAACTGAAACACAAAGGGGGCAAGGCAAAGCAGAACCCAGAAGGGCACGATGACTGCTCCCCATACACAGTCTATATGGAACCCTTGGCCCAAAGCTGCCCCTAAACCCAGCACCCTTCCACAAAAACAGAAGTGTTACTTGTTCCAAGCTCAAAAACAAGGCTCCACTTCCAAACCTACTGAGCTGCAGATGGCGGGAACGCTTCCAACCTGGCTAATGGGGTCCGTAAGGAATTCCAAAGCCCTTCTCCCACGTGTCCTACACCAACAGCCTCTGAGTTCGGGCACCTCTGAGCCTGGATTGCTGCGGTGTCTCAACTGCAGTTTAAGCTAAAGCACCTGTAAGTTAACGTTCACCTTGTTCTTCCCCCTACCCATGTTCTCTCCTGCCACACTGTCCCCAGCTCAGGGACATTGTCACCACCTCTCTGTGACATAACCCACACCACCACAGACTACTCAGAGCAGGTTTAGAGCAAGCAGAATTTGGGGATAGGGAGAAAAAAAGGGTGAAGATGGAAGACTGGGCAGAATTCCTGCTGCCAACATGAAATCCAACTAGATGCAAATTAAGAACACTGAGAAATTGAGAAATTTAATTCAAATTCCCGTAATTAAATACAACTCTTAATCCTGGCATCAGTGCCAGCCCCTGCTCTGAAGGATTGGTATTAAGGCACCTAATTACCAAGTGCATTTCTGCAACGCTGCCTCTCTCTGTGCAGGCTTAGAGCAGGTTTAACTCTCTTAATCCCAAACAAAGTCTCTTAGCATGTCTTCACAGCTCAGTTTCAAGCTCTGCCTGTCCCTCAGGACTTGCTGCCACTAATGAACACTAAAACACAGCTATGACAGGCTCTGGGAGCCCCAAAAGCTACTCCTGGCATTTGATTAGACACAGGTAAGCAGGGACCCAAAACTACAGCTGAATTGTTCCCTGGGAGTGGAAAAACAAACCCCAAGTTGTTCTCACTGCAAATGCAGAGTTACGTGGTGCAAACCACAGCTCACCACAGGGTTTATGTTGTTTATCACAAAGGAACCCCCCACACACACATGTACACAACCTGCCTTCCCTGATTCCCGATCCCTCTGCCCTTCCCAGGGCTGTGCCAGCTCCGTGGTTTGACTGCCTGGCTCAGGAGCCTGAGCTCGGATTGATGACCAGGATAAAGCCTGGCCAAGGCAGCAGCGTGGGGAGGGAAGAGTGGCAGTCACACTTCAGCTGTGGGTTTTCACCCAGCCAGCTCACAAACAGGAAGAGCTGTATTGATCTCTTACACAAAACCCCAACATCTGAGCCCCACTCTTGCCTCTCACTCCCTTTAAGGAGTCTGCAAAGAGCCAGATTCTGGCAGGACAAGAAAAACTTCCTTGAGTCACAAGGGCAAAACTGTCCCTGAAATCAACCATGTTTGTAATGAACAAACGAAAAACCATTTGAATTCATCAGCATGAGAACAAATTCTGTTTTACAAACATGTCTGAAAGGCTCATCCTCCTTCAGAGTCTGCTTTACATTGCTGGAAGTTTGAATAGTATCTATTTAAATAAATTTTGTCAAGTGTTTATCTCACTGCAGTTTCTGTAGGCACTTCACACAAGGCATCACTACCACACATGGCGAACGTGTTCAAGCACGGAGCAGCCTGAATCCACTGGGCTGCTGCTTGCAAAAATTCCCTTCAGAAGTAAAAGTGACCAATTACAATCCCTTAAAGGAAAAAAAAAAGCAGCACAGAGTTCTTTGGAGAGTTCTCTGCAGAGATCTTTGGAGAGCACTGCTCAAAGATAAGGCTGAGAAAAGCAAGATGAGAATGAGAATTCCCTGTGAGCTTCCACAGGGAACAGCAGCGTAAACTTTCCTCAAGAGCACAAGCACTTGTCTAGTAATTTTTAGAAGATTTTATCTTTTGTAGTACTGTCTGCCTGGCTTAAAACTTGTTACCTCAATGTCTTCTATCACCTACCTGAAAGTCATCTACAGAGCACAACAGAGTTTTACAGAACTGCACCTCCAGAGAGATGGGGAAGGAATGGGGAAAGGGAGGAAAAGGCATCAGCTTGGATCCTTACACCTGCACTGCCTGACTTCCGATGCTGCTCTCACTCCTGAAGTCTGTTCTCCAATCTCAAAGTCTGTGACACAAAAAAAGTTCACCATAAACTCTCTGAAGCTCTTGGAGTAAAAAGTTATACCTGCAGATCTGGGGAGGAGTGGGAACCAGGAATTCATCCTGGCAGTGCACAAGCCTCTGAAGATTATTTCACAGCACACAAGCAACAATTTAGAGCTGACTAAGAAAATGCCCTCTGGCTTGAGTATTGCATGATTTAAGGATGGCTTGAGCTGCTGGGAGCATTCCCATCCCAGAGAAGAGCCTTCAGTGCTGGCAAACTGTCCAACACTGACTCTCTATCCAAGACCGAAAGGAAAGCTCCAGGAGTTACTCACCAAACTGACTATAAGGGAATTCTGGCTGAGCAGTCGGGGGTTTGCTCATGTCCTGAGTTGCCTGAGATGGTGGTGGTGGTGGAGGAAAAGCAAGTGGTGCTGCCCCCGGAGTGGCAGGTGGAGGAGGGACCCCAGGGGGGGCAAACTGGTCAGGTGGAGGAGGTGGAGCACCATAACCAAAACCTGAAACAGGAGAAAGCACAGAACACCTGTGAGAAGACCAAGGTTAACACCACCCCAACGTCCTGCTCGGCTTTGCAGCGCGATATAGTTTTCTAAAAAAACATTTCTAAGTCTATGAAAAGCAAACTGGGTGTACAGTGATTCATCTCCACACACTGGGAACCACCATGGCTCGAAGACCCCGGCAACTTACCTTCCACAGGTAGGAAAAATGTCACCCCCAAGGCAGAGACTGCAGCAACCAGCACAGAGGAAGGGAGAAAGCAGACCTGGGGACCCAACTCTGTGCTCACACACACACATGAGAAATGAGGAGGAAGCCCTATTATCCAAGATCTTGGGAGGAAAGAGTAACTCCAGATAACTGGGTGTTATTTTTCCACCTTCTTTTAGCCAGGTTTGTGACCAGACTTTTGAAAAGGTGGCCTGAAGGGGGTAGATGCTGAAATCCTATTTATATTTCCAATGCCAGTTGTGACCTTAATTCCTTAAGCTCCTCCAAAAATCCCTGCTTGTGTCTGGCCCAGGTCACCAGCAGTGAGCTCTAAGTTTCCTCTCAGATGCTATAACAGTGGTACACAATACACCTAAAATTTGTTCAGCAGCACAGATTTAAACTAGAGAATATAAATTATTACTGCATTCAAGAAAAAAAATAATTCAACTCACCAGCAAAAATAAAGATACAGCTAATTATAGCTCAGAATATAAAAAAAATTCAGGATAAGTGAAACACGGTGGGGGGGGGAAACCCAAGTCCAGAGAAAGATGAGAAAAAGCTGAATTTGGTGCTGGATGTGCTCCAGCTCCTGAGGGTCACTTACTAAATGGTGGAGGGGTGCCATAGCCCTGTGGAAATCCTTGTGGAGGCGGGAATCCCCCGGGAGGTGTGGAGACTATGTATGAGGTAAATGGTGGTGGAGGGGGAGGAGCTCCTCTGCCCGGAGGAGGGGGTCCATATCCACCTGGAAAACGAAGAGAAACCCAAAAAACCATGAAGCTGAGGAATACTGAGGGGCTGCTACTGGAGTCTGCTTCCTCTAGATGGGGTAAGGCTGTTGGATGGATTTCAAACGCAGGCTCAGCCTTCTATGAATCCTTTCTTTGGGAAATATTTGTCCTCCAAGTATCCCCACTGTAAATAACTGCAGTTTAGCATGTAATCCCTTGGTAACGAATTAATGTGGCTGGAACAGCAGGGTGTGTGTCAGCTCCCATTACTGAGCTGTTAAGAATCCACTGTCTTCCCCTTCATTCTTCCAGGACAAATTCAATCAAGCTTTTAAATGTAGGTTAAATCCTACAGAAATCCACAAATCACTGTGAATGCCCAAAGAAGCTGTACCCATGCTCAGAAGGATTTTTTCTGTCAGAATTGGTCCCATATAATGTACTTACCAATTGCCTGTCCAGCTGGCACCCACATCCCTACAACAGAACAAAGGAGGAGCCTTAGACATCACTGGAACTCCACACTCTGGAGAAGGAATGATGCAAGAGGAGGGATCTGGGGCTCTGGGATAAACTGGGTATCCACCCAGAGTCCCTTACACGCCTATTTTTATGGTCCAAGAGATATTCTGGGTCTCCTTCTGAACATGCAGTTCTGGAAAGACTCTGAACCATTCAGCAAATAACACTCAGAAGAGACAGCAGTTCCCCAAACCCCAATCAGCTGCCACATACCAAGTGAAAGAATCTATAGTACTAAAAAGACCAAAACCCCAGAGAATCCCAGCAGACTACACATCCAAAGGACTTTTAATTTACTGCCAGGTTTATCCGAGTTGTTTTTCAGGTTTCTGAACCATAAGAAAGCCTTTTCCCCATCGCTGCAGCTTTGAGATTGAAGGATAAAGGCGTTTGTGCCTGACATTAATCTTTCCAGGAGATCAGGTATCATTTTCCCTACTAATCACTGCGTGGAAAATAATGGAGCTTCTCCGGCTGCAGATTAGCACATCTGTGCAGGATGTCAGCCCTCAGCTGCAGCTTTCAAGCTAATCAGCACCGTGGGGAAACGAGCCATCCCCGCGCTGCCACCCCATCCTCAGAGCAGGGATGGAGCAGCCACACTCCCCTCCAGCCCCCAGGTGAACATTTCTCATCTCTCAGAGCAAGCACGTCACACCAACTTAATTATCCCGCTGCATTTCTCCCTAAGTTATCAAAATTGTCTTTGGATGAACTCAGCATATTTTATCCTGCCTTCAGAATCCCGTGGGGGTTGCAGCCATCAAACCCAACTACGTGGCTGCTCCTCAGCCCGGAGGGTTCCTGATCTGCAGTAAGAGCTCCTGCACCACCAGCCCCAGAGCTGCCTGGTACTTTTCCAGGCTACATTAAGCAATGAAATCCAAAGACAAGACCATCTGTTTTCCCCTCATCCCCTTCAGATTTTCCTTCGAGCTTCCTTTCAAACTGCTTCATCCTTCAACAGCCGTATTTCAACCCAATTTGTCCTTGGGGTCTCAGGCAGGGCTCGCTCCCACAGCTGGAGTAACACCTGGAACCTTCCCAACACCTTCTCTGAGCTCCCCCACGGCAGGGGGAGGCAGATCCCAATGGAACAGGCGAAGGACACCCGGGACGCGTGCCAGACCCGGCACAACCCACTGCCTGGTACCCTGTGGAACAGATTCTTGGGAAAAGCAGGTACGGAACAACCTCAGCAGCCTCAGGGAAGGACGGGGATGTGGAATGTTAGTCCTGCCACCAGCAACCCAGCAGGGAAATAAAGCTGGGAATGCCGTCGCTGCCCAAAATCCAAACTGCAAGGGCGGGAGAGGTGTGCCAGTACCTTGTGGGCCGTATCCCTGCTGCCAGGTCGGAGGGGGCTGCCCTGCCCAGCCGTTGGCAGCGCTTGGCATGATCCTGCTCCCCCACTGGCTGGCCCCCGGCGGCCCCGGAGTTTGGCTCTTGCTATCCCGCGGCTCGGCGCGTTTCACCTCCACCTAAACAAACAGAGGCAGCGTTCAGGAGGGACGGGGGGGTTCCTGCACCCCCCGACCCCTCACACACACCCGCAGTTACACTTAAGACTACACTTAGCATCTTATGACTTACGTCTAAGTACTTAATTATTAAACTTAAGGCCAGTAATTTACAATGTTTCTCAGGTACAGTGTAGGTGATGGTAAGACATTACAAGTCCTATTGTTGAGGGATTCCGAGAAAAAACATCCTACAAATCGCTTCAGTATCGTTGGCTTTAACCTTAAAACAGCAGTACCCTCTTACAGCAGCTCTGCACTTGCAACAGCAGAATCTGGTACACTAATGACAGGTTGATTTAATGGTCAAGGCAGGAGTTACAAAGACAACGTTTTCAGTTAAAAAACCAGAATTTTGAGTGAAGAGGCCGCTCTGAAAAAGGGTACTAATGCTTTAACCAAACACGTTTGGGGTTCATTTGGAAGTGACAGTTTAAACCCACCCCAGCTAAAATGGCAATTTCAGCTCATACCTGAGAAACACACGTTTTTGATTGATTTTTTTTTTGTGTTTTCTTTTTTTTTTTTTTTAAACTTAAGATTTTATTTAAATGTCTAATGGAAGATAAAGACTTACCTTCCCCAGGCTAACGCTTAAAGAATCTCAATTAACTCAAACAATGTCAGAGGGAATGGATGTGATAAGAGAATCTTACATTACATCTAACAAAAAAGTAAACAAACATGCAAGTAATAAAAATGGACAGTTGAGTCAATAAGAAGCAAATCTTCATACTGTGTTAAGTCAGTGACAAAACCCCTCCTGTTTTAAAAATTAGTAAGCCACAGCGCTTAACTTATTTTATTCCAAGATAAAAACATCCTAGTGTTCCCAGCCACGGAATAAGTGCATTTGACCTACTTAAAATAAGCTGCACATTCAACATAAACCTCTAAAAAAAAAAACAAAAAACAAAAAACCCCCAGCTCTGATTTAATGAAACCCTCTCAGCACTCGCTGAAGTCGAGGCTTTATTTTTTTATTTCATGATTAATTTTAATGGGTGCCAGAGTACAAAGAAAATAAATCTCAATCATCAATGGGCCTGAGTAGTATGGAAAATAAAGTATTCAGAATTCTTCCTGCCATGTCTTAAAAGCCATTCATGTCGGAGAACAAACAGGAAACAGGCACAAGGCAAGGACAAAGCCCCCCGCGCCCCCCCCGCCGATGCCCCAAGGACAGGAGACATGACAGTAACCAAATCTCTGTCAGCTCAAGGCCCTTCCAGAGAGCAACCAGGGGAATTTTTCAAAGGACTCAAATTAATGAGTCTTAACACATTTGCCTTGAGGGAATTCGGTTATTGCTTACAAAAGCAGAGGCCTTCTTGCAATTTTAATTTTTTTTTCCTCCCCTTTCAACAACATATGGATTCATTTCAGCAATACCTTTTTAATTACCAAAAAGACAGAGATACCATTTTTATAGCAGGCATGATTAGACAGTGGAGGAGAGCAGGGGATCTGGAGCTCATTAATCCTTGTGGAAGAATCCCATTAATTTTTCAGTGCACATTTGGAAGCAGGGAACTGCCAAACTGAGGACTGAGAATTCCCTGTGCAATAGGGAGGTTCAAATTCCCCACCTGCCTAAAGCCCAGGTGACCCCCAAAACTGAGGCAGCTCCATTGCTCCGAGCTGAAAAAAAATCCCTGAATTCTGCTTTTTGTGTCACTGGAAGGGGCGGGGAGGGGCGGGGAACAGATTATTTCTGTTGGGAATTGGGTTTGTTTGGGGAGCACTGAGAACGTGTTCCAAACCCAGCAGCACGAGGTGACATCTGGAGGCTCACACTGGGCTCTCCAGCATCTCCCAGAGCCTCGGGGATGTGTATCCTCTGTTCCCCTTGTATCTGCTGCTCTGTGGGATCAGCTCACATCTCAGTGGCTCACTGAAGGCAACTCCAAGGACAGACCAGGGAATACTGTGGGACTGAGGTAATTCATCCACACCCCAGTGTAATGTACTGTGGCTGCCCACAGGAGGACAACACCAGGAACCAAGAACATGCCCTGATGTTCTGGATCACACAAGCACGTTCCTTTGTTTCCACTGCCAGGAAATCATCCATCCCTCACCCCCAAAACAAGTTCATAGGAATTAAAGGCATTATTTACTGCATAATTAACCAAAACTCCACTGATATGCAGAATATTTCCCCTACTAGGGAAGGAAATGCTTACGAAACATCAGCACATAAAAGACTTCAAAGACAATTTAAACCCCCCCCCCCCAAAAAAAATTCAATAATTTAAGGAACGTAAGAATCTTCCTGAATCTCCTCACTCTAAATTTAGCAGTTTTAACAGTTACTTTAAAAACTGGATATACTTTAAACCTGTAAGGACTTCAACGTACCAGAATTTCCTGTGGTTCATTTATCTTTAAGTTAATTCTTTTCTCTCTATAAAACTTGAGTGTCCTGCAACAATTTACTTTGCTTTTAGGTTTTTTTTTTGTCCACAGGTAGAAGCCTGTTCCTTGCTGAGTAACATCAAAGGAGCCTAAAAAATTCCTCCCTATCCAACAACCCTTTGCTGACAACACAGTATGAAGATGAAACAACCAGAGGTCACTTAACTGCATTGTGGTTAAATACTATATAGAGTACGTGGGTTGGTATCAAAGTTTCACAGTAAGTGACCCAATTTTTTAAAAAACCAATCCTTCAGGATGTTTTTTTTTTTTCCCTTTTTTCTTTTAAAGTTTAAGATTCTATAAAGCAGATTGTCTCACACCACCTCAAAATTTGAGTATCGAGTCACATCTGAAGGAGTGGTATCTTAAACCAAGCCTTGAACAACTCGGATTTCACTGGGACTCTGGTTTTCAAACAGCTGGAAATCGCTGCTTTCCCTCCTTGCACCACAGCAGTGCTCAAGCTGCAGACAGCGAGCACCAGTGTGAGCTCTGCTCAGCCAGAGCAACCCCAGGTCTGTAGACACAAGGCCTCACCCCAACCAGAAGAGCCCACAGCCTGAACCCTGAGGCTGAATCCAAGCCCTCCCTTCCTCAGGCTGCCCCCCACCTTCTCACCTGTTCCTGCAAACTCAGACTTTCCCCACCTTCATGGATAAAGCCTTGAATTTGGACCTCCGTGCTCTCCCACCTTGACCGAGGATTACCTTTTACTCCCCAGTGAAATCGCTTGTTGCCCAAGACTTGGTTCTTTCTTAAGGTAAAATAAAACTACAACTACACACTTTTTTGCCCATGATGTCGTGAAAATGCATGTTGACAGCCTGGTCCACTGATTGTTCGTCCTCGAAAGTAATAAATCCAAAACCTAGCCAACGACGAAGAGTGAATCAAGGTAGCAGGGTGTTGTGACACAAAACAGGATGATGAACAGTATTAGGGGCAGACCAAGGGTTCAAGCAGGGGTTTCAGATAACGACACTTGTGTTCAATTGCCAAAAACTCTGAGAAAATTGCAATGGATACTTCCTGGGGGGAGGCAGTCAGCGCCTCGTCGTAGGTTCGCACATGCAACTTCAAACTGAGCTCCTTAAACAGGCTTTTAACTTGATTTTATTTCCTCATGCCCACCTACCAGGAAATGGAAAACAGGGCTAAAACCAAAATACTTGCGGGACAGCAGGTTAAAGGTCAGGCAACTTTGCTGCTCCCCTCTGATCAGCCTAGTTTCCCCAGGAAAACCTAGCTTACCCCTGTTCCCCAAAGCTGCAAAGCAACTTCCTCCCATCCCTTAAGCCCAGCTTCCAGTTAGGGAATATTTTCCGTGGAAAATAAGAAAGTTGGTTTTGAGATGTAGCTGTTAAAGCATGAAAAATTTTACCACTCCATGGATGAATGAGAAGCTTCAGGAACTAACAACCTACATCAGAGGTTCTCAAGTTTTCCACACCTTGGAAAAAGCACGTAACGGGTGTTACTCTTTCCCAACACGGCAACTCCTGTGGGGTGTTGCTCATACAGGACGTGGCATTGCTGCCACGGCCTTAATCTGTTTCATTTCTTGTATGTCCTGCTGGTTTTCCCTTCGAAATCTACACAACACTTTTCAGTCCTTTTTGCCCCCAAGTGCTCCAGCTCCCCCACGGGTGGCTCGTTCCCTCTCCCCTGACCACAGCCCTCGCTGGTGGCAGCTCGGCTGGATCCAGCAGCTTTCTGATGCCTGGAGGGGACTCCGGAAAGGAGGCAGAGCCCCCAGGACTGATCCCTCTTTCGAGGTCCCTCTGAGAACCACTGCACGTAGGTTGTAGCTGCTGGGACAGCCGAGAGAGTGGCAAAATCGTGGTTAATCCCACAGGACACGGCGGCTGCTTCATGCCATCACCCACTGGCTGCTGGGGGACAGCCCGGCCCCGGGGCAGGGAGGGACACATGCAGAACAGGAATTGTGCCATTCTTTGGATTAGCTAAGGGGAGAGCAATAAAAATTAGAAAGGAAACCCGAGGTGCGGCGTCGGAAGCGTCATCGGAAGCGTATGGAACATGGATGCGGTTCTGCTTTTCTGAAACCCAAGATCTCCCCCTTGGTTTGCGTTTTGCTTTGCAGCTAGTGCTGACAGCAGCCAAATCTTGCTCTAAAGCGTTACAGAATACAGGGTCTAGCACAGGAATGTCTCTCCACGCTTATCCAACTGCGTTGGGTAAGCCCAAAGAGGCCTAGTGTAGAGAAAGTTTATATATATATATATATATAAAAATACACAAAGATACAGGCCAAAATAGATTCCAGCAGGTCAAATTCTGCTGTCAGCAACAAGAGCAAAAGACATCACTAAAATAAACTGAAAATAAAAAGGAAAAAAACTTGGCATTTCCCACACACAAGAGACTGGCAGTATAAACGAAGTTTAGTGGGGCTGTGATGAAAGCAGCCTCCAAGCTGAGAGCAGCATTTCATCACAATATATTTGTCTGAGTTAACCAGAAATCCAAGTATTGGAGCCAGAGGAAAAGTATTTGTATTTAAATCATGGGTTTAGTATTCCAGCCTTTATCTAAAAGGAGATGGGAAAGAAAAATGATGGATTCCGTCTATATCTGATGGTGGTTGTTTAACTCGATTCCAAGACTGAAGGACAGGAATAGATTGTGGGATGGGGCTGGAGAGGGAGCAAGAGGGAGAAGAAGAGGTCATTGAGGAAGGTAGTAAAGAAACAAAAAAAGGGCTTTCAAAAGGGTCAAACACCAGAAGATCAGGAACAGTGAAGAATTCAGAGTATAACAGCAAAGTTCCAGGGTGAAGTTTTAAACAGAGAAGTGATGAAACCCCCCCCGTCCCCATCCACAGGTTTAGTTTTTGAAGGACAGGACATTATTAAAGACCGGAGAAACAAACTGCATTGAGCAGGACTACAAGAGGACTAGACCAGAGCCATGGGGCTGGTTTGCAGCCAAGGGAAGAGGAGAAGGAACAAGGCAAGAACCTGTCGGTCCCTTCCAGCTGCTGGTTCGGCCAGGAACAGAACGCAGGGGAAGCAGAGACGGCTCCAAAGCCACTTTGTTCTTTAGAGATGTAACAAGTCTGCCTGTGCCTGGGGCTCTGGGAAGGGCTTGGATGGAGCAGAGCTGGCAGGAGATCTGGCAGGAGCAGGCAGGACTGAGAGGAAGCAGAGATGACGTGCGTGTTCGACGCCATCAGCTCCTCAAGGGCACCACCTGAGCCTCTGGTTCCCAGGGCTCTCCTGAGGAGCTGAAGGCAGATGGATGCTACAGGGATTAGAAACGGGGATCACTTCCCTCCCCCTCCTACCAGCAAACCAGTTAAATGACATGCAACTAAAGGAATGGAAGCAAAGCCAATGGGAGAAGGCAAAGCTCAGAAGGGTACAAGGAGAGCTGGAACTGAACTGGCCTTTGAAATTTTTTAAATACAGTCATTTAGGCATCGTGTTAAAGGACAAGGGAACAGAGTAGGAAGAGAACACAGAGCAGAAAGGGAAGGCAAGAAAAAAACGTGTTCTGGGATGCACTACCAGGAAAACCCAATACAGACTACCAGGAATTTTTCCTAGAACCCCCCAGGGACTGATAAGGCCGTTTGGGGAGATGACTGTTAGTTACAGCTCTAAAAAAAGAATGTAACAGCACAAAAGTGAAAGGCAGAGCAGGAGGATTCCAGAAGTGCTTAAGAAGTCAAATGAATTAAGGGGGAAAGTTTTCTGCAGAACACGTGGATGGAGGCAGACCTGTTCTCCCACCTTCACCACCCACCTGGCACTTGTGCTCTACCCTAAGCCCTCCCTTCCCTGTTTTTTTTTTAGTAGAGCTTTAAGCAGAGACAGGATTAATCCAGACCAGGCATGATGTTTTAGTATCTTTTGCACAGAGGCTGCAAGGTTGGGATTAAATATTACAAAGGTAGAGATGACACAATAATTACTGAAATGTTTCAGAACTCCAGCCCCAAATCTCACTGGGATGCCCATGCCTTTGTCCCCTCTATCCAAAACCAGCTGCTCTAGAGCACTGAAATAGATGGATTTATGTGCTGCTTAATTCAAAGGTATCTGTTGAAAGAAGATTAGGACAGCTAAAGCAAGAAAACAAAAAAACAAATATATTGAAACTTCGTTTACACTCCAATAAAAGACAAAGCCCGTCCCTCCTCTGACTGCGGAACTGGCCTGTACCTCTGTGATAAATTATCACCTAGAGAGAAGAAATCTAAAGAGATATCGTTAATCACAGTCAAACAATTCACAGAGAGAAAAGAAACAAAAAAAGAACTTACTTAACATTACCATACTTTACTATGAAACACTTAAATATGTCACTAAGGATGTATGTCTAAATTAAAAATAAAACTAAGACTTAACAGCTTAATAAATATGAAGTGAAGGATATATTTCTTAATAATGAGGCAGAAGAGAAATGAAAAGTTCAGATGGCAAACTATTCTCTAGCATGTCCAACATGCTACAGGGTGGGAGCAAAGCTAAAGTATTGCCTCTTCCTTGGCAAACCGGTGGTGGATGCAATGGGACGTGGGTGACATGGAACTTGCTTCGTATTTTGACCAAAGGTTCCCAACCTGATTCAACGTCTAGTGAATCTTCCAGGTTTGGGGTTTTTTCCCCCCCCCCCCCTAAAAAAAAAAAGCAGTCTGGCATACAGGGATTGTAGGTCCCAATCAAAAACATGTATATGTATTTCGGAATTATTTTGTGTGGTTTAAGAAGTGTTTTGCTTTAATTTGAGGTGAAGCCATTTAACCAAAACAAAAAGCAGATGATGGATGGATTCTATCCCGTCTCGTGCTCTGATGGGAGCACCCCCCATGCACTTACAGACCCAACATACCTTTCATGTGGAACAGAAGGAAAACCTGGTTATTTTTTTCCTTCCTAAAGTACCTTAAGCCACAGGAGTGGCTGGAGAATCAAATTTCATTTCATCTCAAAAAAACAAACCCCATAAATGAGCATGAAACATCTGAGCTGAAATGCACAGACCCAAGTGAAGCCAGAGATGAAGAGTCTAGACTTGAAGTGATGTTTGCCCAGCGAATTATTCTTTTTTCTTGAGGCAACATAAGAAAACAAACAAACAAAAAAAAAAAAAAATCTACCTTTTCTGATGGTGTGAAATAGTTTGCCATCTGACTATAGGAGAGTGTGAAGAAATTTCAAGGACAAACTAGATCAGCCTTTACCTCGGGGCCTCTGTTTCTCTGCGTCATAGATCATTACAACTTCAGTGACCTGGAAGAGAGAAGGGAAATTCTACTCACTGTGCTACCAGGGGAGGGTTGGAACAGTCAACACAGGCTGGTTCCTGCTCTCTACCCACAAAAGCACAATTCAACTGCAGACACCAATCCCAGGCACAGCACTAAAACCAGGAATGTTGCTCTTCCTGGGAGTTTAGCAAGCCCGAGTTCATCCATCCCAAAGAGCTGCTGTATTGTCTCATCACACTTAACATTTTAATCCAACATTAAAGTCATTACACTGTTAGTACCCACACCATGGCCTGTAAAACACCCCAAAGGTTTGATCTCCAAGAGTTCGTCACTGTAGCTTCTTATAAGGTGACTTTTCCCATTTTTAACCATTTTCACTCTCACCACGAAAATCAGCTTGAGCTCCAAATACGTTTAGGAATGTGCTCTGAAGGAATTTCTGGAGCATCACTGTGGCCCAGAGTACCACTCAAACTGATGCTTTCAACTGCTTTACAAACCCCCTCGAAGTTCTGGATGAGCAGTACCAGTGTGGTTTCAACTTTAAAAAAAAGGAGAAAATAGAAATTGCAAGCTGCTCAAGGGCTTCAGGACTGTTTTTCCCAGAATAAACACCACTGTGAGCTACAATTTAAACAAAATCAGAGGGGGAACATTTATGTCGAAGGCAACATTAAAACAGCTGGAAGGAACTGCTCTGAAATTTCTCAGGTGCAGAAAAGTGGTCACAAAATGGACGTGATCCTATGGAGACATATCTTTAAATCTTACAGCATTTTTACTAGAATCCCCTGAGTTAGCTTAAAAATCTGACACAGTTTTACCATTTTACAGCTAGAAAACATTTTTGAGTTATTGCACCATATACACTCCCCTGGTTATATCCTACTGGATGCCACCAGCTGGGATGGGCCCCATGCGGGGATTATGCCACAGAACAGAGCCAGATTTTTCACCCCCTGATCCATTTGGATTCTCTTCACGCTGGCCTTCATTACCCAGAAATTACTACGGCTAAAATCAGTGTCTGTGGCCACAAAACACCTGTGAGTCTCCACTGCCCCAAAGGAACTTGTTACAACTCCATGTGGACTTTCTGATTTCTATACTATGAGTAAAGTGCTACTGCTTACTTTTAAAGGCACTTACAGTTATGGCTGTTGCCTTCTACACTTGCAGGACATACCCTCTGTGATGGGTTTGATAAATCCCAAACAACTCAGGTTAAGGTTTTAGTTTTAGCTATCTCCCCAGCAGCCAGGACACAACTGGAAAGCCAAGTCTGTGAGGAAGAGCCTTTAGAAACTACATTCCACAGCTGTGGAACATGCTCCCTGTTTTTATTACGGGTCTACTGCAGCCTTTCAAGCTAAAGAACCAGTTGTTAGCCATTGCTTGCTGTGTTTTAATAAATTATCTTAATGGAACTTTAAATATGGTTGATAAATTATTGATTTAACTGCTGATAAACTTGTTTCTCTATAAATCCTCTGCTGCCACTAAGAAACCCTAGAGAAAGGTGACTGAAGTATGAAAAAAACACACTAAATGCCATTCAAAGGTGGCAAGTTCATGTCCACTGGCACAGTCCTGAGTTTACCTCAGGCAATCTTTAACTTCCTCAAACTTACTCACAGCTGAATTATTTAATTCAACGGTTTATTGTTTTAAAGGGGCAGTGAGACCTAGGATAAAAGGGAATTAAAACTAAACAGGAAAAAAATCCAAAAATCAGAAGAAACAGTAATTTCAGTCTGAGGTTACAAACTGAATTAAAAGCTGCATAACACGAGCAGCAGTTTGTCTCAGAATGGAGGTTCCACGGACACCACAACTCAGATGACTCCAGGGGATGATTTAAAGCAGCTACTTCTCCCAAATCAATGGCAGGAGACTCAAATTTAACCTGTATGTGCATACAGTCAAAGACCAGGATCTCGTGATTCAGCCCACTGAGGTACTCACTGTTCCCAAAAAAAATGTATCAACAGAAATTTTTAACTGTCCAGCTGTAAGGTATCAATGGAAAAGAGAAAAAAAAAAAATCATTCTTAAGCCACCTCAGCTTGGGAGTTTTTGGAAGAAGGGACAGAATAATGAGTCAGGTAGACTTAAACAAGGAGACAGAAGCAGCACAGTTAAGTTCCACACGAGCAATAGGTTCTGTCAAGAGACATTTCCAGACGATCAACGTTCACTACAGCCTATCACAAAACGCAGCAGTTTGTCCACATTCCCCCCATTTGTGACAGCTTGAGGAACGATGAGAGGAGGCAGCAGGGAGGGGAACACCTTCCCCCCAGGAGCTGCCGTGCCCAGTGACTCACCACTCCGAACTTCTTGAAGTATTCCCTGAGCTCTGTCTCGCCACAGTTATGAGGAATCCCACCAACAAAAATTTTATTGGATTTATTGTTATCGCTCCTGGATCCTTTCTGCTAAATGAAGGAGGAAAAAAAAAAAAATCAGTCAGAAGGACAATAAAGTCAGCTGCTTCTGTCACTTCACACCAAATGGTGAACAATGGGCTCTGGCAGGCTGAGGGGAGATCTCCAGCCTTGAAGTCTCCCAGTCATGAAAGCAAAGCACGTTCTGAGCCCAGAGTTTCAGTGTTCCCTGTTCTTCAGAGGACCAGAAATCCAGGGCCTGTGTTCTGCAGCCATTTACTCCTTCTACGCTGACATCTGATGAAGCTGCAGGGGTGGAGTGGGCTGGAATAGCATCAACCCTGGGAGAGTCCCTCCAGACACGGCTCTCAACTCTAAAGACCTCACTAAAAGCATCACTAAGAGCTCAAAAAACACCACACCCAACTGACAAAAGGGTTCACAACACTGCACTGCACTTGGAGCGTGCCCATGGAAATCTAAGTGAAAGACATTTTTCAGAAGTGAATTCACACTCAAGGCCTGCATATTGACTTCTGCCTTTAAAACATGGACATAATGCAAAGGAATTCGATTCAAGTGCTAGAAGCTAAGCCAGAACTTGGCCAACAGGCGGGATACACAAGGATCTTTCCTTACCCATCCTTCCTTCGGCCGTGTCCGTTCTGGCTGCATCCCCCGAGGTGTACATGGCTTTGGATCAATCTGGAAGAAGTTCCAGTTTGGTCAGACCTCAGCATGCAGAATTTTGCTCTAAAAATTAATGACTGTGGCAGCTGAACCCAGCACTGCTGACACCCAGCTCCTCAGTACAAAGCCATCGCCACACAAACCGCTGAGTTAGAACTGCCTTCCAACAAATCGCTTAAACCAACAACCAGGTAACCCTGACACTCCCCAGGCTGCAAAGGAGGAGCAAGAATTTAAAGCAAATCTTTGAATATGGAGCAGGAAAGACAGAAAGTCAACGCAAAAGCAACTTACATTTCGGCCATCCAACGTATGAGGTCTGCTGGCCAGCACTGTTCCCACACAGTTGGGATCTTTAAATTTGACAAATCCAAATCCTCGAGATTGATTTGTTGTTTTGTCTTTCATTATTACACAGTCTACAACTTCTCCATACTGGGAGAAGTAGCTACGAAGAGTTTCTATTAAAGAAAAAAAGCAAATATTAAACAGAACCAGGTAGGGACATCACCACACTGTGTTGGCAGTTATGACCAAGTAAGATAAGCAGAGAGAAAAAAAATTTAAACTCATCTTTTGAAAATGATCACATTTTACTTCCTGTAAACCAATGCTGTATAACAGTTTATTTCCACTCATACAAATGGAAAACAGTACCACAGGAAAGCGATTATAAAAATGGTTGTCTGCTGAGCTAACAAAACTCTAGCACCAAACACTAATAGAAAATATAAACCCAGAAATAAATCTGAGCTCTCTCTACAGAGTTTCATTAATTAGCAGAGAGGAGCAGGAGAACCTCAGCCCAACCTTCCCCCAGACCACACCAGGATGCTCACAAGGGCCCAAGGCCTGCAGAATGTGTCGCTCACCTTGTGTCGTGCTCCAGTCCAGGCCACCCACAAACAGCTTCCTGCAAACAAAGCACACAACGAGGTTTATGGGATACGTCAGATGCTGCATCTTATTTAAGGCCCAAGTTGGCTATTCTGGGGAGGTCTGGGGGTTCTGAGGCCTCCAACATGCCCTACTAAGCCGGTGTGGCACTACAACACGCTGATTAAACCAAACCCTCCCTCCTTCCTGCTCTGAGCTCCCTCACCCACAAACCCATCAGTCACTGCTGTCTGCCAGCATCTGCTACTGGAGTGAAAGCAAAAGTACAACTGCCAAGCTCAGGCCCGAGACAGAAGACAAACCTGTGTGGCAGGTCCTAAATAACAGAGCAGCACTAATCCAGCCACTCGTTGTGAAACCATTGGACAATCCCGTTTCCAGATATCGCCAAGCAGATGAGAAAGTCATGGCTAAGCCCCAAACTAAACTGCCTAAAACTGAAACAACTCATCTTCTGCAAAGAACACCCAAATCTGCAGGGTTTCATGTCAGAGCATGCCCAGGTGCCTGGGTAAGTGCTCAGAGGAGCTCCCCGCCAAGCTGAGGGCTCTGCATCTCTTTATCAACTTATGGGTGTGACAAAACTTCCAGCAAAGTCATTTACTCTGTAATTAAAGCTTAGTTACAGCCACCTCAACGTTGGGCCCTTCTCAGTAGGAAGCACCAACGCAAAAAAAACCCCAAACCCCTCTCATGAGGGTCTGCAGCTTCCACCTAAGGGGAGGCAGAGGGGCAGCTCTGCTCTCTGGAGGTGACAGGACCTGAGGGAGTGGCTGGAGCTGTGTCAGGGGAGGCTTAGGCTGGATGTCAGGAAAAGGTTCTTCCCCCACAGGGTAGCCAGGCACTGAACAGGCTCCCCTGGGCAGTGGTCATGGCCCCAAGGCTGTCAGAGCTCCAGGAGGGTTGGGACAACTCCCTCAGGAATAGGGATCGGGATTTGCTCCTAAAAAAAGGAATTAAACTTCCTCTCACCTGCTCTTTGCAGGAGCAGGAACCAGGCAGTGAGAGCCCAGTCACCCCCAGTCAGACCTGCAGGTGCACCGGGAGCATCAGGGCAGTCTTGCAACTTGAAGGTCCTGCAGAGCAGGCAGCGCACTGACAAACCCAGCCAGCCCTTTCCACTCTGATTCACTTGTCTGTGACATGACAACATGTCACGACCCTTCTGCACCAGCCAAAGTGACTAAATTCGATACTACACAGCACCTTACGAGTCTTGTTCCATCAAGGCAAATTTTGTTGCTAAGTCAGGGGCTGAGACGTGACACAAGTCTTGTCTTTCAAAAAACGAGACCAACTGTTAAGAGCTGATCAAAGCACCTCCTTGAGCAGCCAGAAAACAACTGAGCTGGTGACATGCAAAGCAAATACAGCCCTCAGTGTCACAGCAGACAGTGGCTGCATCTGCTGCTGCGTTATCACAATTCACGAGGACATGTCACGCCCCTCCAGGCCCCTCAAGAGTGGCACACACAGCACATGTCACCCCTCCCCGGCCCTCTCTCAGGACAAGCCTGTTTTCTACTTGCATGTTCGGGATGACGAAGTTTTCTTCAAGGACTGGAAAAGTGCCCCCAGCTCCCTCTGGCAGTGCTCTGGCTCCTGGCACAGGCTCAGGGCCTTGCTCAACACCAGCCAGTGCTCAGCAACAGGTCACGTTATGGGACAGCCAAACTTCACCCTGCTGTCCCCACCACACCTGGATCTCTTGGTGGCTTCCATAACTGTCCCTTCACCATGTTTCCTCTCCACACACAAATCTATATGCTCCTTGTGCTGTTATATTCAGGGAAAGTAAGTTCTATAAGGGAATAACTCTATTTCCTAACAGCAGACAAAAAATGCTGATCCAACACTACATTCATATTGAAGTTTTGGAGGTGATAGTGACACTTTCCTGACCAACCACATTTGAGCTTATGGATTGTTTTGGGTGTTTTTAACTAAGTTTGACAGCTTGGTACACATTAGCAATCTATTTTAGATCAATCTAAAAGTTCCAGCCGCATTCTGAAAGAACACCAAGCTGTGGAGGGAGGGAGGTCACTGAAACCTTACCATGCCCCTAACAACTACTTGTAGTCACCCTACACGGACCAAGACAGAAAAGCTGGGCTGTCCAGGGCCAGCTCCAGCAGCTGTATGCAGCTCCAGTTCATACACACACTACAGAATGCCAAAAGCCAGGAATCCTGGGCCTTGGGCTCCTCCATGGACTGGTCTGAACAGAGAGAGCAGGGCCAGAGTTTACTAATCCCATTAAATCCAGAGTTTACAAGGATCTAGATGTGATACCCTACAGGACAGTTATGTGGCATAATGGTTGTGTGAGTGCTCTATCCCCAAGCTCAGCCGCATCACCAGCCCCTTCCCAAGGTCTTACCCATCCTGCATGCTGAAAAACTTCTCGTCTAAAAACAGCTTATGGGCTGGCAGTTACTAAATTCACAGAATCATATGAAATTCATAGAAATTCATAGAAATTCAGAGTTGGAAGGGACCAACAAGGACTGAGTCCAGCTCCCAGCCACGCACAGACACCCCAACAATCCCACCCCATCTCCCAGAGCATTGTCCAAACCCTCCTGGAGCTCTGGCAGCCTCGGGGCCGTGCCCACTGCCCTGGGGAGCCTGGTCAGTGCCCACCACCCTCTGGGGGAAGAGCCTTTGCCTGAGATCCAACCTGAGCCTGCCCTGGCACAGCTCCAGCCATTCTCTGGGGTCCTGTCGCTGGTCATAGAGAGCAGAGCTGCCCCTCAGGAAGAACTCTCACCAGTCTCCCCTCAGGCTCCTCTTCCACGTTATTAGTTTGCACCTGGTGACACCGCTGGCCTCACACCAGCACAACCCACATCTCCATAAAGCTCCAAAGTTACAGACTGGAGTGTTAGGAGTATGCTACAGTGCAACCCCATGGAATGCAAAGCCCTTCCCATCTCAGCCAGGTGACAACAGGAACCAGCAGCCTCTTTTCTGGGCAGGTCTGTCTGTCCACCATGAACAGCGTGTGCTGTGTGAGACCCTGCCAGGTGCAGCACCCCTGAAGCAGCAGAATTCCCCACAGGGATTGCTTCAGGAGCAGGAAGCAGGATAATGACTCCTCAGAAGATCCGCCTCACTACTTCCTGTGAGAATTTTAATTCCTAATTTATTCTTTGTTGTCCTAAACACACTTGCTGCTAGAGCAAATAATCCCAAAATTAGTAAAAATGGTACTGTAAAACACCAAAACTCAACAAAAGTAAAAACCCTTTGCCTACATAAATAACCTGGGGTTTAATTAACACCTCTGATGTCTGAGCTGCAGGACAAAAGGACAAAGATCAGCACTTTTCTTTCATCCAGAACAGTCCCAAGTACTAATTAATTACAACAAATAACTCTCACAAAGCCTCTCCCCCCCCATATCCACACACCTGAAAGGCCTACAGCCTCCCTAAGTGGTTTTTCTTAAAATCTCCGTCTACAAAAGCAGTTGAATTTGTAACTTCCCATTAAGAGCTGCCTTTCATGACAGCTTTGAACCAGAACTTCCTCCACATGGCCAAAGCAGCTGAGTAGAGCTGCTGTGTGTTCTACGCTCTCACCCTTCCCTCTGAGCACTTCTGGAAGAGGAAAATAGAGAAATTTCCTTCTCTGATTAACCCCCAATCCTTCCCAATCTGATTACAGCTCCAAGGATCACAACCTAAGCAGCTCGTGACTGGGAACGAGCCCTGGGACAGCTGAGCCTGCTCGGGAGGGGAGGTGATGATATTCCATGGAATAACTTGGGAGCCTGGCACTCACCTACAGCCCAGGAAGTCAGACCTGATCAGGTCTCTCATAAGGCACCAGACAGTGATTAAGATGCAGGTGCAAATAAAAACACTTTCAGAGCAAATTTATTTATTTATACATTACATATTTAAACAGGCCTGTGTTGGAACAGGGGGCTGGAACTAGAGGATCTTTAAGATCCCTTCCAACATGATATTCCAATCCCTTAACTTGCCTCCTGTATTTTTAGGATTTACAAATTAAGAACAAGCAGTAAATAAGCAGCTTACAAGGCGCTGCAGGCAGCACAGGAGGAGTGGTTCTTGTCCACTGCAGTTTCAAACAAGGTGACCAGTTCTGGTGGGCAAATCTTTTGCCAAAACTTGCAGTGGAAGAACCACCCAGTTTTTTTTTAGTTTTGTTTTTGTGACTTTTGTGAGTTCTACCTTGCCAAAGTCTGCAGTCTGATAATTTCAGTGTCACAGGCTTTACGATACAGCTTTGAAGTAGCATAATACTGAATGGAACTGGATGACCCATAAGGTCCCTTCCAACCCAAGCTTTTCTATGACTATTAACACACCTCAGAAGAACCAGACCTGTGTCAGGTTATTGGTTTGAAGGCACAAAACCCCCGGGAACCCTTGAAACCGTGGTTTTCCTGCCTGGAACCCATCTGTGCAGAGGACAGCAGACAGAAGCTCAGGAGGGCAGCACGGCAGGGGGGCGAGGGGAGGCTCCTGGTGCAGCCTTTGGCAGTTCCCCTCCTCTCCTCCATGTGAGGAGCCCAGGCCGCCCGGGGCAGCCCTCCAACAAAGTCCTCGACGGGGTCACAGAATACTCTTGAGTTGGAAGGGACCCACCAGGTCCTGTCACCGGTCACAGAGAGCAGAGATCAGTGCCTGTCCCTGGGCTTCCCCTCCCGAGGAAGTTTCGGCTGCAATGAGACTTCTCCTCAGCCGCCTCTTCCCCATGCCGAACACACCAAGCGCTCCTCTCACGGCTTCCCCCCCCCCCAAGGCCCTTCACCATCTCCGGACGCTCTCGAATGGCTTAACATCCTCCTTGCGCCG